>WFIU01000011.1:0-497196 GCA_009756545.1 Metschnikowia dekortorum
GAGATAAGGGCTTATCAGTCTAGATCTCGGGAGAAGGGGACCATAGGGGTCTGGACCGAGCATGGAGGCGAGGTCCGACGTCATACCGCGTCTAGCCGTGCATCGCGGTTCTATGGAGTGTCTATGGGTAGTACACTACCCATGGGGAACCTAACAGAACTAGTTCCAAAATGGCTGAATCTCGTTCTATAAATGTTGGTAATTAGAGGAATTCCCTATCAATTGGCAAGGAAGTGATACAAGCTGACTATTGAGTACGTGTTCACGTGGAGAATATCCTGAACCCGTTTCCAATCCCTTAGCTGAATGTTAGCAGAGTTTAGACCATTTGCACCCGGCGCACTTTTGTACAAATTGTCCACTGAGCATGGTAAAGTCAAAATAGTGGGTCCATTGGAATTTTGTAAACAGTGTAATTTTAATTGTTTTTGGCACTATATAATGGATTCTAAATTGCGCTTGTCTGAGAACTCTTGGTTTCTTATCTTTTCCAGGTTTGTCCCGGAGAATCCTTGGTCACTGTACCCGAAGTCTTTAAGGTGTCTCAAAGTTGGGCAGTCGCAGCAGTCACGGTCGCAGCAGTCGCGGTCGCGTGGTTTGAAGCCTCTTTCAAAGCTCCCCTTTCTACTCCCTTGTTGATGCTAATACCTCCTTTTTCTTCCACTCTTCTCCTTACCCTTTCATGGCTTGTGACTCCATGCTCTTAAACGGGTCGTGAGCACCTATTTATGGGCGGATGCCTGCATCATCATCCTAGCTGGGGCTTCCAGTCGAAGCATCCTAGCCGGGCACAGCCGCTGGGTGTAGGCGGACATTTCCATGGTATGACGCCCAGTCGGTCTGCGAAAAGAGGTGAAGATCATAGGTTCCCCCGGCCAGCGACTTGGTAACGGCCTTCGTTGTTTCTTTGGGACATGGTTCCGACTACCATGGCAAGCCCGACTTGGGTGTTGGGGTTGCCGGGAGCGAGGTGGAGCCAGAGGCCAGAAGGCTCTAGATTGATTCAATGGAGTGGCAAGTAAAGGCTATTGTGCAGGAAGGACGCAATTTGGCCATCATGATCGGTACGCGGAAACCGTGTGACAGTTACGGCTATGCGAATATAGGACAGTCTCATCTTCGAGCACCTACGGGCATCCCTTCCCACCCTCTCATTGTTTCATCTTGCCTTTTACAACTCTTACAACTCTTACACCTCTTACACGCCTCACACCTTTTACACGTCTCACACCTCTTACACGCCTCACACCTCTTACACGCCTCACACCTCTTACACGCCTCTTATTCCCGACTTATCACATGTTGTAAATTTCTTGCATGCCGTCTGTCGAAATTGCATGCCTTCTATGCCCCCCATCCTTTTCCATTCTTCCATTTTCCCATTCGTCCATTCGCCCATTTTTCCACCCTTTTCTTGCTCATGGTGTGAACCGCTCATTGGAAGAGCACGACTTTGGCGGTGCGCGCAAACAATTCACCTCGTATGAAAGCATTTCGCCCAGCCATGAACAACACCAAGAAAATCGTGCAACCGGCATGGCACCAGCCATCCACCAACGCGGCACCCGTGCTTAAGCTCTACAACTCGCTCACGCGCAAAAAGGACCCGTTCGTGCCCATCCAGAACAAGCGCATCTCGTGGTATGCGTGTGGCCCCACCGTGTACAACCACGCCCACATGGGCCACGCCCGCAACTACGTGTGCTCGGACTTGAGCCGCCGCATCTTGCAGGACTACTTTGGCTACGACATTCTATTCGTGCAGAACGTGACTGATATCGACGATAAGATCATTGTGGCGGCTCGCCAGCAACACTTGTTCAAGCAGCGCTTTGTGCAGGCGTACCCATCGGTGACGGCGGACTTGGTGGCTTCCGCTGAGCAGTGCCTTGGTGAGTATGTGGCCTCCAACTTGCCGCACTTCTCGGGCGACTTGCGCTCGGCCTTGCCGCTGTATTTGGACTCGTTGGATCTCGTGGCCTTGGCCCTGGAAAACCCCAAGTTGCCCATGCACGTCAAGGCCGCCCGGACGGCTCACCGCGCGATTATCCTGGCTTCTGATCATGTGGCTGGTCTGCTGCCCGAATCTGTGGCCGGTCAGCTGCCTGAATCCGTGGCCGCACAGCTGCCCCAATCCGTGGCCGACTTCTTGTCGCTGGTGGAGGACGTGGTGGTGCCTTCCTTGGATCGGCGCTATGGCGCCACCGTCACGGATCCGGACGTGTTCAAGGCATTGCCTGCCTACTGGGAAAACAGATTCAATGTCGATATGCAGCGCTTGAATGTGCTTGAGCCTTCCGTCACCACCAGGGTGCTGGAGTTTGTGCCCGAAATCGTGGACTTTGTAAGCCAAATCATCGAGAACGGCTTTGCCTACGCCACCGCCGATGGAAGCGTTTATTTCGACACCGTGGCTTTTGAGACCCACCCAGACCACGACTACGCCAAGTTGCAGCCCTGGAACAAGGGCTCATTAGACCTCATCAATGAGGGTGAGGGTTCTTTGTCTTCCAGCTCCGGCAAGAAGAACCTGGCCGACTTTGCGTTGTGGAAATCCTCCAAGCCCGGAGAGCCTTCATGGGAGTCTCAATGGGGCAAAGGAAGACCTGGCTGGCATATTGAGTGTTCCGTCATGGCCAGCAATATTTTGGGCGACAACATCGACATCCATTCTGGAGGCGTGGACTTGTGTTTCCCTCATCACGACAACGAGTTGGCGCAGTCTGAAGCGTTTTTCCAAAACAAGCAGTGGATCAACTACTTCTTGCACAACGGCCACTTGCATATCCAGGGACAGAAGATGTCCAAGAGCTTGAAGAACTTCATCACCATCGAAGAAGCTTTACAGACATACACGCCGCGCCAACTCCGCTTGGTGTTTGCATTCGGAAATTGGGAGAAGCCGCTTGATTTCAAGGACTCGCTAGTCAACGAGGTCAAGGCTTACGAGTCGTCGTTGTCCAAGTTCTTCACTACCGTGAGGGCATTAAAGACTGATCAAGCCGAACATCTGGGGGCAGCAGCACAGGTTTCCAAAAAGTTGGGGGACTCTGAGAAGCAGCTCCTCAAGGATTTGGCTGTGGCGCAGGCTGATGTGCATTTGGCCTTCTGTGACAACCTCTCATGTCCCGCGGCCTTAAGGGCCATCAGCGACTTGGTTTCGAAAACAAACACATACTTGCAAAGTACCGTGAGTGGGCAGAACGAGTTGAGGATTGAGCCGTTGATTGCCATCACCACATGGATAGTTAAGATTTTGAACATTTTGGGATTTGAGACGCGGCCCGATCGGTTGGGCTGGATCGATGGGAAGAAGCTGGAGGATGGCGCATCAGCAGAGGAGGTGGCCATGCCCTATGTCAAAAGCTTGTCCAAGTTCAGGGACTCTGTTCGGGACTTGGCAATTAATAAAGCAGAGGCCGGGGACTTTTTGCAAGCCTCCGATGCGTTGAGGTCGGAGTTATTCAAACTTGGCATTTCGTTAGATGACCGGCCCAACGGTGGGGCTTTGGTCAAGTTCTTGAACGAGCAAGAAAGACAGGAGTTGATGACGCAGCAGAATCAGAAGGAGCAACAGGCGCGGGAGAAAGCCGAGAAAAAGAGGAAGCAGGCGGAGGAAAATAGCCGAAAAGAGCAGGAGCGCCAGGAAAAGATGAAGATCAAGCCCGAGGACTTATTCCAGGACAAAAGCCTCTACTCTGAGTGGGACGAACAGGGGCTCCCCACGAAAACAGCTGCGGGCGAAGAGGTGACCAAAAGCATGAGAAAGAAGTTGATGAAGCAGTACCAGGCGCAAGAGAAGCTTCACCTGGAGTACTTGAAGAGCGGCTGAGACCTCGCGGAGCGCAGTGCAGAAACCAGAGGGAGTGCTCTTAAGAAAGGGTCCGGGGAGCTAGCTATTCAGCCAGTCAACCATCCACCCGGTCAAAACTAGACCTCTGACCTAGATGTCATCATCGATCTGTATCGATTCGAATACGTTTACGGGAATATCACGAGCCTTCAACTCCCGCTTGTGTCTCGTGGAAGGGCAAGGGAAGCGCCGGAATTTCTAGATCTTGTGTCCACAACTTTGGGCCCTAGATCTTGTGTCCACAACTTTGGGTTCATGCAGCATTTCGAAGAGACCTTCGCGAAGGCCTTCCTCTGATAAACAGTGTGAAGGCTACGGAAGCGTCCAGGAGTATTTCCCGTGGGAAGCCAAAAGCCTTTGCCGAGTTGGCTGTCCACCAATGATACGAAAGGACAGGACCAGTTGAAATTCAAGGGACGAAAAAGACCGGGACCGGATTCAGCCTGCATGTATACACGGATGTAGAGGTTTCTCTAATTATGCCAGCTTGGTCTGAACCGAACCTGAATTAATGAACAGTTTGATCTGCAAATGTCACTTCTATTTACTGTACCTGCCCCGGTAACAACAGCACTCTATAAGAATATCATGTATGGTTCGGGGACTTCTGGCTACAATAATAAAAGACAGCATGACATTATGGTGCGTGCTACATCTTATGTTCAGCTGTTAGACTCTTTGTAACGTCTAGTGCTCAGAAAAGCATTCGTTGATGATCTCCAGAACAAGGAGATTACCAAGTCGTGATTGCTGGCGCCTTTGGCTCAAAGGGTCCCGATCGGGCTAGTTTTAGACGAGACCGGTGTCTGACACGGGTCTGCATCCTCGGAACACGTTGCATCGAAGGTAGACGAGCGGATTTGGCACGCGATGATCAGATATTGCGCTTTCTTGGTGAACTCACTGCTTTACTCGTCGTTGAACGCTCATATAAATTGTTCGTCCCCGCATTCTAGTCGTCGAACGTTCATGCAAATAATTTGCCCTTTTACATGCTACGCGGTACGGTCATTTGTTCTTTTTAAGCGTCTAGTACTTAGAAAAGAAAATACAGGTTTTCGCTGGGGAGCCTAGAAAAGGACATCATCTACACTTGTGTAGGAGAAGACTGGCCAAGGTCGGTCGCGGGCTTCCTATGCGGTAAAGATCCCAATCGCGCTCGTTGTTTGCGTCCAATGAACCGACGATTCCTTCTTGAATTCATGGGTGGCGCACTACCCATGGATGTGACCCTCCGAAGCAAATCTTATGTTCAGGTTTTCTCTGCCCAATTCATTCCATGACTATTCACAAATAAATACATGATTTTATTATACGACATTCTGTTCATGCGGTACCGGTTCGGAACCCCGTGTATTCAGGGGTAGAATCTGTGAAAGTATTCTTCTGCTCTATCAATCACTTTTACTCTCAATTCTATTAATTTCCCAACATAAAGCTTTTATGGGATTACCTATTCAGCCAACGTTTCCGTCTTTCTATAAACACCTTCATTATCTAAAACTTCCTAACTTCGGCCGAGTGTAGAAATAGGCCAATATCCCTGATACCTGTCTCCCCGAGGGCATTCCAAAGTCACGACGCTTGGTCTGGACTGCTGTACGCTTTTTGGAGCGTAGTTTCTCTGTAAGATTAATGCTCGGGCCACCGAGACTGCGCTCCCATGGGTGCAAAAAGTGCCACGCAACCCAAAATTGGAGCATTGATCGGGTGCCATGAGCACTGCGAGGCGGAATCTCCAAAGACCCCTTCAGGTACAGCCTATTCTCCTGGAGGCGTCTACCGACATTTCCGGCTGCGGCATTTCGGGGCCCAGCGAAAGCGTAGCCGGTTCTGACAAGTATTCACGACAAGAGGCTAAAAAAGCTAGGGCCGTCCGAACGAGATGCAAGTGTTTCAATCAAAAAGAAGTCAATGTTATTAATGATAGAAAGTTGCGGAAGTGTTTGATGGGAGAGGAAGGAGTCAAAAAAAGACTTCTTATGGACAAATTTGATTCTAGAATGGGAATGTCGTCAGACATTTTCATCAGCACTATTTTTCTCCGTTCTATCTGCTTCTTCACCTAAACCTTCTATGGACAATCCACACGTTAAGAAAACCAAATGCAGTACCACGGCGAACAATATGGAGCTAGTGCTAGTCTATAGTGCCTTACACCAACCCAAAAGGAGCTAAATAAATGTAAACTATTATGTTAGATTCTTGTGTAGTTGTTTGACGCCAAGTGCTTAAGAGAAGGTGTATTCGTTGATGATCCCTAAAACTAGCGGGATCATCCAAACATATAGATAAAAACTGGCTCGGCGGGGCTTGGTTGTACCACTTTCAGCCGGCGTGGGGGCACGATGGCGCCATATTTGGTAGGCGTGGGGTTTTGGAACACGGCGGAGACGCCTTAATGGCCCAAAAAGTCCCAATCTGGCTAATCCGTAGGCCAAATGGCGCCTGGGGCGGCCTTTGTCCTGCAGGTGAGAAGGCCACGACGTGTATTTGGGTAAAACACGGTGCTGAACCTAGTCGAGTACATCCAAGCCTCAGAGATAGCCAGTCGGGATTGGACATGCTCTCGAGGTGGGATATCGACGGTTTGCTCTTGTAACCGCACGTCGCAGGTTAATTGTGTATCCATGGGTAGCGCGCTACTCTGACATATTAAATAGTTTTTGAATAAAAACCTCCCGACATAAAAGGTCGATATATACCCCTGCACTCTGTCCTTCCTCTTTGTCTGAAATGGTAGGGGACCCCAGATCGTCGTCACTCCCATGTGCCGGTTTCTAGTGATGTCTCCAAGTATCACTGGGACCTGAAAAGTGGTGCTGCTTCACGTATTCACCGTTTACTACCCCTTTTTAGGCTCCCAGTGACGGAATCTGAATCAAGGACCCTATGTCTTCCAAATTTCATGATATCTGGAGTGAGATCACGAGTAAGGCAGGGCGAACGCAAAAAGGTTCTTCGCTATACCCTTCAAGCCAGTTAAAGAGGCAAAGTCTTATTTGGAGGATACCCCGCTTGGCCAAGTCATGTTCGCGTTACGAAGCCGCAGTAGAAGGCCGGGTTCACCAGAAGCTAAGGATTTGTCTTGTTGCTCCTGATGATAAGTTTTGATTTCCCAACAGGTCATGGCTCAAGATTCCTGCAGTCTCGGTCACTTGTAGTCCGATGTTTTGAAACACGACGTACCACTTTCCAGGCATTATTTCCGGGCATTACAAGGGCTAATCTCGGGTTTTTGTGCGAGAAGACCCAGTAGCTGTCAGTAGCTGCCAGTGGCTTCAGTAGTCTGGTGGATACGGGGATACAGAATACAGCCCTAAAGTTGTGTGTAGTGTGCTCTGTTACTGGCAGGCCCAGGGCTTTCCTCCTCGAAGCAGTCAGCCTAGGATGACTGATGGTGATGTAGCGATTTCAGAGAATTAAAGTGCTCTTACTAACAGCGCTCCAACACAATGCACCATATATCCTACGCCAAAACTCCATACTTTTGGTATGTTCTATATTCAACTATATACTACAGACCAACGGGCCACGTGGCGAAAGGTCACAACACCCTATAGATGAATTTGGGAATGGTATCCGGTTGCTCGGGCAGACCAGCGAAGCCTGCTCTCTTTAGGCAATGACGCATGCTGGCGACCATCCGTATTTGGTCTTGAGAGTCCAGAAGTTGTCCTTGGGAGCAGCGGTGGTGGATTTGTTGGAGGATTGTTGGGGGGCGGCCATTGCGGTTTTGGTAGTCGATGAGGATGAAAAGTGGGCAGAAACCGCCGTCTTATATACTTTTCGGTCTCCCCCGTATGCACTACGAGCTACCCAGGGATACTGGGGCCATCCACTCTGGACGCACGCTGCGGAAATGGCTGCGAAAAAACCCCGCGCATCGAGAGTTTGATGCTATTACTCAATTAGGCCGCCACAATGGCTCAGCTGGCGGCGCCAAACCAGCCGCCACGTTCGGGAATTTTCCGGAACTGTTTGGATTGCTACATGAAACGCATTGAGTTGAGCGTGAAGATAAGATTCCCTAAAGATGCACATCACTCAAGATACACTTGAGCCAGGGTGAATTTAACACTAAGGCAGGCCAAACCCCGACTCCATCCCATGAATAAAGCCCGTTGGCTTCTTGTCTCCTCAGGCCAACTTCGACAAAGTCACTGCAATTAGCATGCATAAGAGTTTCGTGTGTTACTTGCTGCGCTTGAATGCAGTTTGTAGGCCCATTTTAGGCGGTACAGACGTCGAATTGGTCTAGGCCATCTCTCTAGCCGCCGGGGGGATTCAAAAGCCACACTGGGTTTGGTAATAGCTAAATCAGGCAAAGAGCGAGGTGTTTCCATGGTTAAGCGTATCCTTCCCTTACGAGTCCTCATTGTTGCTTGCCCTCTTTTGGCTTCTTCAAGCGAAACCTCCTCTATTATAGGAATTTGTATAGCACCAGTATTTGTATAGCCCCAGTGGGGGAGTTCCCGGGCTGGGCAGGCGACCAAGTAATTCAGTCTACCCATGCCATTGATGCTATCAATGTGCTGCACTGGCCAAACAAGAGCTGAATGGTGCTTCGTGCCCGGTCTTATAGCAAGAGCTCGTTAGAGGGGCTGGGGTTGTCAAGCGCCAACTTCTTCTGCATCGGAAATTCAATGTAGACCAGCTAGGCGTTTTCCGTGTGTTCAAAGAGCGCTTTTCTTCTCCAGAGTTCCACACCACCTCTCTATTCGCCACTGCCTAGGTGGTGGATTGGGGTCTCTGACCTCGAGAAAGCCGAACACTGCGTGGTAAAGTCGACCGCACAAGCTCGTGGTAGCTTGCTGAGCCTCCACTCCTGCCATTATGTCCCCATTCTCTCCCAACCTCTTTTAAAACTCATTTCATGTTTTCGGCCGTAACAACACCAGCCAAGTGGCCACCGCCTAAATCCGCTCCGTGTTACTCCGCCCGTGTTACTCCGCCCGTGTGAATCCGCCCGTGTGAATCCGCCCGTGTGAATCCGCCCGTGTGAATCCGCCCGTGTGAACGCTAAATCGGTTGACTCGTCGTTAGCTCCGAATAGCCTATCTACCGGACCTAAACCACCGGAAGTTCCCTTCGAAAAACAGAGGTCCGGATTGCCTCCGATAGACACCAGTTCTATTAATAGTGTCTTATCGTCACTCCCTTCGCAGATTACTCCCGTTCGTAACTCCTGACCCCTATTGCCTATTCACCACAGAAGTTTGGAGCCCCAAGAAAGTTCTACTAAACCCGAGAAAACACTCAAATTGCATCCACTCGAAGGAAACCTGGATCTATCGTATCAGAATGAGTCCCACAGATGTCTATTTGTATGTGGTGCACGCTTAAAGTTCCTCTGCATGGACTCATTCAAAGACTAGGTATCCTGACCAAGAACAAGAACGGTTTCATTACTGAAGTTTAACGCAGACAGTCCATCGTCTTTGTTGATTTCACTTCGAGCAGCTTCCTCAATTATTCCTTCCCCGTCGACGTCGGATTGTCCGACCGATCCTTCAACAGGACCACCGGCTGACCCACGTTGGCCTAAAGATGCTCCGCGGCCAGTGTGTACCTCCTCCCAAGGCCCAAGTCTTCCACAGTTGCAAGCGCCAACGCGTCACTTTGTGAATTTTGCTGATTTGATAACGGAGGCTCCTTCTCCGGCCTGCCACTCTTTGTTAACGAAGCCTCGGTCTTTGTCTGTCTCTGGACGCAACAGTCCAGAACCATCTTCCATCCCCAGAGTTTATAGTAAGTATGTGACTGAATCAGAGAAGGCGTGAGCACAAGCATCACGGTCTTGGCGTGGACGGCTGAAAGCTCTATCGGCTGGATTTCCGAATACTGCTTGCTCCGCCTGCTGTAGTACAAACTGCTGTGCTGGAGGACCGAGGATGCACTGGTGCCCAACCACACCTGTCAAAGTAAGGTTACTGTGGAGATTTAGACCCAGAATTTCACAGTGAAACCGCCGGCGTATGAATCATGGAACTCTGCCGGAATCTGCCGGAATCTGCCGGACTCTGCCGGACGCCCCTCCTGGTGGCCCTACCAGTGCTATTCCCGAGAACAGCCAAGGAACTCCTGCCACGAATCACTCAGCCATCCAAAACTTCCATTATGCGTGCATCATTTTCCCAAACCTGCCGGTTCGGGTAGAGTGAAGAACATAGAAGTCCCTTGCTATAGACGGTTCGCCCGCCCAAGATATCTCATGGCGGATCATTGGTAAAAGCATGTTCCAATGTCCGACAAGATCGTAAACTAGATACTTGTATAGAAAGGTAACCCCCACGATGAATACTGTATTCGATTTTGAACCCTGGACATCTGTCCAAGGTCAATTTCTGGCGCACCGGACCCCGCGTTATGAGCCCTGGCTCGGTGTGCAGTGGAATTCGTGCCTACCACTGTTCCACGCCTAACCATCGGTATCGATCAATGCCTGCAAAACTGTCTATCCTTTTAATCCTCTCATCGTACAGCCTGATTGACTGGATGCAGCACCGACACTCCAAGCACGTGCACGCCAGGCCCCGCAATTGAGTCCATCCACAGTTGCGAAAAGGGGCGTGGGAGAAGTTTCTTGAGTAAGTGTAGATGCAGACAGCCATAGGCAGCTGCGTAGACATCTCAGGCTCCGGACAGGCCCCGACCCAGGCACGCGGCGCGGGAGGTACGGGTGCGGGCGCCCTCATGCTCAATGACACGAACAACTGCTCCCCACTCATGTTCAGCTTGTCCACACGAGCCCAAGGAGTGGCCAACACCACCGTCAGCGCGGTCTCGGCCATCAGCGTGATTGTGGCCATCTTGTCAGTCATCCAGCTCTATTTCAGCGGCGCGTGGTCCATTGCAACGACCGACATCAGTGGCATCAAGGCGCAGGCCCTGCTCAAGAGTTCCCGGTCGTTTGGCGCCGAGGCAGGCCGGCCCCGCGAGAACTCCAAGATCTCGTTTGACTTGTCTGCCGACTTGACGCCGCTCTTCAACTGGAATACAAAGCAAGTTTTCGTTTACTTGACTGCTGAGTACGACGGCAAGAGTGCGGGCTCGGGCAGCACTGTGACGTACTGGGACAAGATCATCAAGGACAAGAAGGATGCCGTGCTCAACATGAAGAACGTCAAGTCCAAGTACTCGGTGTGGGATGTGGAGAAGTCGTTCCGAGGCCGCAATGCCACCTTGAAGTTGCAGTGGAACGTGCAGCCTTGGGTGGGGCCTTTGACGTTTGGCGAGACCACCACGCTGGTGCCCTCAAGTTTCAAATTTGCCCTGGTCAAGGAAAAGTCGAAGCACTGACCGTTGAGTTTACGCTGGAAAAGTTTACAAAAGCACACACCCTGAAGTTTTTAGTGGTCAAGAAGACCAGGCCCTAACCGTTCGCACTGGTCAGGAAATGTCCACGGCCCGGCCTTAAGAGTGATGCCATATAGGTTACTTGGAACGGAACGGTTAGTTGGAACGGAACGGTTAGTTGGAACGGAACGGTTAGTTGGAACGGAACGGTTAGTTGGAACGGAACAGGATGGTCGGATATGGGTCAAGGCCACAAGGCGGACGCTTCCTGCTGCTATGTAGTACTTTGCAATGCTACTTATGTGTCTAATGTCCTTGATGACATGGTCTGCTGTGCGGTCGAAGATCATGATCACACCACTCAAACAGACCATGCTCTGATGCTATGTATATACATGGGGCTGGGAGGTCGTACCTCGATGCTAACGTCTTCCCCGTAATTCTCTCCCCAAGTGACTCAATGCTTCGGTGGCGGTCTTGCGCCGCGAGTGTCGCCCCTCTCCAGCCACCACAGAGATGCCCAGGATTTTTTCGATTTCTTTCCGAAACCGCACGACCCGGAAAAGCTCCAGGTTGAAGAATAGGAGGTACTCAATGGTCTCGGGGTAGCGGTCGTAGAGGCCGAATGCTAGTGTGGACACGCCGCGGGACCGGGCCTCGATGTGCAGGACGAGGCGGGCCGCCACGCCGGGCCGAATGAAGTTGCGTGTTCGGATGAGCCGCTCCGGCGTGAAGAACTCGGCAACATTGTTGAAAAACCGCCCGATGGTCCATGCCCGCTCCACATGCATGCTGTTGTAGAGCCGGAGCTCCCTCTGCAAGGATGCCACTGGGTTGCGCACGTGCTTGAGTCCTCTGAGAACCTCCTGGAGCGCCGCCTCGGATTGGATCCCGTAGAAGTTGTTGAAGATCTTGTAGTTGGAGTAGATGGATGCGACCGACTGCGTCTGGCTCAAAAGCCGGAGGAACACCCGGTAAATGTATGAGATTTTCTTGAACACCATGGCTTCGGCCCAGTTCCCCGACACCAAGAACCGCTCGCAGCAGTTGAGCATCGCCTCCAACGTGGGCTCGGGGACGCTCTGCACGTGCTCGGGGTCGTGAAGAATTTCCAAGAAGATCTCGTTGAACTTGTCCCCGGAGAGCCGGATGTTCCGGAGCACACAGTCGTGCAATATGCGCTCGTATTCCTTCACGTCCATGGGCTGGAGCTTGAACTTCTTCTCGAGCACCTGGAGCTGCACCCCGTACACTTCTCGGTAGTCGAGCTGGAGAAGCTTGGGAAGTTTCTCGACAAACTGCAAGTCCGGCATGTCGGGGTCGGGTCTTGACGTGTGGAACTGGTCCACAATGTCATTGAGTTCTCCCAATGCGTTGCTCACCAATGACGTGGTAACATTCAAGTTGCCATATGACAAGTACACCTTGCTCATTTCCTTGAGGATCGAGAGCCGGAACTCAAAGCTCATTTTGTCCGCCACCTGGTCCCGAAACTGGTTTAAGAACTGCACGATCAAGTCAATGTTGCCGGAGGTGGCAACGGAAAACTGGGAAAGTATCTGCAAGAGCGGCACGGCGTTGAGCAAAAGATCCACATCCGAGAGCTTTTTGGGGCGAATACTTTCAGAGCTGGCCATGAAGTTCTTGGCCCCGAGGGTGAAGCCGTAGATTTCGAAGATGGACTCCAAAAGAATGAATGAATTTTTGAACCCGTTTTGGTTCTGCTGGTCGATTTTTAGAAGCGCCGCGATCAAGTACTTGTAGCTTTCGGCGGAGATGTCGATTTTCGATGCTACCATCTCTCGGTAGAGATCCAAAATCCGTGAATTGTCTTGGAAACTGGCTTCCTTTGCTGCACATTCACGGAGAAACGGTAGGTACGCTGCCTCACTGAGTAAGCCCAATTCCTTGCAGTGCCGGAAATACCGGTCGGCATCCCTTTCGACTCCTGATTCCTGTTCCCATGGCTTGACAATAAGCGAGTGCTTGATAAGCTCGACCAAAAGCTTATCCAAGTTTCGAGGACTGAGGCTCCTGCTCTCGATTTGCTCATCAAGTCTAGCTACTAACGCCCTTGCACGTTCTTTAAGCACCGACTGGTAGTACTTGTCACTAGTTTGCCGGACCCAAACCCTATAATTTCTAATCTGCCCCTTATAAATAAGATTGCTGTGGAACGGCACCAAACTGTGACGATGAGCCTCTTTGGCCAATTCGTTGCTTTCTTGGAACTCGCCCAATTTCGTGTAAAATGTTATGCCATAGTAGTAAACGTGCTCGGAGAGTAGTTCTGCTTCCTCTGCAAATTGCCAGACGCGGAGGAATTCCTTCTTGGAATATGTCACGGAGAAAAACTTGATAATCTGTACAATCATCTCGGAGTCGAGATATATGGTGTTGCTTTGTTTCTGTTTCTCGAAGAGATCCTCAATGGCTTGCATGGCCACCTTGACATTGCACTGGAAAAGCTTTATTAGCAACACCTCGCTTTCAATGCGGGGTATGTACTTGGGGTCAATCTCACCATTTTGCACGCGGCCCATGAAGTCGTCGTAGTACACAAGTGCCAGCGTATAGTCATTGTTGTTGATGCACGCGCGGATGATGCCCCGAAAGATGGCATAAGTGGGTTGAAGATGGCGTTTCTGCATCTGCACATAGAGCCGTTCCACTTCTTTTTGGCTTCCCACCGACGCTAATGCTCCGATCACCACGGAGTAGTGGATGGTACGCGGAAGATCTTTTCGCCCGTACATGTCTTCGAACTGCTGCTGCAAAAGCTTCCAATTCTTTGTACGTTCATTCACTTGAAGTAGCAAGACAATCTGCTCATCGTCTTGGAGCAACGGAAAAGCCGCGTGGTTTTCGATGGCCCTGTCAAACTTTTCCTGATGGACATAAGCTTTCATGAGAGCGGTAAGGTCTTCGGACGTGAGCACACCTCGCAGCTGCTTGAATTGGAACGCCTGTATTGTCAATTCCGGCATAGCAGAGCTGGCCGCCATCATGGCCTCCGAAAGAAGACGGAAATAAGACTGTTCTGGGATCACCTCGGTAACCACCTTCTGTAAGTTGTCGAGATGCTCCGGGTTATCACCGGCACCTTTACTGCGGGAAAGAAGCAACCGCAAGGCAGTTTTGTACACAAGATGATGGCCGGTGAAGGAGAGCAGCGAGTTTCCATCTATCATTATGATATACCGCAAGAAGCGCTGAATCAATTTCAGGCTGGCGGGGCCATAAAGAAGACTCTTTTGGAGAAGCATGGCATTAAGCTGGTGCTTTTGCGCCACGGAGAAACGGGCGCTGCGGAGAAACGACTCCACGGACTCTTGATTATGTGTTAGGATGCCATCGTCCACTTGGAATTGCGCCACGTCCATAACTTTGTATGCCCAGCTTGGAAATGGGCTTCGGTTGTCGAGAGATTCGTGCAACTGTCGAAGTCGGCTTTGGTGTGACATGAGAAGATCCTGGAAGGCAGTGTAGTCACCTCTATTCATCATTGTGTGCACCAACTTCTCGTGACTCGAGTAAAGCTGTTTCTGTAGGAATGTATTCTCAGACTGGCTCTGCAGTTCGAATACCAGACGCCACGTTTGAAGCAAGAAGGAGTATGCCTGGGCGCCAAGTTCGCCCAGCGCCATCTCAATTGCGCCCTCAAAAAGAGAGTTGACAGTCGAGTCGGATATCTTTCGCCTCCGAATATTGAGGGCTATGTTCTGGAGCACATGATCGTCTTGGAGCACCTTTTCGATGTCGGTGGATGACAATTTGTTGGCGGCGCGGTATGCTTCCGTGGCGTAGGGCCTTGGGGCCAGTAACGGTCGCATGTTCGGCGAAGCCCGGATCCGTGGGAGCAAATGTAGCAGGAGCCACAGCACACGGACCTTGCCGCCTATGGGTAGTAGTGTGAGCATGTTGCTGTGGCCTGATGGGGAGGAAGGAAGCCGGTGAGAAGAGACATTTTGCTGGCGTGTGTGCAGGACCTTGTCTTCTGAACACCAACAGTGTGGGAACATCCTCATCCCGCTAAAGAGGGGAGCCGCGAGGATTTAGTGCTTCAGAAAGAAATCTGAGAAGCATACCGAGCCTGATGGGGGGAAGTTTGGTGTAAGGGGCTAGGGTATGGAAGCGGTCGGCCGTGAGCACGTGACCAAACGCACGTGGCCCCAACCGGTCAAGTGAGATTAGACCCGGTGATAGGCCATAGCACTGTCAACCAGTGAACTAGAAAGAGGATGGGAGGGTACCGCTAAGATACATGTATATTTGGCTGCTCACGGTGCCTCCACAACCAAGATCTTTGAAGACATGCTCATAGCACTGGTCTTGGGGCGGCAGAGGACTAGTATATGCAGGTCTGGGCGAATGAATCCGGCACAAGGTGTTGAGCTTTTCCGTGTTAACCCAGGTAACAGCACTAGTGATGCGGTGCTCAACAGCTTCCTGATTTTGAAGCTTCAGTTGGTTTCAGTCGTCCTCTATTCTTCTCAGTCGGATCTAGCTCTACTAGAAACTCACGATGCAAGAGCGGGAATCACGTACTTAAATACTCCAGTCCCGGCCAACTTGCATACGCCAACGGGATTCCTGAAACCCGAGCTGCATACCGAGAGCCTTGTTTGTAACCAAGGTTGCATGACTTTTGCCCGTTCATGTTTCAAATGTGCAACCAAAGTAAACCACTTTGGTCCGCATTTGTTTCAGCTGCAACCAGTATTATGAAAAGGGTTAGCGCGTCGCTCGATGCGGAGTCTTTCGCGCAGTGTTGCATCCACCCTGCACTTACAGATTAGCACATTTAATACTTTTAGGGAGACGAAGAGTATATATGAAGCCGCCGGCTCTCCATGGATAGCGTGTGTGATATTGAGGAGTTTAAAGGTTGCAAAGAGAAATGTGAAAACACTTGATGGTCAGACCGGTAATTCGCCATCCTCCAGTCTAAAATGCATACATTCGATCCTCACACCAAGCCGGGTATTCACCCAGCCGTGACACTAGCTCTCCAAATACCAGAGGCTTTCAAAGGGTCCCTGATTAAATAAGTATGCGCGATTCCTGGTTTCTGTGAAGGAATAAACAAAATAGTAGGGGTGAAGAAGAGGGAGAAGAGGGAGAAGAAGAGAAAAAGAACAAGAGAAAAAGGACGAAAAAACATAGAGACAGACATACGAAACACAGTCATTGCCAACATGTTGTACCTCATATGCCTTCATCAACTCATCTACGAATGTCTCGTCTAGCCAGTGTCCCTCAAGCCGCCCGGTGGTATAGTCACGCATGTTGGCATTAATTCCACAGCTAATTCTTCTGTGAAAACAGGTGGAGGAATCGTGCCTTCTTCAGAGTCTCAATTACTCATCTCTGACCGCAAACTATCGATGACTCGTCCCATGGTTGTGGAACACCTATAGAAGCATTTTGGACGGACATGAAAGAATCAAGCGGGGACCGAAACCGATGAACGGAAGTTAAAAAAGGAAAGAAAGAGCGGACGACGAAGAGAATTGATAATGAAAAATGAGAAAGGCGTGACTGATGCATAGGCTAGAGGAAAGAGCTGCTGAAGAGGAAAAAGGAGGTAGGAGACTGTACGGATCGAGGATTCATGTCAAGTGCTCATCCGCAAAGCTCAAGCATTTCTAAGGTTGTCATAGATACAATCAGTGTTTACTTGATAGGAGTCCCGTGACCCCAGAATTTGGGCCCACTATCCTCCCACATCCATCTTAATAGAGCGGAGTTTACTCGGCGAAAGGGCTTGTTACCAGAAAGATCTGGAATTTTGTCCATTAGTTCTTGCAACTTCAAAGCATGAAGGATGTGGCCTTTGCGCTCGTTGGACGGTGTTGATCCATTTCTACATTTTGAGTCACGCTATCCATGCAAACTCGCAAAGCTGGAGCATTCTCAATTACCATCTACGAGTTTTCAAAAAATGGATAATCCAAATAATGAAGTGGATGCATGATTTCATTAGACGGGCCTTGAAAGATCCGAATCTTCAAAGGAGCCGCGTTTCGAGCCACGATCTGGTGATCTTTGGTCTATGACTTAGTAACGACTCGGGACAGTTCATCTTTTGGACTTTGTGAATTCGAACGTCTCAGTCTGGATAAAATATGGTCTTGGCGATGGGACCATCAAGAGCGAGCATGATGTAGCACGCCTTTGGGACTCTACAACACAGTGAAACCAAAAACAGTGAAGCCAAAAACAGTGAAGCCAAAAACAGTGAAGCCAAATCACAGTGAATCCGCTTCAAGTCTTGATGAGCGAGATCCAGAGTGAACCCTCTGTCCAGCATTTCTAGAGTAAAGCACATGGACGGATAGAGAGACCGTCAAAGACAGGAGGTTTTAAACTGGCTGGATAACATGTCAGTAATGCATTGTATGGCCTTTTTGACTTGTACTGATTGATTGATCCCGAATTGAGTTTATTTGATGGCTCTTCCGGGAAGGGGCGGGTCAGCCGATCGATTGCCATGGCGAACGGGCCAACCTAGGTCACAAGCCGTAAGCTAATCTGGTTGAGAGCATGAGAAGAGGCGTCAGATATTGGTCTGTTCACGTTGTCCACGTTGCGCGTCCCAAGTCTCCAAGCTTACTCGTGGTGATGTTGCCTTTGAAGTGTTTCCAAGCTGGGCAAGTTGACATAGCTGCTTGTACAAAGTTGACTGCGGATGGTTGGATGTAAGACTGCTTCCACGATGGTAACTTGATTTGGGCTGGGTTGTGTGTTCAAGGTGGTAGTGGCCTGACCAATATCGGACTGGTGTTTCTTTCCCATTGAAAATTTGAACCCTTGGCACGGCGAGCGACGTTGAGGGGTTCTGGGCGCAGGGGATATCACGTTTCAGACTGCCAAATATATCATCAGTTCCAAACTTGCATCAGAGATGTTCCGGCGGGTCCAAATGAGATGGACCCTGATGAGATGGGCCCAAAGAGAGGACCCTGATGAGATGAGCCCAAAGAGAGGACCCTAATGAGATGGGCCCGAAGAGATGGACCCAATGGGATTTGAGTTTTAATGAACGGCTTGCAAAAGGTAATACTGGGACCGACGTCTACATTTACCTCACAAATTTTCCGCTGATGTGAGTGTGAATAAGGAAGGCTTGGATATCTCTTTATTCCTCTTTATAACTGACTTTGGGCGTGGCATTATCTACTGAGGCAGTGCTCCGCCGCTCAAGAAACAACTCCACCAAAAGTCCTCTATGGCTCAGCGGTGACGGTCCCAACCTCAGTCAAAATTCTCATTGAAATGTCACCAGCAACGAGTGAAAAAGCATCTACCGGTCCAGACCACGTGAGCTGAACACCATGGTCCGGGCTCAAGAGTGCTGAACGACGTATGCATCATATTTCTGATGCGGCTCACCGCTTCTAACGAAAAATGGCCTTATTCCAATCCGCCAATTTTGATTTCGGCAGTTCGGGGATCTACTCGATCACCAATGTCTCTGACTAGTTGGAAACAGTTTAATTTTTTTACTCTCTGTCTCTGCTCTTCTTAGTATACAGTCCCTTTGTACTGTATAGCTGCGGTGAGCCTAGAACACTGGATGTAGAATATGCATGCAAGGGCCTTATACACACGCCATGTCTCAGCTCATCGCGCACTTTACACGACTCAATGTGCACCCACTTAACTTATCGCGCACGATGCCCTCGTTTATCGTCGCTGTTCATTGGCGCCCATCGCTGTATTTTCTTATCAACTCTCGTTTTGCTTGGCCCATGAAATCCAAAGCTTGGATAATCCTGCATGCACCAAGTGCTTCACGTCCCAGGTCACCCGCCCCCCTTTTGTTTGCGATGCGGTAATCCGGACCGTTTCCTCGGGTAGTTCTGATTGTCCGGAGTGCTCACCAAATTGCCCCACGCCCTTTCGCAAACCCCAAAATGATGGCGGTCAGCGCTATTCGTGGCCGGTGCGGCTGATGGAGGTTTCTTTAGAGCCAGCGCGCGGTGCTGCACATTCGCCCACGAGCGTCGCGCGTCCGGCATGCAGCACGGTGGCTGCCCCTGGAAGGCTGCAAGATTGGCTCAGCGATAGCGATAAGGATGCCAAGATATTCCGGCGCGACCCGCGCCCAGCAACCGTCTTAAACACTCGCAAAGTCCGAGGCTGCCACCCACCAACGATGAAAAGCATAGCGTCAGAGAAATCCCGGGAGCAGTTCAGCCCCGTTGTCTCGTTCACGCGTGACAACGTCGGGAGCCTCGGCCCCATCGCCAGCTTCACGCTGGCCGACGGCAAGCTCGTCACCATCACAGGAAACGTGGACGACGCCATGGGCATCGCGTTGCACGAGGAGCCCGTGGAGCTCGACGAAGCCAGCGACCGCCGCTTGCTCCGCAAAATCGACGTGTATCTCATGCCGCTCATTTGTCTCTTGTACGCGTGCCAGTTCATGGACAAGACCACGACCTCGTACGCAGCGGTGATGGGATTCAAGGAGGACTTCAACATGGTGGGCGACATGTACTCGTGGTGCGGCACGGCGTTTTACCTCGGCTACTTGGTGTTCGAGTTCCCAGCAAACACGTTGATCCAGCGGTTCCCGCTCTCCAAGGTCACGGCCGCATTTATCTTGGTGTGGGGCGTCATCTTGTGCCTCCATGCCACTCCGCAGAACTACGCGGGCGTGGTGGTGCTCCGCACGCTTCTTGGCATGTTGGAGTCGGCCGTGACGCCGGCCATGGTGATCTTCACCAGCCAGTGGTACCGCAAAGAGGAGCAGTTTCTTCGCACTGCTCTCTGGTTCTCGTGCAACGGCATCGGCATCACGTTGGGCGGCGGCATCGCCTATGGAGTAGCGGCCCATGCGCTGCACTACTCGATGGCGGGCTGGAAGATCTTGTTTGTGGTCACGGGGCTCATGACCGTGGTGATTGGCGTGTTGTTTCTTGTGCACATCCCGGACTCGCCTGCGGACGCGTGGTTTCTCTCAGCTCGTGAGAAGGCGCTCGTGGTGGAGCGTATCCGCACCAACCAGCAGGGCTTTGGCAACCGCCACTTCAAAAAGGCCCAGTTCCGCGAGGCGTTGCTCGACGTCAACGTCTTGTTGTTTTTCCTCTTTGGCATCTCCTCCAACATCCCCAACGGAGCCACCACCAACTTTGGCTCGATCTTGCTCAACTCCGACTTTGGCTACACCTCGCAGCAGTCCTTGTACATGAACATGCCGTGCGGCGCGGTGGAGTTCTTTGGGTGCATCTTGCTCGCGTATTCGGTGCGCTACGTGAAACACCGGATGGCCATCTCCATCTTTGCCTCGTGCATCACCATCGCCAGTGCGTGTATGTTGGCGTTTGCCTCGTCCAGCCACACGCGCTTGGCGGGCTACTACCTCATGTACGTGTACCCGATCACCACCATCTGCATCTTGTCGATGGTGGCGTCCAATGTGGCAGGCCACACCAAAAAAATCACCTGCAACGCTATTTTTCTCATCGGCTACTGTGTGGGCAACTTGATTGGGCCGCAAACCTTCATCGACTCGCAGGCCCCCGGGTACACGGGCGGCAAGATCAGTTTTGTGGTGTGCAACTGCACCTCGACGCTTCTTCTCGCGGCCATATACTACAGTTTCTGGCGCCGCAACAAGAAGAAGGAGCGTGACATGGACCGCGTGGATGAGAACATCCAAGAGCTCGAGAACATCGAGTTTGCTGACTTGACCGACAAGGAGAACCCGTACTTCCGGTACATGCTCTGAACAGCCAAGCATAGACTCCGGGGGGACTGACACTTTGGCCCTGGCTTGAACGAAACTACACCCGCTGGAACCCAGGCACAATCTGGCTGTTGAACCAGCAGCTGGCCCAGGAGCCGGCCCAGAGCCAATGTCAGCAACTATTTAACATCTTGCGGACCAGAGCAAATTCAAATTGGCCTCTCGTATCTTCGTGGCCGTCGGCGGTATGAGCCAATAAGACCGAATAGCAGATGGTCCAAGATTGTCTTGGCCTGCGCTGAGTCAAGGTACTCAATGAATTATGCAGACCAACAATGTATTGTCGTCAAGCTATATGAGACATGACTTGAGCAGGTCGGGAGAAAGTACATAAGACGATCATGCGTTGGCCAGTTGTCAACACTTGCCCTTGCCGGCATGGCAACCCACTAATAGAGGCTATAGGATCTAGACTTATGGCACTCGTGAACGGCCGCCAATCGAAACTAAGTTTCTTATTCATCCGGTGCAATTTAAGGCTACTTGATCTATAACTGAATGATTGCTGAGAACATTTTGGAACTTCTTCTTGCTCAGACCGGCGGGTACCCAAGTTCCGCATCTACCCTCCCCGTATATATTGCAATCACTTTTTAGGTCTATATATACAAGTGTAGTGAAGAAAACCAGTACACATTAGTGACCGTTCCCGACTACGAACAACCGTCCAACAAGATAACCGTTCTGCAGCTTGTGCAAGCTAGGGCATATTGAAGACAGTATTAGGGAGTGCTGACGGTTCACGATGCGCCATTCTACACTGATGCGCTTGAAAAAGGGCAACTTTACCTATTTTTGCTTCCTTAAGATTATGTCTCATTACTACTTTTTTGTTAACTACTACTTCGAGAATATGTATTCGTTGATCCCTAAAACGAGGGCATCGTTTAGACTTGTATAGGTGAAAACAGGCCGTTTGTTGTGGAGATTTCTGATGGCGCTTGATGTTTACGTCCACGTGCTTGACCGCAGCAGTTCCCCGATTGGTTGTTTGTTGACGAATGGTCTCTGAGGAGGGTTTCCTGGGATTGTTGTAACCACATGTGAAGTCATGGGCGTAATACCCATGGCGGATCTGACATTTCTGCTGGTCTTGTTATAATACTCTTTCTGAACTTAAGGTACAATGAAATTTGTGCTTGGCCTCGTAAGTCTGCGTTGTGTGAAGACCCACTGCATTAGGAAACTGGCCAGCTGCCTGAGATTTAAAGGATTTTCTGAAGGTGTGACATTTCTCGGATACATAAGGAAATTTAATTAGGTTCGCGTCGCACCCACATTGGGTGCAAAATTGTGCGGCTGCGTTAGGACTGGTCGGTTCCCCATAAACCGATATCTCTCGCCCCACGCCAAGTCTCACTGGCTTAGACTTACTTTCAGCTTGTGGGAATCTCAAGGTGTCGCCGCACCGCTACGGCAGTATTGGCCAATTGGGGAATATTCACCAGTTGTTGTGTCAGCCAGGGTGTATATGCAGGAACTGCATTTACTCTTCCCAAGCACTAAAAGTTGCTAAAAATGTAGTGCGGTGGATCAGGTTTAATGAGAAATTTAGTTAGTCTGTTGAAGCGAAAATGCTGAAGGTGGATTGACTGGTTAATACCGAACGTGACTAGTATTAGTGGCCAAGGTGACTAGTATTAGGGGCCAAGGTGACTTGTGGACCTAGTGAGGAAGGTAATTCGGAAAAATTCCATAAAAAAATTGGAGGCACAAAAGACAAGGCATCACTCTTATATTCACGGCCTTTATTTCCTACAAGAACACAATAAGTGAGAGGGCATAGACGGGTCATATTTGGAACAAGTTTGTTGCACTGTATAATGTGATTGTAGAGCAGGTGGTAGAATAGAGGAATATTGGAGATTTATAGGACGCTTCATGTTGGATTACAACTTCTAGTGCTTAAAGAAGATGTATTCTTGAATGATTATAAACAAAGGGGGATCACTTACTCTTGTATAGTAAGAGGGCCCAAGGCCGTGCCAACGCATTTGGCAGCTTTCGTGAAGTAATTTCGATTGGGCTAGTAAAGGACGGTTTAAGAATCAGCCGCCACCATGTCGAGATGACCGGCACCGTTTGACGGTCAGGAACCAGCCAGCAGTAGCCCGACTTTCCCTAACCGCACACCGAAGGTCCCTGGTGTAACCAATACAAGTGTAAATGAGTCATGGTGAAATTCATTCAAGGATAATTTTCATTGAGTCAATTTGTAAGTAATCCGTATATGTTTTGAAAAGGGGGCAAAATAATACTAGAGGGATTAAGTAAATCAACCAGATGAAGGACATCGTTAGTGACCAAAAGAATTGTAATCTAGAGATCAAGCTTTGTTTTCATTTTTTGTGTTTTGAATCATTTCTCTTTTTCCAAAGAACTAATTCAAAGCATACGACGGCAGTCCTTTTGTTACCAGATTTACATTTTTCAGACATGTTTTCTATGGAGTTGCAGGTCTTGTTTCTAGGGCAGCCGGTTCCGCCGAGTGTGGGCCTTGGAGTTATCAGTGGTGGCGTGCAATAGAGTTTCAGGCAGGCGGCCCATCATATCCTAATACCTAATTTATTCTACTTCATACAGCAGGCCACCACTTAGCCAGATGTTCATCACCACGTCGAAGCCCATGTAAAGTGACTGAGAGCCAGACATGACGAGAAGGATGGTGGGAAAATCCCGCTTGGCGAGATAATAAAACACCAATTATCAGCTGGTAACCTCTAAAAGTACTAATATTGATACACTTTTGAAAGAGTCCAGACCAGATTATGCGCCAGCCGCTGCGGGTGCGAAAGATGCTTATCTTTATTATTCATCTGATGTGTTCAAGACATTCTGGCCTCTTTCGTCACAAAAAGGGACCTACCTAACATGCGAGAGTACTTAGGTTCGAAGCCTTGGATAAAAAGTGTTATATATACTGTATCACTATAGTTGTAAAGGCTAGGTAAAATCATGGTCAACCAGACTCGGCTGACCTCAGGGTAACTGCCCCGCGTCGTGGGGGCAATGCACAAGGCCGGGCATTTGCGACTCTATCTGTTTTAAATTTTGTATCCCGGCCGAAACGGGGGGTATTTCCGAGATCATTTACAACATGGTCACGAGTGCGGATAGAATCACGGCATGTCTAGCCTGTTATAGACGTTTGTGCTGATGGTGGCAGATAGAGCCTGACGTAAGATTGTGTATTTTTGAATTTATATTTACATAAGTAAAGTCCTGCCCTACGGGCTAAATAGAAAAACAATTTTGGGGCATGGTTCATCTCCTACTTTAATAGTATTAATGGTCAAACCTTTTTGGGCAGTAGACAATTCCAATGTTGAATCTTCCAACTTGATTGCTGAGGATACGCTCTTTCCATATGCTTTTGCGCCTTTGATCAAAGATAATTGTCAATCATATTGCTGTAGATACGCTTTTTGGCTTAAAATCCGGTTGGTTATCTCTAAGCACTGGGCCAAGTAAGCAGAAACGATTCCACAGAGATTTATCATTCACATACGATTCCTTCAAGTAATACTCTTGCGGGCTTTGCCCATCATGTATTATTACCGTTACAGGCACGTGGTTTAACTCCGAGGTCCTAAGTATCATTATATAAATCGTTTTACTGTTAGATTCCTGTGTAGTTGTTTACGCCAAGTACTTACAGGTGTATCTGATGATCCCTAAAACAAGGGGGTCACCCAAACTTTTATAGATGTAAACGGGCCCACCACTTTTAGCCTGGCCGGGGGCACGATGGCGCCATCTTTGGTAGGAGTGGGGTGTTGGGACACGGCTGGGCCACCTTAATGGCCCCACAAGTCCCCATCTGGCTTATCCGTAGGCCAAATGGCGCCTGAGGCGGCTTTTGTTATGCTGCTGCAGGTGAGAAAACCACAACGTTGAATTTGGGCAAAACCACGCCGCTGATCCTAAGGTACAGCTAAGCCCGAGGTATTCGGTCTGGATTGAACACGCCTCTCTCCAGCGTAGTGTGCTACCCATGGTGGATCTAATCATGTCATCTACATGTTTGAACTAGAGTGGCAGGCTATAGAACAGGATGGGGATCGGAGTATCTCCGGCCCATATGGTCCGCACCATTGTATCACCACTTTACGACTGGCGGCCGAGTGTTTCAAAATAGTGTCTTTAAAACCATCCTTTTTGCTACAGATCCCCTCCACTCAAAAAGCGGAGGAAAAGAAACCAACAGGGATTACCTTAGTAACGGCGAGTGAAGCGGTAAAAGCACAAATTTGAAATCTTCGCAATTGTAATTTGACGGGTAGAATTTGTTTTCCGAAAAAGCTTCACTGGAATGTGGCGCCACAGAGGTAATTAGGGTGCTTGGGTTGAATTGTTCTTTTTGGCTGTAGTAGTGATGATGGTGGATATGCAACGGGTCCAGTGCGTGAACCCCCGAAGAAATTAGCCATCTCTGGGGAGTATGAACTAGTTGCATTTAGACCGCTTGCCGCTCCAGCCCTAGGTTTTCTCATCTCCCTGTCTTGCATATTGATCCTTTGGTTCCATAAACTGTTTCTCCGCGAGTTGATAGAGATGGCGTGGCAATCGGTTGTATCGAACTCGTAATCGTGCTCGCCATCAGAGGGGTTATGTGGTGCCGCTTTGAGTAGCGCTTCTAGCTCGATGGGATTAAGTGTTTCTAGGATTCTTGTTGGATCCCACCTTGTCTATCGGTATGTCTTTGCCCCTGCAAAAAGTAATAGATCCCGAAGCAATTTTGTGCATGGCCCTATGCCCGGTAACACCATCTGGCTGTACATTTAGACAGACAGTTCGGTCCAGCCTCGGTGAGCCAGTTTCCCTGCCAACAGTCTAACAAGATCCCACTAGCCCCTTTCGCCAATTGTTTTGAAGTCGCCCAATCCGATGTCTCCCTATCAAATTCCGCTATTTTGGCTTGGGTGAAAATCTTATCTTGAAACATTGAGTATTATTTGATGGTGCTCCTTTCAATGAACCATTTATTTTCATAGCTCCACCACCGAATCTTCAGACCCTACCAAAATCGAAATTTGCAATGAAGTCGGATTCACCCTGTGTGAGTATAAATTTCCATTATATGCGCCAAGAACTTGTGGGGATGGCTAGGCCTCAAGCATCCCACCTCAAGCATCCCACCTCAAGCATCCCACCTCAAGCATCCCGACTTGACACAGTACCACGCTTCATCGCATACCCACAGCAGTTGAGTTATTAAAATAGGCTACCATACCGGCGTCGTGGAGTTGCCTTGATTTTGACTAGGCCTGGAAACTGACTGACCCTCAGGTCGTGCGCCACCTCCACTTGTGGAAAATGCAGGTATGGGAACCCTTTTACGAGACCAATTCAAAATGGCACCTTCAAACAGGAGAAAAAGGGAGTGCTACAAAAGTGACTAACGTCATAGTACTCTCAGAAAGGAACTAAAAATAGACAGAATTATAATCCAAGGGAGATGACAACTGGATCACTCCCGGTTCAACCCTAGAGCGTCTCCCTCCGCACTACGTAGTCTTCCATTTCAAATTGAACAACTTGAAGAAAATCGCCTAGGCGGTGCCTCGCTATTGGAGAGCGAACGATGGGAAAGTTGTGATGGAAACCACTGGCCTCAAAGTACACCAGCCCACGTGCAATGCACGACTGCAGCCTCGCCAGCGATGGAGGGTCGACTGTTTAGCCCGGGAGTGGGTCATGACGGCCGAAACTGGCCAACAGGTTTATCCTACGCGGAGACTTCGGCCAGGAGAATGCACAGTGGACAGTCAGCGGACAGTCAGCCAGTCAGCGGACAGTCAGCCAGTCAGCGGTCGTACAGATCAGACTACTACCATCAGCCGTACCAGAAAAAGGCTGGAAACCTCAAGGCAAGGACCGTGACATGCCGCTCTCGTCAGATTCATTAAATCAGATTTTTGGAGTGTAGTCATCGAAGCATTCTTCTCGTACAGTGTGAATGTTGAAATCATCATTGAAAGCGCACGTGGCCGTGTCAAAAGCAACAAATAATACTACAGTGTTAATTCGCGTCCTCGCAGCGTTAAGCTTCAGCAAAAGACCTATCATCAAGGCCCCGCGCCCAACACCTCAAAATTTGTACACAGAGATGCGGCTCCTTTCCTATTGTACAAGAAAGGGGGCCCGGGGCGCATATGTCCGCCCGGTCACGAGTATCGTCATTCAGCTCGTGGCTAACATACCTGGTGGTTAGTAGTGCGCTTGCGAAGAGGCGGTGACTCATACAAGGCTGAAACTTAACGAAATGCGCTTGTCAACCCGGTACTTCAGTTGGAACAATTGGTAATGCAAATAATCTTTGTCGCCACACTCCACATACCTCTAGCGTAGCACCTCGTGCTCCCACGGCATATTGTTCGTTGATTCCCACACGGGTGGTGAAGAAAAACTTTGCGCTGCGCGCTGGCTTTATATACGGCCGCGCGCGTATGTGCAGGCGCGGGGCCTCCGCCGCCGCCCGCATGCAGGCAGACTCGCTTGACTCACCAAGGGGACGTGTATTCTGGGCGCTCCGACCAATGGCCTGTGCTAGACCCATACATTGACCACATCAACCTGCAACAACCTGCAACCTCAACCTGCAACCTCAACCTGAACCTCAATCTGAACCTCAACCTGAACTCATCCTGCATCCTTCACATTTGCGTCGCTGACCTCATTGGATGCCGAAAAAAACCACCTTCACCGTGACTGCAAACGCAAAGTGCGCGAAGCCCAACGCCCCCAAAACAACCATGCTTGTTCGTTCGCCGCGTGTATGGGGCTCATCCGCATTCAAGGACGCATCTAGAGGCTCGCCCTCAACCCTCGAGCCATGCACAATGTTCTTCACTATGATGGGCCGCACCTTCAATATCACGCTGAGTCCGCTGACCGCTCCCGTAAGCCCCACCAACACCCACTGCAACACACTCAATATCATGTGGTGCTTTTTGTTGCTGATGAACACCGCCAACATCACATTAATCACCGTGGCAGGGATCCAGAAAAGTCCCGCATAGCTGTAGATCGAAATCATCCTCGTGACCGAGAGCCGGTCGCTGAACTTTAGACCCCACGTCGTCACCACGTAAAGCACAACTGGCACTACGACAGCATAGCCGTAAAACACCATGATGGACACCGTGAGCAACCTAAAGTCGTACACATATCTTTGGTCGTCCTCGCCAGCATGCAACCACTGCGCAAGAAGATTGGCGCCTGTAGACGACACGAACATGAAGAAGACGATGGTGGCATTAATCCAAAAGAATCCATATAGCTCGGTGGGGTCATCGTCGTTATGGGCTGCCACGACTGATGTCCTATTTAGGGGGTTTAAGGCTCCCGCTATCTTGCCGAGGAACTCCTCGGTATTTATATCAAAGTATCGGCTGTAGAATCCGACTCGGAACATGTTGCCACCCACTTGCGGCTTGATGGTGTTATTGGCTGCCGATGCGGCAGGCGCTGTAACTAAAGTTAGTATCAGAGTATAAAACACGGAATGAGTGCTCGGCCATGGAAGTGTCTGGCAAGGGGTCGAAGGCTGAAACGTTTGAACTTCTGCTTCGAATTGAATAGCTAACCTGGTTAAAGCCGGTCAGGACTGCTCGAGATCTCTCCGTCTTCAATTCAACAATAGTTGGTCCATCAGTAATTGTCATTCACGATTTCAAGGCCTTGCCAGCCCTGAATCCTGGATTCTGGACCGGCTGGAAAAAACCGAATCCGAACAACTCAACGCTCGAGGGCCCTATGATCATTGAAAGGAATGGTGGAGCGCCAAAAGTCAATATTAAAATTCCGACTTGGTCATTCAAGCATGCGTATTTCCTTCATGTGCTTGGGGTCATGCCGAAAGACCAAGAGAACAGGAATTGAGAAAAGCCTTGGAGAAATGACAGCCTCAGAGCGACAGGGTCCCGGAATCAAGCTCAAGACGTGATTTGGAGACACAATGACTCAACAGTGGAGTAGGCTAGGCTCTGGATTTAGACCAGGCGAGTGAGACCAGGAGGATGCAAGGAAAGGCCAGAGGATTCGAGCGAGCAGAACTGGCCAGCAGAATTGGCCAGCAGACTCACTCTTCTCGCACCAGAAGGATATAGACCGCCAGAGTCAGTCCAAGACAACTAGTCAAAGCCAACCGGCCAAAGGCAACAAGGTGAGTAGTCCAAGACAATTAATCCAAGACAATTAGTCCAAGATTAGCAAGATTGGAAGCTCACTTCAACACCGCATTTCAAAGCACTTAGGCTGGCAATTGACTCGAGGCTAGAGCTCCTTCAAGGCCATTTCCTATCTAGCTTTTGGAGCTCCATTAACCACACCCGACTCGGTCAATATCCAACCATACTATCCGGTCCAATCCACAACAACAACCCCTTCATATTAAACAAGCCAAAACATCGGCGGGGCTCGGGCGGTATCTCAGACTGAATCACACACACATACCATTTGATTGCACCTGGGTGGGGAGGTCAGGCTCAATGAACTTGGGTTAGTAATGAGGGCGCGGCTGCGGGGTCTAACATACATCGTCTACTGGCTGGTATGACATTTTGGCGGTAGTAGGTTCTAGATATGTGGAGTGCGGCATATGCCAGACATGGGTTGGTGCAGTTGGCCGTGGGACACGTGAGCCAGCTTCGCGAGCAGGGCACGTGATGTGCAGCAGGTGACGTCGACCCGTGGCATTCACCTGGAATATTCGCCCGTGGCATTCACCCGAACTTCACCCGTGAATTCGCCCATTCTTTCCTCCTCTAAACCTGCCTCTCACTCTCGCCAAAACTAGTACCCCGAGGGCCCCGGCCATAAGCCGCTGAAGTCATTCCGAGGCTCCTTGTTTGCCGTCGAGGTGGACGCGCTCCGGGAGAGACGGAGGCTGACGCGGTCGTCAGGGAGCCGGGTCATGGCTGTGACTAGTGGGGCCGTGGGCTGCGACTTGGCGGTGGCGAGTGTGCCCATTGTTCTCGCCTCCGACGGCTTGTGCAGCTGGAAGGGGCCTCTCCTGTTGATGCGGATGAAGTTCTGCGTATGGCCAAGCGGCTGGAACGGCGTGAAGGACGTGCCGGGAGGCACAGAGCCCGCGAGGTCACGTGCGCGGGCAAACGGGTCGTCTGGGAGCCCGACCAGGGCGGGCAGGCCCAGGCGGTTGGCGTCATGGAAGCTTTGAGGGTTTTCAGCGGGGCTTCGTGGGGCATGCAAAGGGCTTCGAGGCGGGTGCAAGGGGCCTTCCGGAATGTGCACGGGGCTTTGCGGCATGTGCACGGGGCCTGTGGGTGGGGTCGAAGAGTCCGCGGTCGGAGGCACCAGGTACGGGATGTGCTCTTCCATGGACGACGCAAGGGTATCGGAGGCGAACACAAAGCAGGTGGCCAGGGCCGCGCTCAAAACGGCCACGAGCGTGAAAACGGTGGGCGGTCTCACGGCATGGAGAGAGAGAAGGAAGGCGTTGAGGAGCGCGGCCAGAGCGAAGGCCGTGGACGTGGCCATGGAGAGCCCGCGGGACCGGGAGGCGGGGCTTAGAGCCTCGGCGCAGTGGAGCGGGAGCGTAGCCGCGATGAGCGCCGAGTACACCGACACAACAAACGACGTCAAGGCCAAAATGCACGAGGCCGGGAAGCGGCGCACCGTGTGCAGAAGCAGGTATGGGGCAGGGGCCATTTGGGAGGCGGAAGAGAAGATGAAGCCCACCACGCTCATGACGGTAAAGGCGGAGCATAGGAGGAACAAGCCGAGCTTCAAGGCGCTGGTGCGGCGCACGGCTTTGAGGAAGAAACACGGAATGGCCAGGAACACAAGTTGGAGCGCGTATTGCGTGTGGAAGCACATCTCCACGGCCGGCGTGGATAATTGGCAATACGATCCCAAGTATTGCCATAAGAACGGTGACACTACCACCGAAAGAAGCTGAATCAACTGCAGGCACAAGAGCGCCTTGAGCCAGCCGGCCATGGGGTTTTGGGCCGTGTCGGCGCACGCACCCTTGGCAGGGTCTTTCATAGCTCCGATGACTGGGTCTTTCATAGCACCCATTGCTGGCTCCTCCATAGCACCCATGGCAGAGTCTTTGACATTATCCATAGATGCTTGGGGCATTTTGGCGGGGGCCTTCCCGGGGGCACGTGATGCTTCATCCACAGCCAACTGTTCCCTTTCCGGCCACGAATCATTGGACGCCCACTTCTCATTAGCCTTTGTTTCACATTCTCTCAGCTTGACAGTTTCCTTCGGCTTGATATTTTTCCTCAGCTTGACAGTTTCCCTCAGCTTGACAGTTTCCTTCAGCTTGACAGTTTCCCTCAGCTTGACAGTCCCCCTCAGCTTCACGCTGAAGGTGCGTAGATGGGTGAGCTTTGCATGGGTCTCCAGCGCAATCAGCCACTTCCCTCTCTCCAAGAGCACTTTGGGCGATTGTGGCAAGAAAAGCATGCAGCCGATGAGAAGCAAGCCCCAGAACGCCTCCACCAACCACGCGTAGTGAAACGCCGACGCGGCGGACATATGCGCCCGCAAGAGGAGTGTCACTCCATATAAGCACTCCTGCGCTAGCACCAGCATCACCACTCGCCATGCCACACTCATGGCCCGGTCTGCGCACCTCAAAACCTCGAATATGTATAGGTACGACGACACGCTGATGAGGCCGAGGCCTACACCCTTGGCGAGTTTCCAGAGCACCACTTGCAGATTGGTGTTAGCGCAGAAGGTGCCCACACATCCGGCCACCCAAAACACCGATGCGATTCTCATGGTATCCAATGCTCCTAGGTAAGAGCAAATGCGCCCGCAAAAAAGCGAAGACACTAAAGTTAGTTGCTGAACTGCAGGCAATGACCAAGGCAAATGTAAGTTGTCTCGCAGCCAGAGGGAACAGAAGCCAAAGGAAGAAGCCAAAGAGGGTCAGTCGTGGTCACCATGCTATCGATACGTACTTGTGGCACCGATGGAACAGGCACTCATGAGCATAAAAATCTCCACCTTGGGGACGTTCTCATAGGCTTGGGCAAGTTTTTCATTGGCCATAAATGCCACGAGCGGCGTCTGGTCCAGAGCAATAAATACCCCGGGGACGCCTGCAAGAAGGGCTATGGCTTGGGGGTGAAACACTCGGATCATAGGTGGCACACAATGGGTGCAAAAGCCGCAGCTGTTACCGGCCCGCTCGCGCGGTGGATGCAGGTCTGGACACCTGGCTTATTTCGCCGCGTCCCTGACCACTCCAGCCCCATACCAACCAGTGCCTTCAACCAGACAGAAATACCCAGAAAAATATAGAACCCTTTTTTCCGCCTCTTATTTCGGGTCGGCCTCCAATGGTGGTCCGAAGGAGGGCCTCGGGCCTCGAACAGTCCTTTGGAGCTGGTGGTGTAGGGTGTCAAGGGAGGGTGGCCTAGGAGGCTTCATGTTTGGGAACGGCAGCCCTAGAGGCGTGCAAAATGGAGAAATATGTCAGTGACATCTCGGAAGGGTCCAATGGGGAATACGAAGATGTGGTTGCTCATCTGGAATAAAGTGGGGCGTAGTCCTCGCAATCAACAGCCCCTGGTATAGACGCCGCGTTCTGCACATAAGGCGCACGGTGCACGGGTGCCGCACCCGCAGGCCATCCCAACCTGGAGGCTCATCATGGCTGGAGGCATCCATCTTTACCGTTGCATACCACAAGAAGACTTTTCCGGTGGAAGTTCCATATCACAACAAGGCTTTTTCGGTCGGCCTCGCAATCTCTCGGCCCAGCGCTTTCATCCTGCCCCTTGCAGCTTTTGCAGCCTCCCAATTCACGCTCTCGCTCCGATGGAACTGGCCCATGCCCCGGACCAAGGTCGTACATTCGCCCAAAACGGCAAAAATCTTCAGTTCCTACTGTTGCCGGAGGTTGCTGATGCTGCTGATATTTCCTACACCAAAACTACGCTCGTTCGCTCGCCTCTTATCGTGGACATGTACCCCAAGTTCCGGGTATCGCTCTGCAAGCCAGCTTGTGGGCTCACCAGCTCATCCATAAACGACGAGGATGACCAAACACTTCGAGAGCCGGAAACAGATTCCTATTTTGGCACCGAGTTGGCGGACGATGACGACATGTGGGACCTACAGGACGCAATGCCGAAATCAGAGCATCCTGCGCCTGAGCCCGACCCTCCTGCAGAATCCTCCTATGCTTCCGTGGAGGTGTTGATCAAGGCTTCGTCGGTGGTGGTTGAAGATGTGGAGTATGCGCTCCCTGCAGGGGTGAAGGCCGCTGTTTTGATACCCCATAGCTCCACTTTGGGCGGCTCAAACACCAATCTGGACGCCTTGAACCCCAGTACAGAAATTGACGCGGCTGATTTGGCCGAGAATCCGCCTCGACCCAGTGCTCATTCAGAACACCTCCATTGCGAGGACTCCTTGCTCATATCGCTTCTATCTGGTTACTCACTCTTGATCCGCGTCTGGCATGTTCCAAGAGGCTTTTCCGATGCGCTGTTCTCGCTCGCTCTGCATAGGGCGCCCACTTATTCACACGTGTTCCGACCATTTGTGGTTCAATGGTGGCAGCTATCACATGAGGAAACGGCCTTGCCGGAGCTGGGCTTAAGCGCAGAGCCAATGAGTTGCCAGGCCCCTGCCTCCGGATCTGTGGGCGCCGAATCTAGAATTGAGTCGGGCTTTTCCCTAGCTGCTCATCCGGCCGGGCTTGCCGTGGTGTCTGCCTCGGCTCATTCCCTATTCCGGATCCACTCTTGTGAGCTGACTCCTGCAGGTCTTCAGCTCTCTCCTCATTTCAACGTTCCTATCAATGGCGTGATATTGCATCTGTGTTTTGCCCATCCACTCAATACGCTGGATGCCAGCAATCACATTCTTTTCTTGACCCTCTCGTTGTCGAACCTGAAAAGGCTAGAGCTATGTCTTCACAGCTGGTTTGCGCATGAACCTTTGGAGGGTAACTTGAACTCATCAATGCTACCGTTGAACAACAACTTTCCCTTCCCCATTGCAATCGTTCCGCTTGCAAACAACAACAGCTTTCTTCTTATATGCCCCGAAGAGCTCATTATTGTCACTGTGAACAATATTTGGTCTGCTGACTATTCATTTACTCGGACTGCTTACACAGGCGCTTTCCCCACGGCTTTTTCAATTCCCGAGTTTCCGGTATTGAGTGATGAAGAAGACATCATCAACTCAGATCTATGTGACGAGGTGCTCCTTGCGGCAAGCGATGGCATTATCTACTCGGTGATTGTTCAGGAGAACAAGACCTTGGAGTGCATTCCTATAATCCGTGTGGCTGATCCCATTTCGGTATTCAATCTTCTTCCCCATGAAAATGGCTACATTCTTACCTTTGCAAGTGACACCGGCGCCGCCAAAAAAGTCTACATCCCGGAGCTATTCCTGCAGGAGGACGATAAGATGCCATACACCGACGCGTCTCTTCGCAAGGACTACAAGAATTGGACGCCGGTGGTGGATGCATTGGTCATTGACTCTGTTGCTTCTCGAACGCTAGTGAACGGCTGTCTGCAGGAATTGTGGGTTCTTTCTGGAATCGGCAAGAGAACAAAGTTGTCTCACGTTAGCCTGGGGTATTTGATCCGAAAAGATTCGACTGTAAATGACGCGTACCGCAAGGCCCTATCACTTTTTGGGTTTTCCAGAAACGGCGAACACTTCATGGCGTGCTGTATGCCCTTTGAAACAAGATTTTTGGAGGTAAAGACGAGCCTGGAAAACGCTTCTTTGCTTTCAGTTTTGTCTGGTCTGTACACGTTATGGTGTGGCAATATTACTCTGGAGATGGTTATTCAGTTTACGCCGTCGCAAGTCCTCGTGACTGACTTGAGTCAACGAAAGTGCTTAGACATTGAAACTATTGTGTTTGCGAAGAGCTTACGAGAATATGCGGTTTTTATCGTTGAGACGGACAATTTGTTGCGGCTTGAAGTCCGAAAAGTCGACTTTGGCTCGCATGACTGGCTCCCTCTCATACACTCTGTTCCAGTGTCTTGTCAGGTCAGCGCTTTGAGTCTCACTGAGACTGAGGACAAACTATATGTTACTATTGGCACGTTTGGAGGGAACTGTTCATGCATGGCACTTGCTAAAAGCGATTCAAGTCTTTACGAGGTTTTTTCGGTCGATTTGGGAGCTTTGACAAAGGAAATTGCGATACCCCACGATGTATTGTTTTTTCCAAATACGAATAAGGCCTTTGTGGGGACTAAATCGGGATCATTTCTTGTGCTACAGTTTTCAAGAGGAGGTCCACAACAAAATGGGGAGTACAGCGAGTTCCAAAGCCAGACGTATCACAGCCAAGTGTCCGTGCTGCAAAAGCTACAGCTATGCTCCATGCCCATACTGCTTCTTCTCAGTCGCAATGACCCGAATTTGTTTGTTGTGTATGGTCGAAATGTGTGGCTCTTCAACTTCTACACACTGAAAGTTCCAAGCAAGGTGTCGTTCGGAGAGAAGGTGGAAAAGCCAATCACTCTGATGGTCGAGCTTCCTGTGGACACTCCGCAGTACCTCAATATGATGTTTGTGAAGGAAGATGGGCTCGGCACGGGGTCTCTTTTCACCCACAAGTCGGTAATAGTCAAGCAAATTGGGATTGGCGAGCCTGCCAAGAAATTGGCGTTTCTAGATGCGCAGGCGCTCTTCATCGTGCTCAGCAAGTCCAAGAGCCCGTTGACGCGGCTCAAGTTCGCTGACCGCAAAAACTACCGCATGCTTCCAACAGTGGAATTCGATCTACGGTCTGGCGTCCAGCGCCAAGACCCCATTTTTGGTGCACAAGAGTACCCGAACTGCTGTCTTATCTGGAGGATTCAAAGAGGCGAGCGATTATCGAAAAAGGTGATCGTGGGGTCAACAATTGAGGGGAAAGCAGGGAACCTCAAGATCCTTGATATTTCCAAGGTGGTGTTGGAGGGGTCGCAAGCCACCATCATCAAGCAGGTGGAGCTTATCTCCATTTCTAGGGAGCAGCCCATCACTTGCGTGGAGCAAATGGGCTCGATAATCTTGTTTGCGTGCGGGCCAAGCATCTACTCCACCTCATACCAATTAGAAAGCAAGAAGCTCAAGCCTGTGCAGAAGCTCGTGAGTCTCTCCTCGGATGTGACGTTCATTAGCACGACCGAAGACCACGTGCTCTTAGTGAACTCTAAAATGGACTCGCTCTTGGCCTTCCGCTACATCGAAGCGACCGGGGACTCGGAGGACCGCTTGGAGGTGGTCTTCAAGGACCAAGTTCCGCGCAGCTTGGTCAACAACACAATGTTGGGGAAGATGTATTTTGCAGGCGACAAGTTGCATTCTCAGTTGGTGATAATGGACCCGAATGAAAACTCCAAGTACCGTTATAGCTCCAGCATCAAAAACCCCATTTCCGACACTAGCATGAGAAACACCATTTCTGATACTAGTATCGGAAACAGTTTTTCCAGAACCAGCCTTGACTCCGGCTCATGCTTAGTGTCCAGCTCGGGCTCTGACGAAACGCCCAGCTTGAGCACCCGATTCAAGCTCTCGATGATTCCGCGGGTCTACTCAGCCAAATTCGCAGCCTTATGGTCCTCACCCGCAGAGCATATTGTCACGGTGGGTGTGAATGGGGAGGTGGTGAGCTTCAAGCCGGAAAAACACGAGCAGATGGCTCAGCTAGACCATATGTTGGCACGAGCATATGATCTCGGGCCGCACGCGCCTAGGCAAAGTCTTGTGGAGCGCCTTGCGCGGCCGTTTTTGGGCAAGGTCACAGGCAAGGGCTTCTACAGCTTGAATAAGCCATTCTTTGACTATGCGGCCAACCGAAACCACCCTATAGTTGTGGATTGCGACATGGACGAGCTTGTGACCCTCTCGGATTCGGGAATAGTCCTTTAAAGTGCACTGTCTGTTGGCCGGCTGTCGTGGCTAGTGGCTTTAATCCAGTGCATGACCTGTCAGTTAGACTTCTTTCTGTCATTGCCCTAGTGTTCAACAGGTGCCAACTGGCTCATACTGGATTCTTGACAGTCCCAATAGTCAGATTGTATGGGCTAGGGAGACGGTATGGCCTAGTGCTGGTGAAGGGCTTGTGTTTCTGGGCAGAATGTTGGAGGCGTTTTGGGTCATAAATCTGTTTAAGTTGTTGGTGGTGTTGAACTCGTGCATACTGGTTGCAAGATGCTTGGCCCTGCCCTACCATCCATGTCTATTGATGATCGTGACTTCACCGGAATGGCTCATGCCAAGTCTGTTTTGACTATATCCCAAATATGTGTGACATCTTGACTCCGAGTCCCCACATTGGCTGGAAAGTTTCGGTTGCGGTGGTCTTGTCCTTTGGCGGTACATGCCCTAGCACGGCCCAGGTGCCGCAGCATTGTTGGTTATGGTCTGACGATGAAGAATTTCAGTGAAGATGTTTATTAAATTACGAGAGGTTCAGGAAATGCACCTGCTGGTCCAAAATGTTGACAAGAATTGGCAATGAGAATGAAGAATTTTGGGACGGGACCGAGGATAGGCTGAGAATTGGCAACCTCCTCTCTGCAGCCCGAACCGTGGCTTCACGTTTACATTGCTGTGAGCTTTTCAAGAGACTTAGCGCAACCCGGGAAGCAAACCAGCAAGAAGCTTGTCCGATATATCAAAAGAACCACACCGTTGGAGCTCATGTACGAGTCATAGTCAAGATTTCAAATCAACGCCTACTCAGCTGCTAGCTTTGTCCGACCACCAGAGACGCTTTGTTACCGGATGCATGATAATGCTTGGAAACGCCAATACTGTGGGATCCAAGTTAAAGCTTACCCCAAGGTGGAACCAAGTTACAGACCATGGTTGCTTTTGACTTGCACAACACAATATTTGGCTCTATTACAACTTTGATTCACTAGTGGTGAAGATTTGATTGTGTGAGATTGATCTGGAGCAGGATTCGATTCTGATGTGATACCAAAGCAGTAATAATGGGCGAGTTGAGAGTATTATGGTTAAGACAGAAATTGTGAGTCAGCATTTTGAAATGAGAGATGTCAATATTGAATACGTGGAGACCACGTTTAAAACGGCTGATACATTGACGAGACCCTTAGCAGCAAATCACCTCTCCAAACTACGTCTGTTAGATTATACGGAAGAGGAAATTTCAGAGGGAGATCTGAAGACTAAAGACTGAGAAAGTGCAATGAAGCACCATGCCGGCTACTGATTAGTAATCAAGCACGGTGTTGTGGCTTTCACAAAAACGTACAAGGATCAACAAGAAAAGACACCATTCAAGGTGTCTCATACTCTTGCATGGGTCAAAGAAACGACTCGGAATTCTTGCGGATGTAAAGACCGAGAAAGGTTTGAATGTGCTTCTCCACTTCCACGTGACTAGATTGTTGATGACGTGCAAGAGAGATGTGAGTCGATCCGGAGCAGAGTCATTGGTGACTACTCGAAGAAGTCTGGAGTGAGATGGGAAGTCGAAAATGAGGGGATCGCCATACAAACACTATAAATTCCTGCAGGACCGCTCGAGTTTGATAGGTCTAAAAATCAGTCAACGAATCGGTCAACAAAAAAGACCGGGTTCCCATGTCACTCTGGATATACAGCTTGTACGATGGCATTCTTTCTTGCTAGTGTCATATGGCTTTGCCCGTTTAAAGATTAAAGATTGGTTTCTCGAGACTTTGCGAGCTGGCTTGAATCCTCTGCAACACTTGTGGGTACACAAGGAAGCATTTGTGCTGCGGTGCAATTGAGCGATTTGACAAGGCCACCACAAGGCCACCACAAGGCCACCACAAGGCCACCACAAGGCCACCACAAAGCCACCATATCTGGCCCATTTCTTCTCCGAGTCACCCTTCAGAATAGTGGCTGTGGCATGACGCTTGACTTGTCACACGATTTGTCACTTTGCAAGTGAGCCCTGTCGCAGTCGGTCATCTACACTCGATAATACGTCGCAGGAATGTTGAGCGCTTGGTTTGACCAAGAGCATTAAACACTGGACTTGTTTTGCCAAATGGTCTAGTGCGTTGGCGGAAATCCTGGAGCACGTGCAGCAGGCCCCACGGCTCGAATTCGTGATTGAAACTTATTACTGGTGTTTCTTGTGAATGTGGTGTTGGTGGACATATTAGTGACAGTGGACATATTAGTGACAGTGGACATCTTAGTGGATTGGTGGACATCTTAGTGAGTGCCTTGAATACTACCCTTTATTGGAGTGGCTAGGCACAGCCCCGTGCTAGGCGGTGGCTCTGGAACAATGGCTCAACCGGAAGGGGAGAGGTCTCTTAGAGGGTACTCACTAAGTGCATGGAACACGCGCCAGTTTTGTCCTCCAACACTTTTCGGGCCGTGTGCATTTGCAGCCATGATGCGCCACCATGGCGTGTTGCTACGAGAGTGTGCAGTCCGGGCGAATATATAAAGACCGCGCTCCCCGCCACCTTGACCACCACTCTCCTTCAGCGCACCGGCGAAACACATGGCGCACGTCGTATGGGCATCGCATTCAGCTCGAACCTGATATGGATGTCCTCACTTAGACCTAAACCTTTTGTTGATGTGGTGAAATTATTGTATACCTCATCAAATATGCCATACCTTCTCTTTTGTTAGAATCGTGTACTTTGGGAGTCAACTTGCAAAATCAATAAACAGAAATTGAGTGCTGATGGTTTTAAAATGAAGAACGAGACCTGCAGAAGAGCACTTGGGCTAAAACCTCGTTTTCTGTATCAAAACCAATACAAAGATGAGCATGATAGAGTCGTGAAATACATAAATCACAAATCTAATTGATCCGATCTCTATCTGGTCGCCAACGGTACATACAGGTTACCTCTCGGTGCAATGACTATTATTTACTGAATACTTTGATAACTGTTGATCCATACTATCCGTTGCCTTCATTACACAGTCTTCCCAGAACGTTTGAACCGGAAGAGCTGATTGAACAGAGTCTTTTGGCTATATACAAGCAGCAACAAAGAAATCTATAGAGCAAACATGGATCAAAAAATTTTTTTGTTTGCCTGAGTTAGAGCTTTCCGATCGATTTGCCATCTTATCTAGCTGACCCAGCTCATTGTCCGATCTTATTCTCAGAACTAGTCTGCCTGGTGATTTTTCATACCCAAACTGACCGTGGGTTATCCTCCTAGACCTAGCTGTGTCCCAGTTTAGCGGCGGATTTATCCCCCGTGCATGCCTTAAATTGGACTCTCTGTCTAGAGTCTGTCCTGTGCGTTAACAAGTCCACATCACCAAAGGCAACTGCCTCAGCTGTGGTAACGGCATGCTCAATAGCTCAAATCGTGTAGGGCCTGGACAACCAAAAGAGCCCTGCTTTCCGCCTCACGTGTATCATGGGTGTCCTTTCAATTGCCCCAGAACGAACACTCGCGGTCAGCACACACTGCCAAGCGCCGCATGAGCTAAGGTGCTTCTGAAGAAGTTGGCTGCCTTGTACCGAATACGGCGCTACACCAGCCGACTATCCCTCAGCATGTTGTGGAGACAAATTGAGAAAAGGCAAGAAGCCAGGACGTGGAATAGGAAGCGATTCCCGATTGCAAAGGCATCAGAAATTCAAGAAAGTAGGAATACGGGATCGCTTAGTATTACCGAATATAAACGAGGGATTTATGACCACAGAAGGTCCTCAATTGAAGAAGCGGTTAGAAGACTACGAGAGAACTATTCCAGATTAGGGGAGTGGATATTACAATTCTCAACAGACGGTGCCCGGCGAAGCAGACCAAGCTATGGCGACGCACTTCCCGAAGTATCTTAAACGTTCAAAGAAAGGTTAGCTTTGGACACCGGAGTGGATATGACTGGGTCGGGTATGCGCGGCAGGTGGTTTTTGCACCCTGCTCTTGAGATCTGTGAGTACTCTCCTAGTCTGGTACAAGCTATCCTAACAACTTGTTCAGTTGTGGAACTTCGGCAGTCTATTCTCACATTCTCAAGTACTAGAAGTGCTTTCTTGCCTGATGCCTGTTGCCTAACGGGACTCCCTGGTTTTCATAGATGCAATGGGCTACATGATTCTGTGATTAATGGGTGCTATGGTGACAAATTGCTGGATTGATATTCCACGTCTACTGGAACCTATACCCCAAAATTTCTTGGTAACAGAACATGACATACGATGATTAAATTATTGGAAACCCTGTATTTACCTTTTATCTAGATAGTTGTACGTCTACTAAATATTACACCCAAAAATGACAGAATCATGAAAGAACATGCTTAATTATACGTCTAACCCTTATACATCTCTAATTACTACTAAACTATTCATTTATATAATAGATATTAATTGATTACTACTTGTAGCTCTTTACCGAGCCACCGTGGGTTTCCCGTCACTTGTCCCGTGTGAAATAGCAATATTTAGAAAAGGTAAATGGACATTGCTAAATAAAGGTCAAGGTTACGACAATAAGTGGTCATGACATTTTAACTATACCTAATTTGCCAATATCCATATCATCCACTTATCCTATATTATCAACTTATTTTTTTGATTTTGTGTTAAATATATTATTATTAATATTATCGGTTTTAGATGATGTAGTTATATTAGATAAGAAAAATTTAACTTTAACTGAGGCGAAAATTTAGAACAATTTAAACTTTTTTGTTCAATAGCTGAAAATGAATCTAATGATAAATATATGGAAATAAAACCTTTATTTGATGTACTAGGCGTTCATGAAATTGATAAATATAAATCTTGGGCTTACAAAACTTGGTATAAAGCAAAAAGAGAAAGTCAAAGAGACTGGCTTATACTCCGGCCGCCAGTGTTCATAGACAAAACTGTTATTATGCGGCCTGGGACCTTACGGCGGTATTCGCTAAAGGGTCCCGGCTTCAGCGGCTGGTCGATGGTTGTTACGTTTCAGAACGCCCAATGATAGGCGATGGCCCAACCACCTTCTTGGCTGGTGTTACCTTGAAAATGAAAGTGTCAGACAACGCCTGAATCTTAGCTTGGAGAAACAGCATTTGACGATTATATTGTTGGTTCTAGAAATCGTCAGGATTAAGGACGGGACACTATTCAATAGTCAGAGGTGAAGGTCTTAGATTTATTGACTACTGCGAAAGCATTTCGAGGACGTTTTCAATAATCAAGAACGAAAGTTAGGAAGATGATCAGACCGCCGAGTCTTGGCCATAAACCATGCCGACTAGGGTTCGGGTGCTGATCAATAGTTTGACGCACTCGGCACCTTACGGGAAATCAAAGTTTTTGGGTTCCGGGGGAGTATTTAACATCACGCGGTGAACCGGGGATTCCAAGAACAATCTCGAAGATACTTTTAATGCTTGTATTGGTTTTGACACAGCTCGTGTTAACTGCTCCTGCATTACCATTGTTCTCCTGTCTGCTTGTCTACAGAGAGCTTGGCATCGTGGGTCCGCTCGTGTCCATGATGTAGTGTCCATGCTGTAGTGTCCATGCTGTAGTGCTCGGTCCATGCAGTAGTGCTCGTGTATTCAGAAAGGCCCGCCTCTCGAATATCATCTTCAGTCCTCTTCAGCATGCGCAGCGACGGCCCTGGGAGCGGACAAGAAGGGTGTTCAAGTGTCCACAAACTTGCACCAACTGCTTGGAATGTCTTAGTGAATCGGGGTTTCTCTTCGCTACCTGCCCGTTGGTCAGTAGTTCCAGCAGTACCTGTTTGCGAATAGATGCGGAACAAGTACCGCGACGGAAAGATGAAAAGAACCTGGAAGGAGACTGAAATAGTACGTGAAATTTGAAAGGGAGGGAAAGGGGAGAGAATTCAAGGAAACCTTTTGTGTTGGTTGAATTTTTCACCCGCTGAAAGCGGACCAAGGAGTCTAACGATTAAGCAGTACGGAATTCCCAAAGCAGAGTGAAGTAATTGGTCAAGCATACCCTCCATTTATCAACAGGAGAGGAAGCTTGATTAAGAGGACCCCGTAGCGGTTCTGACGTGCAAATCCGTTGTCAAATCTGGGTAGGGGGGGCGAAAGACTATTCGAACCATCTAGTAGCTGGTTCCTGCCGAAGCTTCCCTCAGGATAGCAGAAGCTCATCACAATACAAAATTACATGACCCTGTATATCTGATATACGGAAACATGGGCTGAAAATTAAGAGATCACAGTTTTACTGGGTAAAGCAATGTTTAGACGTTTCGGCGCCTTGGCGGATTCAAACTTTCAGTATTTCGGAGAAATGGTTACTATTGAGCAATTTCACGAAGGCGGTGATATGAGGAGCGTGTCACGGATGGTTAATGCGTGCATTCCGCTAAGTAAACCGGATCATCGGTTATTTCCAGTGGATGGAACAGAGGGTGTGCGGACCGATGTGATTGGACCAGAGCAGCTGGCCAATTACCAATAACGGAGTGGGACCACTATCCGTGACAATCTAATGAACCAAGTGGCACAGGGCCCAATGAGATGGGACAACGGTCTGTTGCAAATACAAGTGAGGCAATGGGCCAGGGTCGGGACCATTTGTCTATCAGACAAGCCATGTCAGATGACATAAGTGTACCGGGTCCATCGCATGTACTACGAGGAGTATATCTTGCAGATGGAGATTCGTGCGAGAGAGACCTCGAGAATAGAGATGGAACTGGCGCATTGTTTGCAGATAAATTCAGATGTCAGATTGCCACTGGTTGATATTTTAAACATTGATTGGGTTCGAACTCTGGAGGCTCAACCGAATTCGACGTCTCAAAAAAAACCATCGAGTTTCTTGATCATCTTTTCCACGCTCTAGATTCTTGACTCTGTTGAGTCTCAGTCATAAACACATTGCATTTCTTTCGATGGATCTTCTTTGGCTTTTCACCGTATAACCAAATAAATCAACCTGCTCTGTTCCTTTTCAAGGCTTTCACAAGCTTCGCCTCGAAAATTGGAGCTTTCTCATTATAGTCCAGATGCTCAAGTAGTTCCGATTTCTGGATAAGCACTTCACTTCGAGTAGCAGTGCCCCCCGGTTTCTATCCCATTGAGGTCGGCGCGTCCACCCGAACCTGCAACTAAACCGGTCGCTAACTCACGTTGGTCTGAAGATCCACTGTGACAAGGTTGTACCAGCTTGCCCCCAGCTTCCAGATCTTCCACATTTACAGGCACCAAGTGCATGTTCGGGTGTGGCGTCCCTGGGGATGGAAGATGATTCTGTACTGGTGCATCCAGACAGGCAGGCGGAGACCGAGACTTCAGAGAGGAGGGCCGGAAAAGGATCCCCCGTTATCAAGTCAGCGAAATTCACCAAGTTCCGCGTTGCGCCTGCAACTGTGGAAGATTTGGGCCTTGGGAGTGAGGCACTGGCCGCGGAGCATCTTCAGGCCAACGTGGGTCAGCCGTAGTTTCTCTGAAGGATCGGTCGGACCGCCCGCCGTCAACGGGGAAGGCTCTATTGAGGAAGTTGCTCGAAGTGTACAAGTGTCTAAGGACGTGGTTGGTGTTCGTGATCATGATGGACCCAGTCTTTGAATGAGTCCTTGCTGCAGAGACCAAACGATCCACAGCTGTGAAGGCACATGAAAATGGGAGTCTCTCAAATCCAAAAAGCGTCGTCAGATTGCAGAGCTTTCGGTGGGCCGTTTTTGGTGGGTCGTCTTTGGTGGGCGGTTTTTGGAGGGCCGTTTTTGGAGGGCCGTTTTTGGAGGGTCGTTTCTGGTGGGCAGGCTACAAACTACTGTTAGTTTTTGGCCCATGGGGCGTCCTGTTCATGAATCTCAACCCAAGGCTGTGCTGGTTGGAGCCCGACAAATAGTCGAGCTTAAGGCCAGCTTCGGAAAACCCAGTTCCAAGCATCTAGAATTTGAATAATGAATAATGAATATGAATAAAGAATAACGGAATTTCTTAAATGGAGCATAACCGGAATTCTGCAAGACTACAGTCAAGAGTCGTTATGCAATAATTACTGAATATATATATATAATCTGCAGAGTGCTTCACGCATGCTACTACCCGTGAGGCCTGGTCAGCAACACTATTAGGCCACGTTAATGCAGATCATCACGGTGTTGCTCAAGCGCTGCACCTGGGTCCGCATGATGATGAATCAAACACCTGGTGACTGTCCTTCCCGGGTAATGGAGCTGGCACAGGAGAGGCGTGCACACCAACGCGATACCAACGTTTTGCCCGACCGTAGCCCGATGCCACACCGTATAGGAGACATGGTCCTCGGGATCCTCATTTCTGGCCCGCTGCCCGGGTCGACAGATCCGTCAACCGACATCACCTTGGCTCAACAGCAGCATTCAACAGCGTTGGAGAAAAAAGTCACGACCTCAGCTGCCGTCCAAAGCCGCTTTTCTGGGGCCTTGGCCTCTTACCTCTCTAGGTCTTCGGACACGGCGTCTGGCCCGTCTGGTTCAACGCATGATTCTGTGTCCTCTGCTCCCAGCACTGATTCCAGCACTGCACCCAGCACTGCACCCAGCACTGCCTCCGGGCCTGATTCGGGGCCCGCCTCTGCGCCCTCCTCCTGCTCCTTGCCTGCTGCGCTGACTGGCGCCTCTGGCTCTGGCTCGGCTCTGGCATGCAACTTTCTCCTCTGCCGCTGCTGCCTGAACTCCGCCGCCCGGCTTGGGCGCTCCATATCATTGTCATCTCCCTTGCGGAACTCCAGAAGCAAGTTGCGTGCTCGCGACCCCACATCCTCGTCACTTTCATCCTTACCTTCGACTTCCTGCAGTTCGGGGCTGCGCCGCCTGCTGGAGCTTTCCAATAGGTGCCGCTTCATCAATGCCCTTTTGCGCGCCGTCGCCAGCTCGCCTCGCTCAGGTCCTGCGGACTTCAACTTTTCGAGGAGTGAGTCCATGACGTTGGTGTCGGACTCGGAGTCCGTATTCTCGGCCTTGGCCTTGGCCTGTGCGTTGCTCTGCTCAATGAGCTTCTTGCGCTGCTCGTAAACCTTCAATTCATCTTCGCGCTTGATGTTTTCCACCTGTGCCTTCTTCAAGTCGGCCATGAAGTTGGAGAACTTGCTCATGAACGAGTTCCGCACAAACGTGTCGCCGGGGTCTTCTCCGAAGTAGACCATCAACTTGTCAAATTCCTTGAACGTGTAGTTGGCCTGGTCCGTCAAGAGCTCCACCTTTTTCTTGGCTTTGGGGAGCAATGGCGTCACCACCTTGAGGATCCGGTCTTGCGGATGGAACTTGGACACGTCGCTCAAATTTCCAACATCGAGCGAGCTCTGCACGTTTTTAACTGACTTGGCAAACTCTTTGCAGTCGTTGGAGATCACCTCAATCGAGTACTTGGCAACTTCCTTGCACCCAGCCAACTCCTCCATAAACTCCATGAGTTCCGGATAATTCGACCGGATCGTCTTCTCCACATAGTGCAAAAATGACATGCTGTTCTTGTCGTCCTTGACAAAGTTCAACCTCTGCAACGAGCTCAACTTGAAGCCTTTAGCCTGCTTGGAACTATCATTCATATAGTTACCCACCGCGAGAATAATGTCAAATACACTGCGCAAATGCTTGGATTCTTTGATGCTGTCAACGGCTGAGTCCAAAGACCTCAATTTTCTCACGAGGTCCTCATAGTCCTTTTCAAACGACGAGAGCGTCTTGAGTGCTCTGATTCGAGACTTCCAGTAATGTTGCAAGTTGTAGATCAACTCCAAATAAATCCGGTCGGGCCTCTGTAACTCTGCGGGGTCTTTCTCGGGCTTGGTGATATCCTCGGTGGTATAATCGGTGGAATAAGGCTGGAGGCTGGTAGCCAAGCTGTTTGGAATCTCCACAATCTCTTCTTTACCGAGGAACTCCAAGACTGCTTGGTTCTCAAGAATATCCTTGTCACACCTTAAGATTTTGTTGATCACCTCAACATCAGAGATGCTGTTGTAGAAATGAAGGTTAATTCCAAATTGTTGTGCGATGTCGCGAGCCAAAAACGTCACCTTGTCCACATCCTCCTTTTTCTTGGTAGCCAACTTCTTGATTTCCCGTGCGGCGAAGATCGTTTCGACTTCGTCCAACACTCCTTTGCTCATCAACTCGGAAACGATGGTCTGGGGCTTGGATTCACTCCAAAACGAGTTGCTGGCGCTCTCATCTTGGTCCACTTTCTCCCAGTGCAACTGCTTCAACTTCTTCTTTGGCCGAGGGAACGAGTCGTAGAGTCCGACGCTCACAGGCTCTGCGGGTTCAACTGATTTGGCTTTACCCACAGGGAATGGCGGGGGCACTGGTATTCCCCCGCCGAATAAGGCTGTGGGAGGAGGCGGCGGAGGTGGCGGCGTAATCCCTCCTAAGCTCGAGGGAAGTGGAGGCGGAGGTGGTGGCGGCACCCCTAATGCTGGGGGCGCTCCTCCAAATGCTGGTGGAAGCGGAGGAGGAGGTGGTGGTGGTGGCGGAGGTGGGGGTGGTGATGATGCTGCAGGAGCTTCGCTCGTAGAAGAATCAGTAAAAGGAGAAGAAGATGCATTAGTTGGCTTTTCCTCAACTAACTTCTTGGTCTCTTCTTCTTGAGCGTCAGAAATGGCCTCGGCAACACTAACCTTCAGCGTCAACTCCTTCAAGAATTGTGGGTTCATAGAGCTCACTGTAGTCACTCTATTCGTCTTGTAGTCAGTTGTAGGACCACTCGAGCCCCGCACCACGTCCTTGTCGGTTTGAACTTTTCCTTGGGCATATTTCTGTTCGATCTTTTCAAACACACCTGAAGGATCTTCAAATCGAGACTTGCGGGGCAGCTTGATTGGCGACCTTGGCACCTTGAGTGCACCCAACTGTGAGCGCAATTCTTGCTTCATGCGCTCAACGCTTTGAAGCTCTTCCTGCAATTTTGCTTTGACGCTGGCATCCATAAGACTGTTGATATATGAGTTCTCTTGCTCAGAGAGATTGAAGTCAATATTGATATCCTTGTAATTATTCTCAAGCTCCCGCAAGCGCTCCATAGCCATGTACTTTTGCTTGGCGTAAAGACTGCTGTTGTTGAACTTCATGATATCGTTGGATTCACTTTGGAGTGACGCGAGCTGCTTTCTCAATTTGGACAATGTCTCTACATCGTCATATCTCACCGCACGTTTTGGACCTAGTGGGACAGGCTCGAGAACTATTTGCTGCTCTTTCTCGTCCTCCAGCCCAGGCTCTTGTTCTTCTTCTTCTGTAGAAGGTTCATCTTCTGCAGGAGAGGGTTCAAGCTCCGCTACAGTCTCCTCGTCTTGAGGAGCCTTGTAGTTTTCAAAATCTGTCATTTCGAGTTCTCTGGCGAGGTTCTCAATGTCATTCATTTGCTCTCTCAAAGCCCTTAGCCTGGAACTAGGCTCCACGTGACCTCCAAGCAGCTTATTGTCTAGCTTCAACTCCGCCTTCTTCCGGTGTATTTGTTTCTTCAACTTGTTCATGAGCTCCACATTGCTAGTTTGCACGGAGAAAGTCGTTTTTCCGTCGCCTCTCTTCGACCTAATCTCACCGTTATTCAACATGATCAAGAGCTCGCGCATCTCAACTTCCAGCTCTTGCTTTTCGATTAGATGCTTCCGCTTCAACTCGTCGTATTCTTGTTGCAACTCTTCGTTAAGCCGTCGTGTGCGTCTCAAAACCGCCTCTTGCTCCTTCACTTCCTTGGTCAAACTGGCAATGACGCCCTCGGAGCCCAAAGAGAGCTGGCGAGATATGTCATCTCTCTCTGCAGTCGCTTCCTCGGCAATCTTTTTATACATCTTGACCTCCTTCAAGGCATTTCTGTACATTTCATCGGTGTTTAAGCCCTGGAATAATCGATTCATGGCAATTCCAATAGCGGATTCGTCATTAGAGGTGTGGGCATTGGTGACATTTTGAATCAAACCGTCTAATAAACGCAAGCTCCGGACACTTTCAGCGGGGTCTTCTTTTTTCTCCGATTGGTTTAAGTAAATATGCTGTATAGCACTCAAAAAGAAACTTTCGGCCTCGTTATTTTGCACATTTTGCCAGATAGACTTAACCAACTCTACCGGGTTGTTGAAGTCAATATTTTCATCAATTTGCTCCGCGGCTTTGAACTCAAGCTTATCGTTTTCCTCCATCTCGGCGTACCGATCACATTGTTTGGAGAGACTTTCGTAATTTGAGTCTCTGAATTTCGCAATGAGCCGATCAATGCCAGCAGCCTTGAGCTGAGACCGAAGATTAAGACGCACTCGATAATCAATTCCGTACTCCACGATTGTGTTAATTAAAAGCATGGAGCTGAAACAATACTCAAGGAGTTGGTTTTCAAGTTGTGTGGAGTTGGCAGTAGGCGTATTTGTGCCGTACAAAGCATACTTCACCTCATCACTTGCGCCAACCAATGAATTCTTGTATTTGCCTTTTCCGTCCACTGTTTTAGACAAAAGAGTCAACCATAGCTCGAAGCGGTGAAACTTATCGGGTATGGGAGGCTTTCTTTGAAGATTGCGCTTACTCTGCTGGGAATTCAAGAACTCGAAGTATGGTTTAGCAGATAACGCATCCAACGCTCGAAGCACTTTGTGATACTTTCCCTGGTGATCTGCCCCACCCGATTTTGAGTAGTAGACAATCATAAAGGTAAGCGTCTCTGTGGCGATTTTCCTGGTGGCTAGGCGAGGCGACAAAAGAGCGCCCGCAATTGCATTGACGTAGAGAGAGTCGTCATTCTTCGCTCTTTCGGCGCCCAATTTCTGGTTCATCATGCACCGAAGACACTTGAGGGCATTTAGCTCGCGATTAAAAATGTCGTCCAGGATGTCCTCGATTTCTTGGGTGTTAATCTGGTCATGCACCTTTGTGAGATACGATGATAGAGCTGCATCACCCTGAAAGTCGAAGATGAATTCCCTGACCCAGTCAATAGGCTCCGTGCGTAGAGACACCCACAAATTTTCGAGCTCTGCCGAAGAGATGGACTTGGCCACTAGCTTCCGCGTGTAGAATTCCGGGCTGTTGCCAGACTTCTTGGCCAGCTTGTTTTGCTCGCTGAGGGCATCCTGATGGATCAACATCCATTTTTTGTCGATACCGTACGCCAACATTTCTTGACGGGCCAGCGGCGGAAGCGAGCGGAAATCTCTGCGGTCCATTAATTCACGGAACATCCGTTCGATATCCATGTTATTCAGCGGCTTTTGCGGAAGGGCGATCGAAGGAACATCCTCGGTGAAGGGACGAGAGATCAGTTGCGAACCCGATTTCTGTGAAAAAGACTTAGAAAGTCCCATCAGAGACAGGGATTGCGACTGGTTCCTCATGTGGCGAGACTTTTCCGGTAGCGAGTCCTGGCGAGATTTGATGGATTCAATGCGGGGAGGCTTGTCGTCTTTTTGAAACTTGGAATCAGACCTAGCGGTTTTCAAATCATAAGGATTGAAGGCAGGCGCCGACGGAAGCCTGTGTTGAGGATTGGAGTAGGTCGATGCGCTCGACAGAAGTGGGGCGTTGGACGAAGCCGAGTTGGAGTTTGATTTCCATGAGCTAAGAGACGCGATCCCGGCCATGCGGCGAGATGGAGACACCACCGAGGAGTTGGAGTGCAGGGTATGAGCGGTGAAAACGGAGTCAGCATCAGAATGGTCCAGAAGCTCGGGCCGGTCGGGTTTTTCCTTTGGCTCTTTGGAGTCTCTGCTCTTACGGAGCGAGAAAATGGACGACGTCGAGGAGCGGTGGGAGTTTTGCGCCTGGCGCTTGGCGGAGGTGGAATTGGAAACCGATGCGTGGCTCTGTTTGGGGGCGTTCGGCAGCAACAGGCAGTCTTGCTGGTCCAACAGGCTAGGCCGCGTGAGAGTGGGCAGGCTCAGGTAGATTGCCTGCAGATTGTGGGCCGGGTCCAAGGTGTTGGAGCCGTTCAAAGGGACGTATGAGGGCTGGAGGTGGGCGGGGTCCAGGCCACCGTAGGCTTGCGATGAGTTGGGGGGCGGCGGCGTGGGCGACACGGGCGGGGGGCCGGACTTGCCCGAGGACGATGGGCCGCGAGACCGGGATGTGATTGGCGAGTAGTACGCACCGGTCTTGGATTCGGGGTTCTGGGTGCTTTCGCCGGCCACGTACGGATCTATTCGTTTGCGAAGCGACATGGAGGGTGGGATGTGCTCTGGTCTGGGATGCTCCGTGCTTGGATGTATTGAGGCGGTCTCTGACTCGCTGACGGGAGGGTCGCTGACTGGAGGGTCGCTGACTGGAGGGTCGCTAATTGCCGCTAACTACCGCTGACTGGCGAGTCGCTGACTTGCCTGCTGCCCAAAAAAGCCGGGAAATGCTCTCTGGGTCCACGCTGGGCGGTTTCTGCTGGCCACAAGGCAATTCTGTCCGAATTGGGCCTGGCGGCTTGGGTTCGACTTGAAGAGGCCACCACGGCTAATCAGGATCCACGGACGACGAACGGTCGGAAAACGGATGCACAACGAGGTAACGCGAGCAGCGGAAACACAGTGGGAAGTCGCAGCACACACGGGAGGACAGATGGGGACAAGTGAAAGAAACCGGCGCTCGTAGGGGGGTTGCCTTCCAGCTGTAAAGAGAGTGACGGTGAAGAAGGCTCGCAGGTGTAAAGAAAAAAAGGCTCACGTAGCGCGCCTACTTGTTTACAGCCGTGTGCAGGCGCGCGTTGCTCGCCTGCCCGGGTCGGTGGCGGCCTGTGGGAACGTGTGTGCCGGAAGTGGGCGGCCAGACCAGCCATTGCCGCCCTCGTGTGGCGGGAGTCTGTAGGAGCGGTGCCACGGGCTCGTGGGGTACTGGTTTGGGGCGCCTGAATCAGGCAACGGTCTACATGATCCGGCTGCACCGGTGAGAGCCGGTGTACGGGTGCGCGGCCCAATGGTGGTGGGTGCGTGGGTGCGTGGGTGCGTGATTATGGTGCACGGGTGTGCCTTCTCGTCAAGTCGGTGGGACGTTATGATGCGTGTTGGCGGCCCATTTCGGACTTTGAGTAGTCTATTTGCTGCTGGCTGTTTGAGGGGAGCGTCTTTTGTTTAGTGATCTGTCCTTTCCATTTGTCCCTCTCATTTTTCCTCACTTGTCCCTCACTTGTCCCTCACTGTCCTAGTGTCCATTGTCCTTATCTGTCCTAGTGTCCACTGTCCTCATCTGTCCTAGTGTCCATTGTTCTTATCTGTCCTAGTGTCGTTGTCCCTTATCTGTCCCTCATCCTTGGTCTATTTCTCACCCTTCGCTCCCATCCTTGGTCTATTTTCTGTCCCTGTCCGATCACCCTTCTCGACCTTCGGCTGCGACCCGATCTTGTCCGTTTGGACTGAGCATTTGTTGCAAATTCCCAACATCACTTATGCAGACCAGAACCCCACAAAATTTCCCATGCTGAAGGGCATATTTGACTCCGCCCGAGTCGCTTCGCTTGGGGCCATGCGATTCTTTTGCCGCCTTCCCCGTGTACTGCATATAGCCCGCCGTGTACCATTCTCAGGTGGCACACGCGCCGCGCCTGAATACCTGCCGGATGTCATTTATAAATAGAACTGGTCTGATTAGTCGGACCATGATGGACGCCTTCGGTGGACACTTTAATGGAGCCTTCCGTGGATCTTGTTGCTAGGACTTCTGGTGGAGTGATACCTATTTCCACTATATACACTGTGCTCAGAGAAATCACTTGGTGGTCGGCTGTCCACCTCCGTCACCACTGGCGTGCCTTGGCCACGTACGCGGCGAATCTCCGAACCGACTTTCTAATAGAGCCCACTTTTCTTGTCTCAATCCCCCTCCATCTGCTCATGATCCGCTGCATCTTCTTTTGGTGTGTTGCTTCTCGTGATCTCTTGCTGCTCGTGATCTGATGCTTCTCGTGATCTGTTGCTTCTCGTTATTGCTTCTCGTGATCTCTTGCTTCTCTATCCCTTGCGTCTCTATCCCTTGCGTCTCTATCCCTTGCGTCATTTCATGACCCGCTCATCTTCTCATGACTCCATGCCAGCGGCATAGCGATCCATCGCACATGGCTCATGAGACGCGCCCGTCACTTCGTACGTGTCAGTTGCAGGGCACCTGTCTCATGGCAAGCGAACTACTCAATGCTTTCCTGTAGCATCGAGAGCGTGTCATCCAAATCCTTATGGATTTTTTTGTTGAAGGCCTTCGTCTTGGATTGGCGCAGCGCCAGCGCCTCGGGCTGCGTCTCTTCAGAGGCGTCTTGGAAATCATCAGCTTCAGAGTCGTCTTTTTTTTCTGCCATCTTCTCATTCGTGCTCAGCTTCTTGCCCTGGTTGGTTGGGACCCCGTTTGCACTCAACTTTCTGATCATATCGCTGACCTTTCCTTCCGTGCGCGGGATTGCGGTGGGTGCTTCAGTCGTTGCTTTATTGGGCTCCTGCTTTTCATTCTCTGCATCAGATTCACTTCGGCCACGGTCACTTCCAGGCTCAAATTCCCCTCTCTTGTCAGCCACGTTCGAAGATGCCACAGCATTGTGAAGATTCTCGTCTGCATTGACTATCCTTGGCGTTGCTTCCGCGGATCCATCGCCAGTTTGACTCTCAACGGCATTTGTGGGACCCTCCACGGAGTTTTGACTCTCAACGGAATTATCTTGACTTCCAACGGCATTTGCTGGACTCTCAGCATTTGTTTCTCCCAGAGGAACTTCTGAAGAAGTGGCCTTTGGATCAAGGCTCGGAAGAACTTCAGATTCCTGAGCAATGTCAGCCGGTCCTGCCTTTTGAACCTCTTCCAAATCCTGGCTTGAATAGGCCACGTTCTCACTGATGAAACGTTTGAAAATACCACTTTTGATATCGTCGATGTTCAAGCTCTCGACGTCTTCAAGTGTGTCCCAAAAACCAATACTTGCCCAAAAGATCTTGGCTCGAAGCACTAAAAGCATGAGGTAGAGCTTGATAAGAACAGGCTCGTCCTCGGGGCTGGATACTGGAGGCTGGATTTCCATTGAGGCCCGCTTGAATTGGAAGCTGTTCACAGGCACGGCGCTTTCAAACTGAGCGTTTGGCTGCAACTTGTAGATGTTGGAATGGATGGACCTCAACTTGGCGAAAAAGTCGCAGATGGCGCGTAGCTTAACCAAACAGTAGTTGCACAAGGGATAGTCGCCCACCACGTCGTGCTTTTCGCCTGCGATGCTGATTGTTTCGTTGCCGGTGCTTTTGTACAGCGAATCTGACGCTGGCCCGTAAAGTTTGAGCGAGTAGAGACGGGCGTGCTCCAACAAGTCGTCCTTGCTTTCGCCACATATGCCGCAGGGTTCCCTCAAAGCCACGGGAACTGCGTTGCCTGACTTGACGCCCTTATAGGAAAGCTTGAAAGTCTCGTTAACACCGGCCACGGGTTCAATGACAGCCTTCCCTTCCACGAGGAGAGACCAAAACGACTTACCTTTGGACCAGCGGTTCATGAAGGTAGCGCCCGACAAGGACGGCACGGTGGGCCCCAAACTCGACTCGATCTCGGCAGTCCATATGCGCTTGAAGTACTTCAAGGCTTTGAGAGAGGCTAAATCGAACGAAAAGTCTTTGCGGATCATCATGTACACAAAAGTCTTGAAGTCATGCTGGTATTGCGGAAGATCCAACCGGATGGAGCGGGTCTTGGGACCGTATATGAGCTGGTTCAAAACGAAGCCCATCTCGTCATCCAGAAAGTCGTCACCGGCAAGGTGGTCGTCAAATTCAGCAGCTCCCGCACCTCGAGCACGCGTAGGTTCTGCGTCGTCGGCAAATCTCTCCGAATTGGCCCCGAACGTCTTGGGAGTGTTTGAGCGAGACGAGGGCGTGTTGCGGGTCAGGTCCTCGATTTTGATGAACAACTCCTTCAAGTCCTTCAACTCGTCCTGCAAATTGCCGATGATGGAGTCCTTCTCGCCGAGTTCCTCCATCAACTTGCGGTTCTTCAACTTGAAATTGTACGCCTCTCGACTGGCATTGGACACCATCTCGTTGGCCTCGCTAAAGAGCGACGCGGTCAAGTCCTCCACCTCGCCCTCCAATTGCTTGTTCTTTTCTTCGGCCACGTTGCACTGCTCCTGGAGGTTCTTGTGTTCTTTTTGAAGCCGGGCGTATCGCTCCGCGAGTTGCAACAACAGGTTGTCCAGGGACGGAGTCTTCTCCGCCGCCGCTGCTGCTTCGTCCGCCCTCATTTTCAACGCAGCGTTTTCCTTGCGTGCCTGCAAAAGCGCTTCTTCAAGCTCCAGCAGTTTTGCCACCTCCGTCACAAGCTTGGTGGACAATGTCGTCACCTGCTCGGACAATCTGGTGCCGAGATCTTCCGACATGATTGGGGATGACCGATTGAGACAGTATCAACACGGAATGGTTGCAGAATGGTTGCCAAGTTAAATACGAAGTGCCCGAAGGGATTTGGCCGAGCTATCAAGCTTGCAAGAATACCACGATGGGGATCGAGCGCTAGGCGGGTGTTGTGGGAGTTAGCTGCCGCCGGAATCGCCTAGATTGGCTATGTGTTTCACGCGTGTTTCGGATTTGAGGGGATACGTCGTGCGGCGAATCGAGGTGCGCGCGGGGGTATTCCAAAGTAATCAGGAAGAACTAGTGGGCGTGGGTTCTGCGGAATAGTGATATGCTGGAGAGAGGTGTTTCACCATGGCTCGCGATCCTGGGACGGGGCACGTGCTGCGGCACGCGACTAGCCATACCGACATGAAACACCTCCCTACGGAGCGCTAGGGAGCAGGATACACATGCAAACGAACATGTTGGAGAACCGTGCTAGTGTGGCGTGGACTCTGGTTGGCCCATGGCAGCACGTGGCATATACATAGACCGCCCCGCACGTGGCTGGGAGATCCACCCCCGTTTGCCGCCAGCACCCTCCCAAGCCGGCACATTATAATACGATGATTCATCAGACGGTCGGCAATACAGCGCATCCCTGAATTTTCAGCCGAAGGGGTTTCCGGAACAGGCTTCAGAAAAGGCCTCCTAAGGTTGAGGCAAGCTCCTCTTGTCAGGAATCAATTGAACAACTCATGAAAATGTGATTAAGGGGGTTTCAGATACACTCTGCATTATGAAAGGAACAGCAGGGTGTCTATGATGAGGTACTGGTGCTAGGAAAAAGGAGAGGAATTAGGAAAAGGAGAGGAATTAGGAAAAGGAGAGGAGTGCCACGGACGATAAGAGGGCGCTTCAAAATGAAGGATTTCTTGAGGCTGAAGAATCTCTTGGCATAAGCATTCATGTGGCAAATGGCGGTACTAAGCCACATTGCCAAGCTCACATCATCAACATACGTTTGACTTCGGAATCCAAGGACAGATCAAAACTGCACCTCCAAATGCGAAGGGCTTGATAAATCAACTCGGCGGAATACAAGGGTTGTGATGTTACAGAGTTTGAGGAATTATGGCAGGCTTCCATCAGTTGCTAACACAGCACGGTTTGATGTATGCTATGGGTGCAGAAGCTCTTCAGACACCCACCCGATGCCAAAGTAACATCAATGACAGATGGGTGTGAAGTATTAAAATACTTAATGGATGCAATGAATTGGCAGGTGGAAAACTCCATGTCAAATTGTCATATTCAGATTATCTATACTCCGAAACCGAGGCTACTTTTCACAGCGTATAGAATTCCTAGGAATCATACCACCTTCCAACTGAAAGCATGCAATTCATTTGGCGGCGGTCCTATTGAGCCGTGCCATGGCAGTTTAGGTGTGGAAATTCAAAACAACTTGGCCAGAATGGGGGCTCAGAGCCTTGTGAAAGCAATGATCCAGTCTCTACTGAATTGTGCAGTACAGAACAAAGCCTGAGCCACATGTTCCACGTGAACCTAGCGTCCATGCCACCAGGGAACGACCGTCCACCACCTGATCCATGGTGGTCAAAGAAGCACGTGAGGCTCAAGCGGATGATATCAATCATTTTTCGAATCTCAAACCTGTTTTTCTGAAGAGCGGGCAATAAGGAAAGGAGCCATAGGTCATTGGAGGTGAACTGGAGCCTTTGAGCAGGTGGACTTGTCACATGGCGGGACCTATTCGCTAGAGAATTGTCCAATGGCGTCAGGGGATTATCCAATTGCACCAGAGGATTTCCAATTGCACCAGAGGATTTCCAATTGCACCAGAGGATTTCCAATTGTGCCAGAAGGTTGCCCAATGGCGCCAGAGAATTGTCCAATGGCACTAAAGAATTGTCCAATGGCGCTGAATTTTGCTCCCCGCCATACATTACCCAACTTCCGCTAAGTTTGTCCAATCGACGCTCAATGGGATAAAGCTCGTGGTTCCAGACAAACCCTGGAATTGATCATCACGAAACGCACTACTGGCGATCAAACAGACGTTGGACGTGAAAAAGGACGACAGCATTCTTGGGCGGATTGCTCATTGGAAATGCAAATCAGCCAGAGGGTTGTGCTCATGGAGGAAAGCAAAATCAGTGCATTCGCAGATCATTCTTTGCAGGGCCCACACGGGCATCTCAAAGTTGGGGTTCAACAGAGGCACAACGCATCCGTGTGTACACTTATACACAAAAGCGAGTGGGGGATGGTGCTTTGGTTGGCAATGATCGTTGGACCAAGCAACCAGTATGGGGACAACATATTGAGGAGTCTTTCAAAGGAGATCCTTATGAAACACTTGGGAATAAGGTTTCCGTATGCCTGGGTGAGAATCGGTTATATTCCCGGGTGGGCAAGATCAGGCCGACACCAGAGCCGATGCCAGGATGCTTGTCCGAGATTCCGAGAAATTTCCGAGGGATTTCCGAGAGATGTCCGAGAGATTTCCGAAAGATGTCCGAGAAATGCTGGCTACAACTTCTTAACACTCTGAGATTTCAACCCAGGAAACAATGTCAAGGATTTTGATGCTAGAAACGAGGCCAAAGTCACAGACACGACTCTATCTTGTGCATGATTAGACCCTGTCATTTTTGAAATGCAAAAACAGTCGCGTCATGAAACAGTGGGGCGGAACCCTACGGAATATCTGAACATGAGCGACAGCTTGGTGGAGAATTGTCGGGCGGACCAATCCGATGTGCAGACATGATACCAAGCACCGCCCGGGCCATGTGTCGTCACGTGCTAAATGGCATCACGTGACACTTGACATCACGTGATATCATGTCGCACGTGACCAGATGGACGTCTCTATTGGTCGCTCAGGTAGTCGCTGTCGTCGTTATATGCAGACCAGTCTGGATCCTCTGGTAGCGTGCGATGCATTGCCAACTCCTGGTCGTTCATGTGCAAGTAATTCTTGGCGTAGAACTCCATAAAGTCGTCGACATCAACGTCGTCATCTACGCCGCCTGCACATAGGCCGTCCGCGGCTGTCATTTCGGCATCGAGTTCCTGCTTCACCTCCTGCAACACGGACTCAATGGCAGCAGCACTCTTTTCGTTGGCTTCTTCCGCCGCTGCCTGCGCTTCGGGCGGTGCCTCTGCCCGTGATGTCGTTGTCTCGGTCCGTGATGTCGTCGAAACATGCAGATTTCCATCCTGCAGGCAGTCCAGTCTCGCTGCTCCCACCTTGCGGGCCGTCTGCAGGCTCTGGCTGCAACCGTGGGCCCGTAGGCGTTGCATGAGATACTCGCTCAGGAACACTTCGCCTGCAGGCGGCCCCTGTTTCACGGCTGCACCAGAATGGGCCACGAGATTGGCCTTTATGCATAGCGACGCATATTCGCTGAGCAGCAAGTCCGCCGGCGGCGTGCTTAGGCCCGGTGGGGTATTTGGCATGGCCACAGTATACGCACACTGACTTGCGGGGTCGAGGTCAGCGGCGATGGCGGACAAATCCACGCCTGCAACCGCCGGCGGATCACGTGGCCACACGAGGAGGTACGGGTGTTGCGCCAAGAAGTGCGCATAGCGTTTGGGGAGGTGGACACCTTGCACGTCCAGCACGTGGCTGAGGAAGTGTGCATCTGCATCGGCGGTGCAGAAGAGCTCGCGCATGGCTGCAGACGTGGCCGGGGCTTGCTGCACATGGCCCGCCTTTAGGGCTTGGGCCGCCGTCTCCATGTCAATCTCCCCCACGAGCTCCCCATGGGGGTTCTCCTGCAGGTAGCCCACGGTGACAAGAAACGCCTGGCCGTTGCGGATGAACATGCGGTTTGCTGCAAGCTCACAGTCCATGTACTGAGGCACGGCGAAGTCGCGTCGAAGCGCATCATGCTCAATGGTGTCCCAGACGTGCATCCATGCAGAAACTCTTTGAGACCACGTCCACACCAAGTATGTGAAGTACGTCTGCTGGATGTTGGAGCAGTAGTGCATTTCCACTGCAAGGATTGTGCTATATGCAAGCGTGTGTAGCTGGTGCCTCAAATGCACCCGCTGGGGGCTGTACTTGTTGATGTTCGCCAAGCATTGCACAATCACTTGTGCGTCACGCGCTTCGTCGAAGAGAATGAGCGCATAGCACCGGGCGCTGTACTGCACGAGCGATAGATCATGCCGGACCCCGAGGAGTTTGTCTATGGGTATCATGCAAGTTGCGTCAATGTGCGTTCCAAGTATGGGGTTGGAGATGAGATTGCAGTGCGCAAAGAGACGGGTGCGTACGTGCAGGAGCGTCATGGACGCGAGTCCAAGCGGCGTGCAGTGAGAGAGGGCAAATCACGTGAGCTCCATTCGGCCACCACGTACCGTGGCCAGCCATAAACTTATATACCGGGCAGTGGAACACCTGTTCACTGCTCACCTGTCACCCCACACGCACGCGTGCACCAGCACGCCCGTACACCACTCTGGGTGACGCCCCCGTACACCAGTACCCCCGTACACCACTCTGGGTGACATGCGCGGGTCACGTGAGGCGCCCACCGGCGGCTTCCCCCAATGCTCCGTTGGCCCAGATGCCCTAGTTCGATTTGAAACCAATCTCAAAGAAATTGCCCAAAATGGTCATGTGGTATGTTGGCGTGAACTTCACACTGCTGGCCTGTATGTCGGCCATGATCTGCGCCTCCTTCTCAGCAGCTGTGCGTTTCACCGCGCCCGAGCGTTTCAGCGAGCTGGTGCGTTGGACTGTACCGCCAGAGATCATTTGTCAAATTGGGAATTGTGGGTCAGGATGGGGCAACGGGCGCCTCCGGTCTTTTATATTGTAGTTTTTCCGGTGGCCGCATCGGAGATGCCCCGTGCGCGGGCGCGATGTGCCGCCGACGGCGGGGTGCCCCAAACCGGAACGACCCGCGTAAGCACCAATGAAACTCGGCCGCACGCGGCCCTCCGAGGCTTTGCTCAGAAATGATGTGCTAGTATGGCTCCGTTTTTATTGGCAACCAATAGGAAAGGTCCTCGACGTTTGGCTGCTCTATTGGGCCTGTCCCTCGACCCGCATGTCCGAGAACCGGGCACCGGAAAATTTGGTCGAGGCTGCAGGTGTGTACAGTTGGGCGCGAGCTAGCGCGCCCTGTATGCAGGCCGCTCGTTCTGACCACGTCTTTTTGACCTTTTTGACCGCTTTTTTGACCACCTTTTTGACCACCTTTTGACCACCTTTTGACCACCGTTTGACCACCGTTTGACCACCGTTTGACCGCCAGTTTGCATTGGTGCCTGTGGACACCAATATTTTCACTCCCCGGGTCTTTTTCTTAGACGCGCTGGGACGGGCCCTTGTAGATTGGGGGATGGCTCGATTGGATGCCTGACTGCCTATTCAGGAAGGTGGTGCGTGATGTGTCATACTAGTCGCAAAACGGGCCCACAGGCTGGCGCCGCACGGGATCACGTGGCCTGGCCCAAGCCCCAAGAGCGTGTCCCTGGCCCAGCGAAGGCAGCATGGCAGCACATCACGGCAAATCAGTGACGTGGCAAATCAGTGACGTGGCATTCAGTGACGTGGCATTCAGTGACGTGGCAATTCAGTGGCTTGGCAATTGAGTGGCTTGGAAACTGCAGTGTACTGCACCCAGGCAATGGCGAAGCTTCTGGGATGCCAGGGGCTGTCAGTTTCAGGCACAAGGCCTTATTGAGTCCTTGCAGTATATCTGCTGGCACCAAATGAGGAAACAACAACAAAGTGGCCTAGGCCGTTGTACAATGTTCAGGCCGAATTGCAACTTTGAGTTTCTCAGGCCACCCCTATAAATCATGGTCACCAAGAGGGTTATCAAAGAATCCGGGGGCGAAGAGGGGTGCACGGTGGTATTGGCAGCCATCGACTCTTTTCGGGCATAATTGGCGAGATTATGAAGAATCAGGGGATACTCCATTGGAAAGCTTCAAGAGATACTCCATCAACTGGCGGGAAGCTTCAGGGGTACTCCATCAACAGGTGGAAAGCTTCAGAGGATTCACGGATTTTTTTGGGCGGTTATGGTGTTTCAAGTTGAGGGGTGTTTCAAGGTGCCGTTTCAGCAAGGTTTCAGGATGCCGCTTCAAGAAAATTTCAGGATGCCGTTTCAAGAAGGTTTCAGGATGCCATTTCAAGAAGGATTCAGCCTGATTCACTAGTCCTGCCCTTTCTGTCCTGGACGACGCTTCAAGGAATACAGAATTTCTTGTGACGACCATGGACCTGCCATTTCGGGCTCTTTGTGGGACAGCCCAATGGTGTGGCTCTACCGAGGCTTATCAGGACCGCTAGCATGAACTGTGTGGCGGTCTAAAAGGGGCCACGTTGGCCGAAGTGGCCCGGATTCGTCCAGCATTTTCGTTGGAGCCACTTGAGAGGTTGTCAGGGAGAGACCATGGCGAGGTCCGCCAGCACGGGTGTAGTGACCAAGGTCGGGAAAACGTGGAATAGCGTGGATTAGTGGAAAAGTGGAAAGGAAAAAATGGATTAGTTGCAGATGGTGCAAATACTTGAAAGCGGTGGAATAATTTGGGAATCAGGGAAGGACTTGGAGATCGTGAAAGTACTTGAATACAGTGGGCAAATTGTTTGTCTCCAAGTTAAGTGGTCGAGACAAGTGGTTCGAGACAGGTGGTTCGAGACAAGTGGTTCGAGTCAAGTGGTGCTGATTGTTACCAAGCTAACTTGTCTATTCCACATCGAAGCAACACAGGGTTAACTGTCAAAAATATCTCTTCATACCAGATTCCCTGATGCTACTACAATGTGCTACCCAAGAGGTCCTTCTTGTCTTGATATAAAGGGACATGCTAGAGGCGGAAGCACCACTCAACCCGAGTCCATGGATATTCTACTTTTCACTCTCGTGGATTTGACGCCGAAAAAACCCTGATTACACGGTGTTACCTAGTGAAGCGGTCTCAACTCAAACTGAGCTTAACTTTTTGCTACCAGCCAAGTTGATTGCGGACAGTTGAGCGGATTGTCACGAGGCCGTTGTTATTCACGGCGTGGCGCCCTAGTCTGTCTCCAATGCTTCGTGGGCATAATTCCCTCATTTTCACGAATAACAGGGAATGAGTTGGAAAACGAGGAACGACTTGAAAAGAGGATATTGGGAAATGTGGAATACGCTGGAAATCGTTTGTGAAACCCTCTGCGGACGCTCCAGTCTGCTGCTATTCCCTTCTCTCGGGAAATGGTCAAGTGTCCCTGATCTCCTCAAGCGAACGAACCCTTCAATCCTGCATCCCAACATTCCATAACCATGGAACTCTTGAAAAAATCATCCCAAACCAGAGATTGACCATCAGATTTTTTTCTAAACCCAAAGGATGCTTCCTCCCAAGATATCTCACGGTGCTTTTGAGGAACACGTACCGACACGACTCGAAAACGTTGCTCTTTCGTTTGCTGCAGCTCAGAGGTTCAACAGGTGAAACCACGGAAAGAAGCGTGAGATACGAAAAAGAAGATCATAAGAGAATGGGCCTTTTTTTCCAGTCATGACAACGTGGTGCGGAAGCTGGGGAGAAGGCAGTGTCTTCACGATAAAGATGATTGCAAAGGCTAAGCTCAACTTGGGTAAAAAGGTATACCAAATTGAGGATTGTTTTAAACGAATGCTCTAATCATATCTTATACGAGCCTGGAAAGTCTTAGAGCACCTAATGCGGAAGATCCGGTTCCCCAAAAATTGGTTATCACGGTGAGCCGGTCTTTCAGGATCGGGTCTTTCAGAATGAGCCGGTCTTTTCCGGGGGCGTTTACTTCGCCCAGATCTTGCTGTACAATATTTCCAGCAACCAGCTCTAAACTGGGTACCTTTTCTGGACTGAGTTCTTTTCCCGGAATTGATTCCCCTGGACTCTTCTCCGGAGTCAGCTCTTTTTCAGAAACTGGTTCTCTCTGCACCCAATTCAGGATCCCCCCTCTCGGGCACCCATTCTTTTACCAAAGCATCTTTCGGTCTGGCAGCAAGTGTCCCATGGCTTTTGTCATGCACAGAATCATCAATGTCCTTATTTGGACTGCCGACGGCCCCAAAACGAGAAAGAGGCTCGGCAGTTTCCGTGGGTCCGGCAGTGGAGAGGAGGGCGGACTCTAACCCGTGTTGTTTGGACATTATGGACTCCGTTTCGCCAACAATACACATTCCAGACACGGTCAAGGATGTGGCGCTGGTCACCGTCACTGTGTATGCGTGGCACACCTTACCACACACCGTGACCGTTAAGGTGGTCCTAGTGGGGCAGTATGTGGAAAAGTCGGTATAAGTGTTCCATACAATGGACCTGGAGCCGTCGCCACAAGCGGCGCAACCTGAAGCAGAAGGATTTTGTGGAATGGTGACTTGTGTATTTGGCACTGACAAACTGGACAAGCCAGACACCAGAAGCACTGGCTGTTTGGATAACATGACAGCGGATGAGGCCTGCCCAGGGCCAATTCTTGGTGGGGCCAGTTCCTCAGCCCCTCCGGAATCAGCTGTTATCAGGGCCTTGGTGGAGAAGAATGTCATGGCCGGAGCACCCGGCCGTAAGCTTTCAAGAGGAGCAGCTATGGGGGATATGATCGGGGTAGCTTCCACATTTCCGGGGCCTATAGATGCTTTCCAGGCACTGGGGGCCCTAGACTCTTGCACAAGGCCCGAAACTGAGCCATGCGCAGGAGCCAGAATATTGGCAGAGGAAATGGTGGGATAGCCAGGGATTCATGGGGCGCCGACGGGAGTCTTGTTTTTTTAGAAGCAGGTCAAAGGTGGTGACCTATGATTGTGTTGTTTCTTGACGAGGTTTAGACACTTGGACGATGCATGTGTGAAGAAAGACTGGCAATTCTCTCAAACGAAACCAATATTGAAGACTTGGGAATGCCAAAAAGTTCTAAGGAATGGTGTTGGAAGTGGGTGGCGGAGCGGACTTGGTGGGTTTGAATCTTGGTGATTAGAGCCCTTGCATGAGTGGAAATTCTGGTGTGGTAGGCACCCCGGCCGTCTCCCTTATCCTGCAAGATGACCTTCAATGTCACACCATTCCTGCTAGACCAGTGCAACTGGGCAGCTTCGCCAAAAATCTTTGCAGAATGCAGGAACGTCCCTTCCCGCTGTTTGAAAGCACTGTCAGCGATTCCAACCAGTCAAATGCAAGAACAATGCTCTGGCAGACCAGACGGCGGTACTCATGTCCCCGGTAATATACAAGATGATCACCAATCAATCATCTTGAAACTTGTCGATCAGAACCACTTTTCAAACTGCTAATGATTCACGTCCCCTTCATACCAACATCTGAGTCTTGTCATGGAAGATTACTTCACTGCAATGACAGACTTGTATCAAGGAACTTGCAATTAAGGATCATCATTGGAGACGCGCCTGCACACAAGCCCGCCATGTATCTCTCTTTGGTCCCACCCTTCAAGCTGATGCACGCCGTCTTGAAAGGGCACCCTGTTGGCTTGTTTATTTCTATCCACTTAAACGACCATTGTATAGTATCTCTGTGTGCCTTGTTGTTGTTGTGCCACTATCCAGGATGTACTGGTGCGCCACTACCCGGGATGCACTGGTGTACCACACGGACCGGGAAGTGCGCATGGCGTGACTCGCTAGTTAATTACACCAAAACTTTGAAACGGACTGAATGCGGGTTAGCCGTGGCTTCTGAATGTGAGGCACCGCGGAAACCCCGCGGCTTCCCAAAGCGGCTTTTGTGTCAAGTCCCGGTGCACTATAAAAGGACGTGCTGCCGCGCCTTATGACTTGCTCGATATTTCCACCATGGCTGCAAATTCGGCAACTTCAGCAAAAAAGAAAAAATATTTCAACTAGTCCACTATAAACGGCTGAGAGTCTGAATCGCACGAGTTCGTTGATGGTGTTCAATTGCCAGGATCAGAGGCCTTGCACAACCTGCACCACGTACTGGCATGCCCTCTTGATTGAGACCTGGTGATATCTGGTTAATAATACGCTGCTTCGCCCGTAGCCCTGCCGGCTATACCATTTTCCACGGCCAAATTTGGGGGTATGCATACAAGTTCTGCAAGAAACTCAGATGGCAAAGAAGAAACTCAGATGGCAAAGAAGAAACTCAAATGGCAAAGTTCCCCAAGAAACTTGGATGGGGCCAAGTTCGACAAAAGTGTGAAGAGTATGCGGACTGACTGCATTGCGTGATAGTTGTCGGCAAAACGTTAAATTGTCATGAATATTTGTTACACTGGTGGACGTGGATATGCAGATGAAATTACCGCCATTACTAAGCTGTGTTGATGGTGGGCAACGAAAGTTGCAGGGTCTATACGAGAGGAACAAAACCACTTTCAGGAATTATTGAAGTGTTGAAGGAAGAAATATAGTACAGCGCAATGAAAAGAGAAGGTTGCTCCAAGGTGCATAATGATAAGAGGTTGATACGACGGATTTCGATATTCGCTTCTTGCTTGAAGCAGTGAAGAAGTGCAGTGAACCTCGTTCCTGTTTAAGTATATGGGCGATGAATTCCAAAAGGATTCAAAGCTACACGCTATATGGTTCAAACCAAGAACACAGCATAACCCAAAATAACGTGACGCGACTCAAGCCACCCTAGCAAATTATCCACTGAATACTAAGGCCTTTACAAGAAGGCCGGGAGTTCTTTTCTTTGGTCCATTTTGATTCTGGATTGGTCCATCAAGTCTCAGGTACATTTGGGCAAATCTCCAGGTTTAGAATTTTCGAGAACTGGATGATAAAATGGGTTGTGGTCATTCGGCTCGATCATGAGTTTCGGTTTTTCCAATAACGCCGAACAAGAATAGAAGAGATGGTTTCGAAACAAAATATCCTTATACTTTTGAGCAATATCCTCTGATTTGGATCGAAAGATAAGACTATAAGGAAACTGGGCTTCAGAAGAATCATGAACGAAAGAATGCGTTTCCGCCAAGAGGTCCAAAAATCATTATTGGTATGTGGTTGTTTTATTGGTGAATAGAAAACGTGTTGAGGGCAAAGGAAGCGATAGCACATATTTTAAAAGGTAATGTTTGGGAGCATTTTACCACTGCCATCAAGCCGTGGATTAGCCGAGGTCAGCTTTGCATCCAAAAGTGAAGAGCAAAGCCGTCCAATCACAGGGTACATGAGAACGTATGGTGGACCGTCACCCCACTGTTCTGGAAGAATCATGGGCTAGAAAGCTATTGAAGGATTTGATTGTCAAGAGAGTTTTTATGTGATTGTCAGCCATCAAAATTGGATTGCAAATAAAAGGACTGAAAACCAAAGCTATCATGGTTAGGTTGGAATTTGGGAGACATTGAACCACGGCTGGTCATGTGAATATGAATCTCTTTGACGTTTGATGAAAGTTCATGTAACCACAAGCCATTGATACCGTAGAGTATTCACAGAATCTCCTGCGATGGCGGAACACAATTTCAGTACTTCTATGAATCGAGTGGTTCGGAATAAAGCAGGGCCGAGATCAATTGTCATGAAGTTACCATCGAAACAATACTAAACGCATCCATCTGATGCAGCTTTGGGTGAGTGACCGATTCTTTGGTCGTGGTTGGTCCTAGAGACGAGGTATTCGCTTATGATCCCGAAACAAGGGGAACCACCTACTCGAGAGCAAACCGGGCCAAGGCCGCATCACGGTGTTTGGCACGCTATGTCGTGAAGAGGTTCCGCTCCGGGTCGCTTTTGACGGTTAAGAAGCATACCAGCAGGTGGCTGGGACCTCTGAAGTCCGAAGGTTCCCATCGGTGCTGCTTGTGTATCCATGGGTAGTGCACTACTCATGGTGGATCTGACGCTTATCCCCTTTTTCATGTCCGTTGTGGTGACTCCTCAAATGAATTCCATATGCGCAGTCGAAGTTTTTTACATCTCTTCAACACACACCTCCATCGCCACAAGATCAGACAATCGCTTCATATTTGTTCGGTGTGATGGCGGCGACAAAAGGTCGACCATTTTCGACGCCATATGGAGGCATCCTTTAGTCCAAGTCGCTGGCTTGGAGGCTTGCGCTATCTTTCGTGGATACTGTCAGTTGTTGGACACAGCGTGAATTGAATAGCAAGGTCGCATTCGTGAGTTTTGGTATTAGTCTCACGGTACGTCCGATTCCAGGCGGGTCTCGGCTAAATTCATGGTTCTAATTGCATCAAAGAAGTTGACTCTCGAGTCTTTTTAAAGCTGACGCAGGGTAATTGGCCCCAACGTTTGGTGTAGCACTGTTGATGTAGCTGCTTTGCAAGTGGAAGACTGTGACAACAAAGTGCCGCCGCCTCGGTTTCTCCGATCTTTGTTCAGCTCGAACGTTGCTTTTGAACACTGGCTTGTGTTAAATGGGTGGGAGATCACTTCCATTGGTGTGTCGAGGACAACCCGCTGGTGAATAGGCGTTATGGAAATAGCCTATGAAGCAACGCAAGGGTCCAGGCGCATAGAGGGGCGACTAGGGAGTGCTGAAACTTCTTTGACTGACAGAACTAAATTCGCTTTGTCCATATGATGCGCCCGATTGAAGTTTCTGGAGATGGGTTAGGGGCTGATACTTCCCGGTGGATGAAATATTGATGGGGTAGCTGCGGAGAGGTCATGGGAAAGACTTATTCACGGATGCTTGATGCGGGGAATTGGTGAGACGGGTTTTGATTACCGATTGGTGATTTTGACTGAATTGCAGAGTTTCCACTGGGCCGTTTCCACTGGGCAATTTCCACTTGATTGTGACCTGACCCTTTCGGTTTGAATTCCGATTGAGCATCTGAATTGGTTCGTCTTGATCCGATTTGCGACAATGCAACGGTTTCTGGAGACAGTAGTATGAGAGATGGAGCGGCGGATACCCAACATAGCTCTTTTGGTGCAACTTGCATTGTGGCCAAGGCTTCTTAAAGAGAATCGGTCCAAGGGTCCAGGTCTAAGGATCCATGTCTAGCATTAATCTCTTGACTAGGAAATGACCAGGCCTAAGGCTCAGGTCTTGGTTTTGGGTGGGCGGTTGGCGTTCCGATACTTGGGTCGAGTTCGAAGCGACCTAAATGGCCTTGACGCTGAAAGTCTCGAGAAAAGACATTAAGCAGCCTTAAACAGCCTTCAACAGCCTTAAACTGGCACCTCGAGGGTGGGAGAAAATAGGGACCTGGGGATTCTGGCGTGGGTGGTTTTGCGGGTATTTATGGGGGATGCGGCCGGCGGGTAGGGTGTGGGAAAATTTGGTACATCGAAAGGGTGAATAGGGGGCCGCAGCGGTGAAAGGGAATGGTAGATGGGAGGAGATAGGAGTAGATAGGAGTAGATGGGAACGCTAGATAAAAAAGAGGAGCGGGATGTTGGGTATAGGGAGAAAGGGATGGCTGCAGTGGCGGTAGCTGCGGCTCACCACGCCTCGGCGATTAGCCCCACCGCATATACAGGTGCAAATGCGGCCTTGACCGGGGTGGACACACCATGCGCCCCATACAATACTTTAGTGCTACGTGTGGAAGCGGCGGACGCAAAAGATGGCGCAGAGGCCTCTTTGGACGTGCTTGTGACTGTGCGCAATGCAAACGAGCGCGGACAAGCCGGACTTATGTCCACGTGCCGGGACACGCTAGACCCCGCCGTGGACACCCAGGCAGTTGGTTTGGAAGTGAACAAATGGCGGGAGCGGGACGGTCGAGCGGGCCGGGACTAAGCGGCGGCGAGGACATGAAAGAAAAAACAACAACCATGGCGGTAAAAGTGGAGCCGCGCGGCCCCGGCCTTGCGAGGGCGCCACACGAAAGGCGCGGCCGAAAAGGCGGCCCCATCCAAGAGGACCGCGAGAAGATGGTGAAGGGAGGCTAATTTTTGGCGCTCGACCCATGCGCTCGGGCACCGGAGAAGTCCGCGCGGCCGTGGGTTCGGCGTGGGCTCGGCGTGGGCATGCAATCGGGGAACGCCAACGGCTGCCACTGGGGTCGACGCGCGCGCGCCGCTGCAGAACACCCTCTGCAGCAAAATATGCCATGCATGCGCAGTGAGGTATGTACTTAGATTCTGTCAGCACTCGTGCAGGTGCAGTGCGCACCTACCTTAGTCGGGTAAGTATCGATGTTTCTCGCGCAGTCCTGGCTCCTCCATGCACCAGTTATGACATCAGGGTCTTCGGTGCCAAGGGCCGCAAGTTGCTGATGACGAGCCTGCACCGTGCAATGGCGGTTGCACGTGCCGTGTCCATCATGATCCGCCGAAAGCACGTGCCGCCCGGCCCCGACGGTGGAGCTCACCCTCTTGTGGTTTCGGGCGCTTCCGAGGCCACCGCCTCGTCTCTCAGATGCCGGCTAAAATTGCCGAGAAAAGTGCCGCCGGCGCCACTGCTTCTGCAAGTGTGTGCCACCACCCGAATCGTGAAGCATGCCTGGTGAAACAGCTTCCTCCGGGGGTCCCGAAGCTGGAGTTTGGGGCCATGCACCCGCGTGCTCCGAGGTTGCTGTATCCAGCCATCTTGGGAAGTGGACTTGTTTAGCGTTTAAGCGGGCTCACCAGCATGTAGTCATATGCGTTGCAGCACGCACGCTTGCATAATCTCACTACGCGCATACGCGCGTGTTGGCTTTGGCTCTAGATGGTTATCTCCTTTCTATATGCAGGACCCACTCCCCTCCCCCCCGACTCGGAATATTTGTTGACTCAATTTGCAAACACGCATCTTTGGCGCCCGCCCCAAACGGCATATAGTGTGGTAACGCTTACTTGGCTGTCTGCACCGGGCGGATTTCCCCACGCCGCCTCTCTGCGTGACAGTGCCCTCGGGAGACGCCCTTCACCCTGTGGAGCCATACCCCGGTTGCCTCAACAGACTAGCGCGAGGGGGAAAATGAGGCGGGCACGTGCCGGGGCCTTTATCCACCAGCGGCGTTCTGCCAAGAGCCGCGTGCATAGGGTGAGGACGGCCTTGCGGGTATAATTCCGACCGCCGCCTGCACAAGGGCGGTTCTCCTTTGGTGCGCGTGGTGCGGACTTTTATTTCCACCATACCTCCGCCTCCGAATTTTTCCATGTCGCATAAAACCGTGCAGACGTGTTAAATTATTGTACATGGTGCATCCTTCCTCGGCCGCCCCGCGCGTGCTGAGAAAGCGTCCTAAAACTTCTCTCAGTAGCCTTGCATGGGCAGCAAACATGAACTCGCTCTCAGGCGCGGATGACCCGGCCCCAGGCATCACTGCTGCATACCGGAAAATGGCTTTAGGAAGCTCCCCGTTGACTGGCGGCTGGGGTGCCACTTGTTGGCGGCGGAGTTAAGCGGGCGCACCCGTGCACGGGCGCTGGCTTATCTCCGAGGGACTCGCGTGCTTTTTCCTTGCACATGACACCCAAGCCGGGGGTGGCACGGAGGCCATCTTATTATTGGTCTTTGGGGCCCGGTACCGCAAAAAGCCTAAAACTGCCGCGGCTCGAGCGGTTGAGGCGGTGACGGGGTCAGCTTGCCGGAATTGTGCGCGGCACGCCCGTTGTTTGTGCTTGGTGGTTTGTCCGGCGGGGCTTTCGCGTCACTAAGATTCTGCGGAATGCGTGGGTAATGCGCTGTGTGTATGTCACCGGCGGTTATGCATGTAGGTGAAGTAGCTGCACTTTCTTAGTAGTGACTTTGCCGGATTTGTGCAGGGAAAAGTGCGCATTCGGCCGAATGCGGTGGCTCAATAAGATATTCTAGCCGTGAATTGATACTTTTTTAGAGCCACATACAACGCTTGCGCACCACCGTCAGATCTTGCGCATTGCACCTAGGGCCTCATAACCATCCCTGGCGGGGCCAAAAATAGCTCACCCGGACATCACCGGCACGCACCGGGCTTCACTGCCCAGTCGTGCCGAGGACTTCATACCAAAGGAGTGGGCAGCTACCAAGATGTCCACACCGCCATGTAGGCGCCACCCGGTGGCACTGCGCAGCCATAGTGTCGGCCAAGTTTCTGGAATCACGGAGAATCCCGAAACAAACGTTGGTAGGTGCGTTAGACGCGCAGCGAAAAGAGCACTTTGAGACGCATGTGGCGCACGTGAGCCCCACATGTGGCATCGAGCGGTGCTGCATATGCGCGGCTGGCTCGGGTAAAGTAGCCCTTTTTCTCCTACGGCCTGCACGGCCTAAACGTCCCTCGAGGCAAATTCATCTTCGCATCTTTTAGCGCACGGTCATGCAGATCTCGCATGGCCCACGCCCGGTTTGTACATGACCCGTGGACAATTTCAGATGGCTGCACGGGGCGTGCTGCTATATAGCCTTGTGCTGCTGCCCTCTTCCCGCACGCACCACACGTTTGAACGCTTCATCCCGGTATATCTTCCGTCCCTTTCCGCCGCCCTTTACCGCCCCCCTTTTCCTTCATCACCCCTTGCTTGCTCTGCAATCCCCGAGCCGCTCCTGAACAACTCCCGAACCACCCCTGACCCACCCCCTTCTCGCCCCCAAGCGCCCCAAAAATCCCCCTTCCGGAAAATGTCCAGAGTCATCAGCCCCAAGCTCTCCATAGGCCTGATATTGAACGATGCGCCTCCCTCCCAGGAAGCCCTCCCCCCTATAAATAGCCTCCCGGCTCCCCCAGCGCCTTCGCCCATGGCGGGCCCCGCCAGCATGGCACTCCTGCGGCACTCGCCGGCCCAGCCTGGCCCCGCCACCCTCAGTGTCCGTCCGGAATACAGGGACGTTCCCGCCCAGCACCGGCCGTGGGTATCCGGCGAATACTTGTACGGGTATCCCGCAGCCCCCAGCACCGCCATGTACGCCGGCGGCGGCCTAGAACCCAGCGAGGCGGCGCCTGTGTTGGCGGTCAGCAGCACGCCGGGGGTCCCATACGAGCCCCAGGGCGGCGTCTTCGGGCGCTATCCCGGCCAAGACCCTGCATACTTCAACCACAACGTCTACTACAGCTATACGCAGCGGCCCGACGCAGGGCTCCGGTACGGCCAAAAGAGCCGCCGGTTCCGCCGCCGGTACTACCAGATCCACCGCAAGTACAAGTGCTCGTTCGAGGGGTGCACCAAGAGCTACGGGTCGTTGAACCACCTCAACACGCACATTGTCACCAAGCAGCATGGCCAGCGCAAGTGCAAGTCGGACTTCCGGGTGCCGGACGAGGAAGCGGACCGCCGCGAGGTGCCCGCCCACCGCCCTGGCTCTGCCGACTGCTACTCCGGCCCTGCGGACCGTCCTGACCAGTACCCAGGATCTGACCAATACCCAGGGCCTGTGCACTACCCCGCTCCCGCCGACCGCCCTGACCAGTACCGTGGATCTGAACAATACCAAGGGTCTGTCCACTACTCCGGTCCTTCCGACCGTTCCGAGCGCCCCGACCAGTCGCTGGCGCGGTCGGAGGACGAGAAGAAGGACTACTCGGACGGCGCCGCCAGCCCCAACCAGTATACTGACCCGGGCCACGGCGCCACGGCGCGCTTTGCCGTGCCCGCCATGCACCTGACCCCGAAGTTGTACAGTCACCTGTTGCCGCCACTCTACCGGACAGACCTGTGCTCCGTGCGCTTGCCGCTGTTGCCGTCGATCATTAGCCAGTGCAGCTCATCCTAGCACAGGAGAGACACTCGGGCGAAGGCGGCTTGGAGCGACGGCGCCGCAGGCGGAGGTAGGACAGAAATAGACAGAATAGACTTATGAATAGACGGATTTAATAGACACAATAGGTACAAGACGGGGTAGCAAGAAGACAGAATAGGCAGGGGAAAAATAGGCAGAGGACAGAATAGGCGGAGGACAGAATAGGTAGATGGAATAGGTAGACAGAATAGGTAGAATAGGTAGGGGCACGAAGACACAATAGGTACAAGACACAATACGAAAGACAATAGGCCGAAACACGCAATAGGTAAGGACACGTCCGGAGAATGACCGTCAGAACGACCATAAGCAGCCCCGGCAATTCACCACATTCTAGAAGGCCCGTCTCCGCAAGGTACGTGGCTTCAGGCGGGCCAGGCCGCGCGGCTAGCCGGTACCCGCACGCCTTAGCGGCACTTGGCCGCCCCGTTCGCTATGGAAACATGCAGGTAGAGCCCCGCGTCAAAACGCCGGGCGCCGCTTGCCTTAGTCTCGTATAAATCAGCCCACGGCTGCGCCATGCACCATGCTCCCTTTTCCGGCGCTTGGGCCGCCGCTAGAGCCCGCCGGGGATTTATGCCATTCACCCCATTCCGCTCCCCCTCTCGGCCCCGCCCCGCGGGTTCCAGTTTTGGCAAGGGAACAGAGGGTCCCAGCCGGTCTGGTGCTCGTGACCGCATCCGTATTTTCTTGCCGGACCTGTAATAGCCGGACTGTTTTTTGGCCGGACTCGTTTTTCGGCTGGACTCGTGTTGGCGGGACATTTGGTTGCTCGTCGGACAGCAAATGATTGCAGGACAGTGATCGTAGGGATTGATCGTAGGGATTGATCGTAGGGATTGATCGTAGGGATTGATCGTAGGGATTGTTCGTAGGGCTTGCTTGTGGGACACTTTGGTCTTACGACAAATTAATCATCGCACAGATTGATCGTAGGACACGTTGGTCATGAAGGGACGTACCTTCCAATTTCCTTGCATGGGTAGGCACGGTGGGTGAGATTGTGAGCCAGGAGTTGCCTGACTGCACGGAGGCTTTTTCGGCATTTTCGCTCTTGGACTTGGTGACTCCAAGCTAACTGCTTCTGAGTGAGCTGGCCGCCTTGAACCATACCAGAAGAGGCACCCTAAGACCTTTCACACCATTCACACCATTCACACCATTCACACCATTCACACCACTCTCGCGGCTTAGATGGACAAACCAACTGGTGCTTAATTCTCCAATGGACAGAAGCAGGAGCCGGCTTTACCCGAAAGGTACCCATTCCTCGCGGTTCCATGGCCCGTTGGACTCAATGCCGGCACGCAAATTAGGGCAAGGTCATTGACCACTTCACCCGAACCCGTTCACTCTTCAACATGGCCCTTACCAAAGCTCCTCGCACGTGGCTTGCCAGCCTAAGGCTTCTGACACTGATCCTTTCCGTGGGCCACGGCCCATAATCATAATCAAATAACTTTGCTCAGTCGAACCATGAATCTTAGTCTCATCCATCACTTGAGTTGTTGCGCTGAAAGCGTGCTAAAGCCTCCACCTTCACGGGCCTTTAAATTCGAGACTCTCTCGGGACGGGCAGGTGCAGGAATCAAAGCATCCCTCCATCACAAACTAGCCCGCTTCAGATCATTGGAATGACCCATGAGCTCTTGCAAAGTATGCATGGTTGAAAGATTTGGCGTCACTCGGTGATTAAACAGTAAAACAAACTCTCTTTTCCTGAAAGAAGAAGATAGCTAGTTTCACCGGGAACCGAAGCGAAAGCATGAACGAACATAAAGAGTATCACAAGTTGGGCAGTTCCTATTACGGCTCATAAGTCCCCACTAGGCAGATTTGTAATCTTTCCTGAAGCGAAGTTGGCGTCAGTTCCAGTAACAAACATATGCAACGATGGATCAACTCAGCTCGTTAGTCAATTCGGCTTGTGATTCAATCCAGCTTGGTATTCAATCCAGATTCGTATTCAGTTTCAGCTTCAGTCTCGGTATTGAGTACGCAGAAAGCCATGATCTCACATACGTCAAAGGCTGCACGGTAATCTTTAAAAATAAGAGTGCATTCTGACAACCCACTTGGCCATTTCCCCTGGCGTCTTCCCTCCTTGAATATTTTCAAGCAACACCATGGTTTGCCTCGTTTAAACATTCCATGCATAATTAATGGATGACAACTGCTAAAAGGGGAATTTCTTTCATATTCCAAAACAATGGATTCATAGAAAGGAGCAATAGTACGGAACCACAACAACAGGATTTAAACCGTCCTGACTCGCCTTCTGCACAATAGCAAAGCTGGTAGATCTAGTCGGCAATGCGGTTAGACTGTGATTCGAATACTCACCCTGAAATTGCACAACCTTATCTGGGATGAAATCAACTTGCTCTTGCCGTCAAAATAGCCTTGTTGGTCTTTTCCGATCATTGTGGAAACAGCGAATCCACAAACTAACATGATCGTTGGCCAAGAAGGCACAACTTGAAGGAACTATTATTAATGACCCATGGAGCACAAAAGTAAGTCATGGAGTGTATACTCTCAGACCGGGCTTCGTTGATGGATTTCCAAGTTCCCTTCACGCATCACCAAATGTCCTCTTTCATCTAAAGAGCCTTCTGCCTCATACTAATCACCACACTTTGAGGCTGATAGCATAGCAGTGATTGGAATAGGCGTCCCATTCATATATCAGGAGCGGACTTCAAGACGCACATATCATTCTTAATCAAATTTGAAACTGTTCATGAAACAATCAACTGTACATAAGAAGGTGAAACTGTCCCGCAACCGGCAGCTTCGAAACGACCTTGTGAGGAATACTACCCCGTTTCTGCTGCAAGTTTTTCAATGAGTTAGACGCCGTGGAGAGAAGGCGGCTTTTCGTGTAATAATCTCGCTGTGGCCAGAACAATATAAACCCCTGCACCGGTTCCAGATCTGCAAGCATAGTGTCATTGGAACTCTCCAATCACATCATTTAGGAAATAAAGGGTAATTTTTGATATGGCAACAAATACTTTATGATACAAAAACCCGCGGCGAGTTTATTTATAGAGTCAGGGTCGAATTTGCCCCTTTAGAAATGCTATGTTGCCTTTTCGTGGTGTTCTGATGTTCGGTGGCGTTCAGGGGTCTCGATTTCCCCGTAATTGGGGACGATCAATGGATGAGGAGCGAAGTTTCCTTTTTTGGCAAACCAGGTGTCATAGCAGGGCAATTCGTGAGATGTTGCCATATTGAACGTTGTAATACGCACGCAATGGGGATGCTGGTGAAGTAGTAGGAAGTAGTGCAGGTGCGGTATATATATTGGCGCGTCACGTGACCGGCCCGGCCAACTTGACGGACGTGGTATATGCCAAACAGGGGTTTATCACTAATGGAACAATTAATTTAGGCTGTGAATGGGGGGTTCGGGTTGTGTGCAGATCACCTACTATTGACTAGACTGACTAGACTGACCAGACCACTGACCAGACTACTGACTACGGTCTAGACTAGTGTGAGTGACCCTGCACACTAAAACCTAAATACCAAGGGCTCCTTGATAAGGATCTAAACGAAATCACATGCATTGTCGTTGATAACCTTTGAAACTTTGTGGGGCCCTTCATAAATAGGTCCGAAATCTTCCAGCGCTGAATTGATTGATTGCGCTGGAATTAACTAGGACCTTTTCCCCCTTTTGGAATCTTAAGTCTCGTCGAAGACGATTACCGTATTCTGCCAATTTATCTTGTCTCTCCGGTGGAAATCTCGCATTTCTTTCTGGACAGACATTTGGTATAAGCCAAATGAACTTTCGGATATTTCGACTGGGTGGTTCTGTGGTATAGAATGTTCTGCCCGAGGATGCCATCCTTGGTTGGCCACAAAAGGAGTTTTTCCCAACGAAACTTGATATGAGTTGCTGTAAGCAAGTTCAGCGATGGGCAGTATACCATCCCACTCCGCATACAATGACCCTTTTGTTAATATCATGGGCCTGATCAATTCCACGAGCGTGCGATCATTATTTCCGTTCGTCCCTCTGTTTGGGGATGCCATGGTAGTATACTGAGTTTCTATACCAAGGGCTTCGTAATTCTCTTCCAGATCCGTCTAGCAAGGATAATGTCTTGATCTGAGACTATCATCCAAGTTATTCCGTGTAAGCTGAATACTCCATCAGTAAGTACTTGAGCGCACTCAAGTGTAGTGTTCTTTGTGGCTGGCATGAAAGTTCCTTTTCGTGAAACGATCAAAACTGCCAATGTCCTGTTGCGTCCAAGTTTCGTGGGGTTGAATCCTGAAATAAAGTCCATTGAAATATCGGTCCATCTACCAGGAGGAACTGGCAATGGCTGTAAAAGTCCTGAAGTGTTTTGTGAGGAGGCTTTAGTTCGTGGTCCCTCTTCACAGGATTCAATATCTTTTGCACACGACTTTTGCAAGTTCTTCCCATAATAGTTCTGTCTTAGTGGCTCATACGTCTTGCCTCTATATCCTGCGAGAGGGTCGCTGTGGTACATCTTCATGAGCTCTGCTCGACAACGTCCTGATGGGATGCATATACGTCTTGGATCTGTTTCAGTAACAGCATGGAAGTGCACTCTGACTGTATATCTCGAGTTTGCTTGGTCACACGCAGGAAGCCCTGGAATCCTTGTACCCTATTGCCTGTAATCTTTTTAATCTCAAAACGAGAGCCATCTTTGTGGCTTCCCAAAATTCACTGTGCTCAAGGTTCATCCCTTTATCAACTTCATCAGTCTTCGTCCATGCTTCATCTAGAGCATCAACCTTCATAAATGCCCTTTTTTGCAACTACCGCATTCACCATAACAATCAAAAGAGCCCTTGTTCATGATCATATATCATCACTTTTCATCCTTTTTCATCAATCTTCAACATTTGATCCCAAACTCTTGCCACTTCGTCTCTATTGGTCCATTAGTTCTTTCTCCTAATTTTTTGATATTCAAAGTGCATCACTCTTTCTCGGACCATCATCTGCTCATCAATGACTATCAATTTATTTGGGTCGACATGGTAGTTTTCCCTTTCCCACTATCTTCTCATAATCATACAAATGTCTCTTGCAAGAAGCTGAGGATGTGCAGCCTACTCATAGGTGGTTGCCGAAGCACTCTTTGCCGTCATTAAAGAGTCTCGTGTTGGCGATGTTTCTTCCTTAAAACTGTGCATCACGTTTCATCACAGTAGGTTTCATATTTGCATGAACCTCCATCATGTTTGATCTTTTGAAACAACACTTTTCAGCAATAACCTTCATTTCGTCATTAGGATCGAATTGCACTTTTTCCATAAAAGTGTTGTCCTTTCTCATATTCCATATTTAAACAGCTTGGAGTCAATTTTTATCACTTCAGTTTTCATCAATTTTCCTCAAATATAAAAATTTCCACAATTTCATCAGTTTTCATCCTTTTAATTACTCCCATCGATATTCATGTTCATCTCTTTTTTGAAACGAACCTTTGCATCAATTTGGATCATTGTTTATCACTCCTCTGATAAATTTGATTTCCTCTTTTTACCCTGCAAATTGTTCTGCTTCAATCTCCTTCATATTTTTAATCATCCACGCTTCATCATTGCATTGTTGTTCCACACTTGTTCATCTTAAGTCACCATTTTGTCCAGTTGCATCACGTGCTGCTTGTCCACTATTCAACATTCCACTATTCCCCTTGCACACTCTTGTAAATATTGTCTCCCGGTTAACTTTGATCCCCAGTTCCTTTTCCACATTCCCATTCTTGCTCTGCTATCGTCCACGTGCATTCGTCGGCCCCGCTTCTCCCCTATTCGTTCATTTTTCAGACTTCATATTCACGTTTCATACACAAAACCACAAGCGCCTTTAGGGCACACACGTTGGAAAATGATTCCATGTGCCATCAGGGGCAGAAAACGGGCGGCCTCTGTTCAAGGCTGCCTAAATCGGCTAGGGGCAACACGTGTCCTCGGAAGAGGCACGTTGCCATGCACGAGTGGCTTGGATCGGTAGCACTCAGGTAGACTTCCATTTTGCCCCAATTTGCCTTGGAATGCTTGGGCCCGGTGTTGTATTTAACTGTTGGGAGTACTGTTGGGGAGTACTGTTGGGGAGTGCGGATAGTGCCAGGGGCCCCTGGCTTATATGCAGGCCACCAATGGCAAAGGTCAAGACTGCTTCACCCAGTATAGATGGTCGGAAGTCATATACTGAAACAAGCATGAAGAAGACTCTTCTGACTCACATAAGAGATTTAAAATTTTATTTTAACCTTTCAAAGTAACTTCCTCTGCTGGAAGAATTCACTGTGGATTTAAATTGGTCAGGAAGCCCTGGTCGACGTTTTGCCAGTGGCCGCGCATGGCCGGACTATTTTGCACCCATGGGCCGCGCCCTAGTGTTGGCGGGTGGGACAAATGCCGCTCCATAGGGATTCGAACCATAACTCTGAAAACGTTTTATAGCGCCAGTGTACTGCTCAACCAATGTGCCATAGGGCCTTTTCTCGAACTTGTAGGCTTTAATACAAACACAAGCTGTTTCGCGTCCCCTGGCGCCTTCTATTCCTACCATTCATCTAAGGGTGGAAGAGAAGCGTTTTATCTAAGCAAACTCGTGAACCCTTTAGCAGCATCCATTTTAGTCTACCTTTTACATGTATTTCTTGCGGGGACCCCCGACACGGGACGTGCATATGTTTCAGGTTCATACAGGATCGCAAATCCTCAGTGTATATAAGAGCGAGGTGTTCCACTCTTTTTTAGCAAAAGACACCACTTCTTCCCTGAGCCAATTCTTCCGGCCATAAATGAACGACAAAAAGAATACAGCCATTTATTAGCAACCGCTGCCATGATCTGTGGATTCTTGTAACCCATAGTAATGCTTTGTGGCCATGATTGGTGGACACAATACGGAAATTTGGCAGTTTTGGGCAAGCCTAGGAGGCAAAAGAGATTCGCCACTTTCTTATTGGTGTGGTAAATTTCCTGTGCTTGTTCGCCTTATCCTGCTGCTACTCCAAAGTTCCTCCATAAAAAAACAAGGGAGCTGTTCAACTGAGGGGGACGTCTGTACCCGGGTAGTTGAACTCCGAGTGCTGGTTTCTGAAATTGACACAGAGAGTCTCCAAGTGTTGGTACACGCGATAACCCTGTATTGTTTTAGGGGCATGAATCCATTTGATATGTCTCGATGTGCACAGCAGAGAATAAAACGTTCGGGTCATGGAGCGTGGTACGAGCAACCGCAAAGGGTAAGCGATAAAATCGGTTGTTAGTAGCATGGGGTTTGGGAACCTATAATACCTAGTGATCTCCTGCTCACCAGAAAGGCATCAAAGACCGAAACATTCACCACGGAGATCCTAGTGGAGATGGGTCTAGATGTGGAGCAAAGACTGCCACTGCTCTTTTAGTGGTAGGTGTGAAAACAAACTATATCGTCAGTATAAAGTATCTGGAGTTTCGCCAATCTTTGCTTGAGTGATTGGAAATCAACCTTCAGCTTGTTTAGCAGCATTAGCATTAGTGCAGGCCCACCAAAAGAAGAAGTTCACCCTTTTGCCCTTTTACTGACTCAGACCAGAATCAGCCCCTTTCGCAAAGACTCAAGTTACCAGCTTCCATACCCTCATCAATATTTCCCCCATCAACAAATCGTGGCACGATAATTAGTGGACTTAGCTTGCCCTGCTGAGACCCATTGAATTGATTGACTAAAGTTTCACTACTTCTCATCTTTACGAGAAATGAGTCATTTTGTAAGGTTCAGGCCTCATTTTTACCCTCCAAACAAGTACCACTGCAACTGGTGGTTATTAAAATACCCACGGTGGTGACAACTGATGAGATCTCCATCTCCACTCCCACTGGAGTACTCCACTCCGGCGGAAATCATTAGTGTGAGAAGCACTAGTACTCCACCATGCGGTGCCCGTTCAGAAGTCCACATGTTCCCAGAAGATATCAGACCGCCCGCTTTTGTGAGCTTACTCACTAAAAGATTTGTCAAAGTGAACGTGCCAGGTACAATGAGCAAAACAAATGCAGAATACAAGGTTTATTTCTGCAGAAAGACAACTTACCCTACTCCACACTTGAATCGGTGATTTCGGAAGATATTACATGCAGTGCCTTAGTTGGCACTCAACAAAGTTCAAACCCCCTATGATTACATTGATCTTACCAGAGTACAGTCCCAAACGTGCTCTCCCTTTAAATTGGCCGTGGAAGATAGAACGCCTTGGACCCATCGGTAAAATTCATGACAAATATAAGCAATACAACTGGAAAGTGCATCCATTACGCGAGTTTGATGTCAGTTTCAGTTAGACTAGACTATTTTGTGGTCAATACTGCTATTGAGCTTGAAGCAGGCATTTCCATGGAAGTTTTTGCCATGAAACAGAGTGACTTAAACTGGAAACATCTCCATTAAATTCACCAGAGTTTTTAACAGTGCCGTCAACTTCACGGACACGTGTGCATCGTATTTTGACCAATTATCCATGACAGCGAATCCATCATTTAAGTGAGCACTACCATTGTGCAATAGTTTCACTGTTGGAGCTGCAGCTTGGACTGGGCCACTTGGACTAAACTTCTTGAAGGTCAAGCAATGCGCGATGTGCATGGCAGCTAAATCTGAAACGTCTCAGAGGTCCGCTGACTTCCTAATCCGGCTTTTGTGTCAGTGTGTGATGAAGTATAAAAGGGCAAGCCGCCATCCCTCTTCATTTGAGCTTTTCAAATTTTAGTTGGAGTCGGGAATGTGAAATGGCCAGCCACTTCAGACACAGTTACAACACACACACACACAATGGCAAGACCACAAGATCTCGCACACAAAGATCTCTCGTGAAAACTAAAGCACCAGAACCCCAGCAGCTAGCGCTTAAGGATGATTTACTCTGAGCTACGGTTATTTTCGACATCCACCATTCGTCCGGGTAAGCTTCACAGATCTGTGTTTTACCTGTTGAATTTCTATATTTCTGATGAATTTGATGCAATTAGACACATTTGAAATATCTGGCGAGAGATGTGCAATACGTGGTATCTGGTGGTGACTATTATGAGTATGAAGACTGGTGACGACTCAGACAGCGACTCAGACAGCGATTTCATCTGGGCTGTTTGCATATTTGCGGACTATTTTCAAGTAGGCATCACTACTGGTGCCGCAATGGGTCGGGATCTCAGGTCCGGTAACCGTATACGGTTTCGGTGGCTGGTATGGTCAGTTTACTTCTCTGGAGAACGAAAGTATGACTGGATCGAGCTCCATCGAGAGAACTAGCGAATGCAGCACGACTCCTAAAAATATCAAGGCATTGAAAAAGTCCTTCCGAAGATTCCAGGTGCATATGGGGTGCAGCTTTTCTGTAGCCCCAAAAACTCGGTTCTCTTCGGGGTTGATTCGTTGCATGATTTGGTTAGCAGTATCGGGATGGATTTCGGAGTATTTTCCGAATGAAATCCGGAATGAGAACTGATTTCGACGAGGCTTTGGCTCGGTTTTAATGCCTTGACGTGAATTCGAATGTTTCAGCTTGGTATTGGCTTACATACCGCCGAATTTGACGGGATTGTTTCAGATCGTGACTTGATCTAAGCCCTTTTTGACCTTGTTTGACCGATTATGACCTGACTTGACCCATTTGACCCAATTAACCAATCCTCAGATTAGGATTTCATTCAGAATCTGGCCCAATCAACTTGGATATCTATGCATTCCTCACACACTTTCCCTTCGAAGAGCACAAGCTCCCCCAGCTGCATGCCAATCTTAAAGTGTCGTCGTGTATTTCCGCCTGCATAAAACAACGGCAGTTTTGGTCTGCTATGACAGCAGCACTTGGATTTCAGAATTCTGCCCCTTGACGGACGGCATAAAGCCAACAGAGTCAGCGCACTCGTCAGCCCGGCACGACACCTCCTTTGTGGGCAACGCCAGCAAAACTGCTACCGCCAGTTTGCCCTTTAGCAATTCTAGACTTTGGGCTGGCGGTGCCTCACGTGACCAACTGATTTTGGCACGAAACCGTCAGGACACCTTGAGGAAACCATCAGGAAACCATCAGGAAACCGTCAGGAAACCGTCAGGAACCAATCAGCGTGCCGGAGATTACGCGCGCCAGCTGTGCCTGCAGGCTCTGATAAGTCCGCGAGACATACCTTGTTTGACTCTGTTGCCTCTATGCAGTCGCCAAGCGCCAAACCGGATGGACATTGCTGGCTGACATGTATGACGGGGTGTGATTACCATCGGGGTATGGGCCCCACTTACATGGCTAGTGAAATTGCCGCTTCATGTCTGTGTGAGCACATTCGGTGCCCAACTGCTTTCTCTCCTGCACATTATGTGCATGTTGCGGCCTTTCCACAAGCATGGTCTTTCCGCAAGCATGGCCTGACCGCAAGCATAGCCTTTCCGCAAGCATGGCCTGACAGCAAGGAAAGTCCAACATCTGCCTGCGGACCATGCAATGTTGACGGTGCGTTTGGCTGGCCCTTTTTTTCGCTCAAATTACGGCTTGCACGCAAGCTAGCGCTCCTCGCTGCATCACCTTGCATGCTTCTGCGATAGGTGTATGCGCCATGCATGTTGACGACCGTTTCAAGCCCATACACAGGCCGCATTTTGACGCTCGCTTTCGGTTCTTTAACCTGAGTTATGAACCCCTATCTCAGCTTCAAGCCATGATGCCGGCGCTGCGGGTAGAAAGTCCTGGTTTTCTGCAGGCGTGCCTTTTGTCGCTCCCTGCCCAATGTGGCTGCCTGATGACGTGCTTCCATGCCGCTCTGGTGCACGGACCCTATACCCACATGAAACCTCCGGCCCCCTGCTCTGAGAATGAATCTTATGGAATTGTACGAGCACCACCCTTAAAGGAAACGCTGAGCTGCTTGCTCAATATGCAGCCTCTCGTGCTGGCAAAAGTTCCTTGGCGGATAGCCGTACGTGTTTGAAATATGGGCGCCTCGCTTGATGCTCCTCATGCAGCATCGATTGGGGAAGATAATTGGCTCATGGTTTTTGGGTCGGGCACGATCTATAATCGGCGTCGGATCTTTGTTGGTTACGATGGATGAACAAATGTATCAGCATTACTGGATGCAGAACACTTACCCCAAGATGATTTGGCTTCCTTTGGACTCCATTTGATAATTGGTGCGCAGGCCTCAGTTCCCAGCGGTCTAAAAGGGGCCGCGCACGTGACTGCGCGCGTGACTGTGCGCGTGACTGTGCGCGTGACTGTGCGCGTGACTTTTCGTGTGATTGGTCGCGCACGTGACCGCGCACGGGGCAAGCTGCCAAATTCCAGGAACCTACACGCACCGCGGAGCACCTACCACCCAAATGTCAATGGATGTGCACGGTGGGCCTGTGCAGCCAACACCTCCCGTATCGCAGCCCAGCACCACACTGGATCCTGCAGGCGAGTCCCCTCCCAAGCTTGAGGCGGAACGTGACCACATTGACGAGTCCCAGCCACCTACGGCACAAGATCCCGACCCAAGTACCCAGGCGCCCTCCGAAGGTTCAGCACAAGGCCAAGAATGCCCAGCTGCTACAAATACTACTGAAGCTGAAGGCATCAAAACAGATGCAGACCCCCAAGCCCTGCATAGTGGGCATTCGGCTTCATCACCGGCCGAAGCGCCCGGCGGCTTGCCAGAAGCTCATCAGCCTCCAGCTGTTGAAGCGCTTAAAAAACCCAAGAGATTAACGCTCCAAGAGCGATTGGCACTTGCAGCAAAGAAGAAGAAGGCCCAAAAGGAAGACCTGAAGCCGCTGCCTAGTCCCACAAACGAAACACTCAACCGAGCTGCAACCGAGAAGGAGAAAGCTGAGGAGAAGCTGGTCGATACGGCGCTGAAGGAAAGTGGCGAGACAGATGCCAAGAAGAATGAAGAAAAGGATACCCAGAAGAGTGTGGAGACGAGTGCCGAGACAAGTGCTGAGACAAGTGCTGAGACAAGTGCTGAGACAAGTGCCGAGACGGGTGCCAAGACAAGTACTGAGACGGGTGCCGAGACGGGAGCCCAGCAGAATGCCCATGAGATTGCCGAGAATAATGCCGATGGGGATGCCCACAACACTGGAGCTGTGAAGAACACCCTGTCCCAAAATGTCGGAGGCGGGCCCGAAAATGCCGCCCAGACGGCCCCAGCTTTTGAGCGGAAAATCCAGCAACTTCGCCGCAGACTACATGAGGCTGAGAGAAACGCCAACAAAAGCCTCAGAAGTACCGAGCCCGACAACAAGAGAGCACAGGAGCTCGAGCGCAAACTTGCCGAAAAAGATCTGGTGATCCTGCAGTTAATGGAGGAAGGGCAGGCACTTTCTAAGAAGGAATTAAAGCTCAACGAGAAGATCAAAAGCCTCGCTTCCACAAACGCCAAGCTTGAGCTGTCACTACAAAACTACGCAAATAAAAACCAGGAAACGTTGATAAAGTTGGGCGATATTGAAGATTATTTGCAGAAACACAAGTTCAAAAGCATCGAACACTTTATGACGCACGTGGCTGACTTGAAAGAAAAGATTGGAGTTCTTGAGAGCAAATTGACCCAGCTGCAGAGGGATGACTGGGAATCCAGGTGCAAGGAGCAGGAGAAGCTCTACGCACAGGAGGCCGAGCTCAGGAAAGCCGCCGATAAAAAATTGAGCGAAGCCCAGCTCCAGAACGACTTGGCTCGGAATCAGTTCAGATTGGAGCTTCTGTCCAAAGACGACATCATTTCCGGATTGAATCGCGAACTATTGCAGGCCAAAGACGAATCCGCATCGGAGGTGTCCAGGCTTGAAACCAAAATTGAGCTCCTACGGTCCGAAAATGAAAATTTCCTTAAGCTTTCATCGCAGGAACGAAAACCCGATCGTGATGCGCCTGTGGATGGCGCTGGCTCCGATGCTGATTACATCAAACTATCGGAAAACCATGTGAACTTGCAGTCGCATTACCTTCTGTCTCAGGAAAACTGGAAAACCATCGAGATGAACCTTATGAGCAGGATCGATCTGCTTTCCGAATCCGTGCAATCCTATCAAGCTGCCAAACAAAAAAACTCCGCAGACTTGAAGCGTCTCCACGGCAAATTGAATGCTTCTGAAAACCGCATGTTGCAAGTGACCAATGAGAACGCCAAGCTCCAGGAATCGTTGAATCAAGCCGAATTCCAGCTCAAGATAAAAACAAACGAGTTTCTGGACCTTAAAGACAAGCTCGACCAGGTCACATCCATTTTCAATGCCGACAGATCAAACTACGACCTCAAAATCAACGCTCTCAACCAGGAACTCAAGACGCTCAAGTCCCAAAATGATGCTCTGGCACCTCAGGCCATAGATGCTTTTTCTTTACCAGATGTGCCCAAGTTCAAAGACGGGGGACTTTTCATTGACATGAAGCCGCCGCTTGGGGAGAGAAGCAGCCTGATGTCGGCCGCAGGCATCTCTCCCAACATCAATGGTTCGAGAAGCACCCTTGACCCGCACTCCACATGGGATGATGGCTACATCCGATCCAGAGATAATTCGTTTTACGAGAAAAACGAACGCAACTATCTGAGCGACAGGAATGTTTATGAGCACGAGATGTCCAGTCAAGTGTTGGGTGAAGAGATATACCCATCAGAATCGCCCGACGCCTACCCGTCAGCATTCAGCAGCGGGCTTCCTCTGAGTGCGGGAGCCACCAAGAACATTCAGCTCATTAGCAAAATGAGCTCTACGGTGAGGCGGCTCGAGACGGAGATCATGGCCTTGAAGGAGGAAAACCTGCAGTTGGCCGAGCAAAAAGATTACGCTCAAAGAGAGATTGTGGACCGCACGCAGTTGGTGCAGCAAGTGGCTGCGCTCGAGTCCCAGCTCACAGCCGTTCAAACCCAGCTAGCTGAGAAGGACAAGCACGAAGAAACGCTCTTGGAGGTGATTGGCGAAAAGTCCGAGCGAGTGGAGGAGTTGAAAGCGGACGTGTCAGATCTCAAGGACCTCATGCGGCAGCAGGTGCAACAAATGATTGAGATGCAGGGTAAGTGAAGGATAGAAGTGCCAGAATGGACAGACTGGAGGAAGAGAAGGAACCATGGATGATTCCAGAGCAGAGGGGAAGCCGGGAAAAATCAGGAGGTCAAGGAGAATAAGGAGATTGGGAGGTCCAAGAGATCGACAAGATCAAGAGGGTCAAGGAGATCAAGCAGTTCAAGGGGAACATACAGGCCAAATTCAAGAAGAAAAGAATTACATGGCAAATATATCAAGATCTAGGAAATTGAAAGACAAAATTCCAGGCAAGGAAGCTACATGGGTGGGGTCCAAAGGCACCTGCCGTCTTATCGCAGGGTGTATATGCAGTCGCCCGGCCATACACTGTCCCGAGTTGGTCTGAGCGGCCCGCAACAGAGCGAGCCCATTAGGACTTGCTACTGCTACAGCATTCAAACGCAATTTTAGCCAAGGAATCCATGACCGGCAGACGTGTAAGCGCCAATCAGAAACTTGGCTTTCGTTGTTGGGCGCCGCCGGGGGGAGGTTTGTGGTGTACGGGTGTGTGATTGTCAGGTGTACGGGCGTCGGGCGGGGGTCTCACGTAATGCCGCTCCACACTCTTGCTGTGCACCATGTCTCGTAGACCGTCATTTGGCACTATCGAACACAATCGAGAGAGCCACTACAGTCTCGACTACCCCGAGGATGAGGCCACCGTACTGCGGTTGCAGCAAGACCCGCGGCTGCGTTTCTTCGCCCGAACCTCGCCCCGGTCCTTGGATTTGCCATCCCTTTTGCCCTACAAGGCCGAATCCCTGCGCGACAGAGCCAAGTTCTTGGCCCATATAGTCGCCCATCTCTACATTGCGGTCGGAAGCAAGGATCTCCAGGGAGCCATCTCCGTCAATGCCCGTGACTTGGCCGCTCTCCGCGATGTGCCGGGGTACTCGGATGTGGACGTGGCCTTGGAGACCAACCTCTTCGAAATGGTGCCGGATAATGCCGGCGGCGAAGGCCACATCGAAGCCGACGAGGAAGAGGAAGACGACGAAGACGGCGATCTCGACTCCGACAACGATGACGACGACGACGACGATGGCTTGTCTCATGGCGACGACACCAAGCGCAGCGGGGACTCCGGTTGGTTGGGCGGGTCGTCTGTCAGCCAGCACCGCAAGTCGCCGAAATCCGCCGCGGTGGTGAATGTCCGAACGTGGACGCATGAGCTCCTTGTGTGGCTCAAGATGAAATACGAGATGCCGGCCTCGCTCCGCATCGCGCTAGCCAAGGTCTACTACGCCATCTGCTGCAGCGCAGGGCAGCACCTCAACCTCAAGATCTACGTGCGCACGTTCGAGACGCTCACCAAGCGCGTGGAGCTTTTGAAGGAGCAGGGCTTGGTGTTGCCGTGGCGGCCCGTGCTCGACGACTTGCTCTTGCACTTTCCCGTGGCGGATGCCTTGCACGACCCTGTGAGCAAGAAAGACCTTGGGCAGTTGCTCAGGTTGGGAGAACGTGCCTCCAGCTTCTTTGAGCCGGCTGCGTTGCCCGTGCTCTTCCGGCACTTGGCGTCCCGCTTTTCCATTCCCAACGCCACCTCGGTGCTCTGGTGCATGCGAGTGTTGCCGCAAACCTTTGGTGCGGGCGCCGTTCCGGACTGCCTAGACATCCGCTACTACATCCCGGCGTTCTTCGCCATGTGGCGTAAGCTCACCAACAGCGAGGGCATCGACCTGCACGTGACCTCCATCTTGGGCAAGTCCGCCATGTCCTATCTTCTCCACGTTGCATCCAGCGGCTCCCACCCCCGTGCGGCGGACTACGGACTATATACGCCCCAGCAGTTCCACCACATCATGAACTCGCTCATATCCTGTTTAAGCATCAATACGAGGAAGTTCGGCTCCGTGAAAACAAAGTTCTTCCATGGGTACGCCAGTGCCATCGTTTTCTCTCTAAATGGGTCCCACTCCTTGGCTAAAGACGGCATTCTCGACCAAATCAGCTCCCTTGTCAATGCCGTCGAAAGCTACGTTCACCCCTCTAACAGTGGCGACTGGTCGAAGCCCATTGCCAAATTGGTATACAGCTTGGCCTACCAGCTTCTCAAGAGAGTCAACATGGAGCGTCAGCCGTACGGGTCCTTGCATGCGCTACCAGACACATTCAAAGTCTCCGACGAAGTGACACACCGCTTTGTGTCTATTCTCATTCCCTTGGTGCGGACCGGACTCCAGTCCAAACGGGAAAGCGCCGCGGAATCATACTTGATGGCGTTTGGATGCTTGGCCCATTTGGACCACGAGGCTGCCCTCGGCTGTATTTTGCCGGATCTATACGAGTCGCTAGAGGGCGTCATATCCACCCACCGAGTCATCACCGGCCTCGAGGCGTTGCAGAAATCGGTGCGCTATTTTGCAATGGTTCCGGTGTTCCGATTGCATCTCCCGCGGCTCCTCGAGATGTTGCTTCCTGGAATCGATTCAAACGACTTGACAAAGACAATCCACACGTTGGACGTTTTCGCCACCGTGGCCACTTTCGTGCCGTTGGCAGACTTGGCGGGCGGCGCGGGCGACATGGGCCTAGCATTGGAAATCACTAGCCTGCATCTAGACCATCTTCACCGGCAGCTTTTTGGCGACAAGACCACCTTCAGCGTCGATGCAGATTTGGAATTGCAGGCGTTGAAGGCGTCTACCTCGTCCTTCAAATACATTGTCAAGTCCTTGTGCAAGCGGCTTTTCTTGCTTATGGAGAATCTTCCGGATTTGGCCACAAGCAATGGCGTGGAGAAGTACTTGTCGGAGATATTGCCCAAGCTCTTGACCATTATTCTTGAATCCATGTCCGACGACATATTCGTGGCTTTCCGGGAAGAATGGCTCGACTTTATCTCGGACCACACCATCTACCCAGTCGTGGAAATGGTGGCCGACATCATGGGAGCAATCATAAAACGGGACCCGGGCCATTTCGAGACATTGGCTCCGTTGCTCATGGACAAGATCCACGAAGAAGTCGTGGCAAACGGCGCAGGCAAATCCAGAACTGGCGTCGACATTATTCCACGAGACCAGACTCTTTTCTGGAACCTACTCATTTTGAATTCATGTGTGGGAAATGCCTGTGTTCACGTGGTGTCGCTTGGAAAGCAATTGGAGGAGCTATCGTTTTTCCTCATGGCCAACGTCAAGGGCCCGGCTGTTTTTGGAAGCTCTCAGCTCCTCAATCAGATGCTCCAGGGTGTGACAAAGATCAGGCTCAGTGAGTGCCGGCTCGTGAACCCCAAATACGTCCAAGAGCACGGCTACACAGACAAGTGCTGGGGCGGTTTTCAGTTCGACGACTACCGACTCTCCAGAGAGAACTTGAGTTTCGAATGGTTCATCCCAGGACCTCAGCAAATTGAGTTTGCCGTGGCCACATTCAAAGCGCACATGACCAAGGCCCTTTCGAACATTCTGGGAATCTTGAAAAGCTATGTGACCGATGAACCCGCTGGAGAATCAAGCTCGTTGAATTTGGCCGACGAACTCCGAGTGAATTTCCTCTACTTGGGCTACGGGCTCAGCGGGTTGTCTTACCTATTTGACCCGTCATTCGACGAGGATATTCCAAAGTTGAGCAATCATAGCAACGAGACGATCGGGAACCGGTTCAAGCTTCTCGAGCAAATCCGCAAGATTGGGGCGGCTAAATTCTCCGAGAACGAACCCACCACTGAAACAATCCATGAAAACTTGGAGCAGATTGTCCGCGATATCGAAGGAGTGGAAGAAGACACAGTGATGGCAGATTCCAAAGATCCAGGGGCAGGCGTGGAGATGCGGGAATTTCTGCCTTCTAGCAATGCTTCAGTCGAGAGTCTAGCTCTGAAAGTGGACCAACCCAGGCTCTCCGAGTCCCCCAAACCAGCCGCATCCGGCAGAGCGAGCCCCAGTCTAGGCGGTATGGATATATCGTCGGTCAACCCAGGCACCACTTTCAGAGAAAGGAAGCTTTACACAAGCAGCTACTACTTTGGGGATGACATTGACACGAGGCGCTCCAACGAGGCGTATCTAGAAGTTCACCGCATGAGGCACTTGGTGGGAAAGAGCCTCCACTACATATTCCGGTTCATGCAGGCGCATCTTCTGGACAACACGCGGCTCTTCAAGCATTTGCTGTTCACGTTGAACATCTGGTTCAACGACGTGGGCCGAGAGCGCCTATTGGACCACAGCCACGCACGCATCTCCATGAGCTACGTGAGCCAGCTACAGCACGTCAACAAGATGAAGAAGCCGTTCACGCGCATCTACTTTGGCTCACGCTTGGAGAACTACCACCTGATGCGTGTGGCGTTGCACGCTACCTCCAGAAGCATGTCTCCATTGGACCGGGTTCTTCTTGAGGATGTTGTGAAGATGGCGTGTTCCACCTACTCGTCTGTAGCGGAACCCGCCCAAATCACGCTTACTGACTCCATGAAGAGGGTGAACGGTTCCTACGGAGTCATAGTCAAGTATGCGATTCGCCACCTTGCCAAAGCTTTGAAGGAGAAGAACTACAAGTCCATCAGGACAGCTCTCGCGGTGTTCCGGTCCAAGAGCCTAGAGGCGAAACTTCAAGGCGATTTCTACAATCTCCCCAAGTACTTGGGGTTGCTCAACAAGTGCCTTGTGATTGACGACGAAGACGTGGAAGGAACCGCGCTGAACTCCTTGAAGGACTTGTGTGGCACGGTGTTCGTGCCCTCAAGCACCTGTTTGATCCAGCAAGACTTGGTGGAACCAATCAGGCCGCCCGACGACTACATTGATCTCGAGGTTAAGGTGCTCAAGTGCGCTAAAGAGAGCAAGCGTGGCGTGTACTTGGACAAGATTCGGGAGTTGGAGGCCGTGGCCATTGCCTGCATCCGAGCAGCGTCACACTGGAAGTCCAGCTCGCTTAACCTCACGCTTCTAGTGACCTTGCAGAACAACCCCGACGTTGGTGCCAGCGCCGAAACGTTCGAGGTCTTGACCAAGGCCGCCAGCTCAGACCATCCGATGCTTTCCCGGTTGGCGCACAAAGGCCTCATCAAGATGATCAACAATTTGCAGCTTCTCGCTGCGTACGACCACAACGTGGACAACGAGTACGACCCGAACTACTGCATGAACTCCATGGTGACCGTCGATACGCGGCCGCAAAACGGCGAGTCGTTTCAGACAAGGTGGGTGGCTGAGATGAAGAGTCCCGAGCCGTCGTTCTACGTGGATAACCGTTTCGGCACCGGGTGGCTCTTTTGGGACGACAGCATCTCCGTGGTCAAGAACACTCAGTTCACCGAGTTGCAGCTTAGTGCTGCGGACGAGGCGGCCGTGGCGCACTTCACCCGCCGCGTGTCCAAGCAGTGGTTCCAGCTGATCGTCAACCTATGGATTGCAGACGCCAACTTTGCGTTTCAAGGCACCGATGTGTTCATCACCGCAACGGTGGTGACGCTCATGTCCAACGGGCGGATCGGAAACATGAGTTTCCAGGATTTGCTTGACATCATCGAGAACGCCTACCACAAGGATGAGAAAGGCTCGCACATTGTGGTGTGCGAGTTGGTGACGGGAATCTTGGTGGCGTCCAAGTACATCCACCCGGACTTCCAGCGTCCACGGGACGATTTTCTCACTGAGTTCCTCACTCGTGTCTTCTCGCAGGACTTGACCCCGGAGACCAAGAATATCTGGAACATCTTTGCGTGGTGGACGCCCGCCCACATCGACAGCAGGCGGTTCCCGCGCATCCGAGACGTGATTCTCAAGTACAAGGTCGCCAAAGACTCGGACTCGGCTCTAGCGGGCGCCACAATGCTCTCCTACATGAAGTCGTACGTGTCGGCGGTGACACGGGCGTGTCCCTATGCGGAGGAGTTGCTTGAATTGGCGTTTGAAAACGCGGACAATCACTACGAGGCCATCCGCGAGCAGGTGGGCTCGTTGATAACCGTGACGTCGTTCACCTTCTACGGCGAGGCGTTCAGCAGCATGCACGAGTTCATCCACACCGCCACGGAAAACCCCAACTTCATAAGCTCGCGCAGCATGAACGCAAAGCTCCACGAAAAACTCCTCGGGCTCTTTGCCCGCATCCGTGAATGCCGAAGCAAGGTGGAGAATGAAGCCGTGGCCGATATCCTCAAATCCGAGTACATTTACTGTGCCACCACGCTTTTGAACTGGCTCAAGCAGGCGCTCAACACCAGCATTGCTGTTCAGTACCAGCACATTGTCAGCAGCCACATTGTTCCGTTTCTCCTCGACCTTATGAGCATGAAGGAGGTGTGCATGTTGGGCAACATCGACCCCGTGACGCCGTTCCGCAAGGTGTCGCAGATTCCTTTCGACACGTCCGCTTTGGGCAGCATTGTGGCCATGCTCGAGGGGTACCTGGCAAAACCCTTGAACGTGTTGCAGTTCATGGTGCTTGGCCAGTTCACTGAGGTGTTTTACTTCCGCAATCTCTTCAAGCTCAATGCCCACGAGCGCTTGAACATCTTGCGCTTCACAAACGCCTTGATGTCCCATAAGAACCTAGAGATCCGAGAGGCGCTGGCCAACACGTTTTCGGGGCTTGTGCATACCACGCCGCCGCACGAGATCGACACGATTGTGAGCCTCTACAAGCAGCGCTACTCGGCGGATTTGGACCGTGTGCGCAAGCTCCACCGCAAAACGCATTTCAAGAATCTCCCTGCGTCGGATCTAGCCGAGCTCCACGGCGCCGCGCTAGGCCTCGGGGCTCTCGTGCATGCCTTCTCGTTCAATTCTCCTCCTCCTCTCTGGGTGCCGGAGATCTTGACGATTTTGTCCAATAAAGTAAGTGGAATCCCAGGCATAGTGGGCAAGAGCGCCAAGGAGACGCTTGGCCGCTTCAAAAAGACTCGCCAAGACACGTGGCACATCGACAGAAAGGTATTTAATGAGGACCAGATGCAAGACCTTGAGGGCGTCCTTTGGCGGAGCTACTTTATTTGAAGCCGGTCTTGCCTATGTTAAAGAGTGGCTGATGCAACTCAAGGGCGCTGTTATTTATGTTTTTGAGGAGGCATGTTTCGATGAGGGATGTGGAAGGGACTGGCCAAGCTGTCACCCGATTCCACTCCTTTTGGACATTACAATATTGTGTTTGGCCTGTCATTAATCTTGGTGCATCAATCTCGGTTCAATGTTGGGGTTTTTCGATGAGCCAGATGTGGAGCTGAAAAGAATTCTCTGTGGAACAATGCACCAAAACTCAATGCAGCGAACCGGCAAAGGGGTTTCATGTTGTATAGGCGGTGAAAACCTCAACACCGCAAATGGGTACTATAGGACACTCGAGGCTTGCCGCAAGCATGAGCCAGACATTGTGGTTTTCGTGATAATTTCTCGGGGCTCCTTTTTGCATTTTTGCGGGTGGCCAAATGATTTAGTCAGCACCAAGGCCTGGTATGATGAACCACTGACCAAACAGTAGCCATTCTCGAGGTTTTCTGCGAGAGGTGCTTGCGGCAGGTCCAACTTTCAAACTCGGCATCTTGGTTGGTGTTTGTAGCTCAATAAGGGCAAGGGCGGTGCTTTTGAGGCCAGATCATCCTGAGTCGATCATCGTGAGTCAATCATCGTGAGTCAATCACCGTGAGTCAATCATCGTGAGTCAATCATCGTGAGTCAATCATCGTGAGTCAATCATCCTGAATCGATCGTGAGTTATGACTTCTGCTCGTGTCTGCCTTGAGAAGCTGCGGTAATCAGGACTGGTCTCGTGGTCATTAGAACAGGATACACCTGAACAAGCACCAATGGTGTTATGCGATTGTTTGCTTTCCAAATTTATCTTTTCAACAAGCCCTTGGATTGATGCCTACAAGATGCAGCGGACTGCAATGCACGCAAATGTTTACGAGACTCTCGAGGGACACTTGATTGTATTGAAAGGGCTAAATGTGTCTGCTTTCGAAGACGCAAACAGCTATAGTGGAACGCATGGCCTATTCCAGCTTCTAGTGTCGGCACTTTTTGGTATCCAGCTCTAACTGCATCGACCTGAACCCGCGGCATGATCCTGGACGGTGCCGGTTCCCTGGGCAACAAGCATAGTTGCTTTGGAAGGCCTCGATCGTAAGGGAGTACTTGATTTACAGGTCCGATAATTTGTTTCAATTCATGATGATTTGAAGTTCATATGTGGTCCCTCTAGCCTCATGTCTGGAGATGAGCACACCGGTAGTACTAATTAGTAACCAAGGACTCTTCTGGTGACGCCAAGTAGGCCATCTGATCTATTGATGCACTCATTTGTCGTAGAATTCTTCGATTCTCGCTACTTTCCCAACCACTGGAGCAAGGCCCTCCAGAATAGGAGATGTGGTTTCGACCCGGGAACACACTGTGTCGTACATGACTGACATACAGTCAAGTACGATAGGAGCCACACTGCCGGACCTGTTCCCTTTCAAAAACCCTCCAGGCTTCATTTTTTGTCGAGGCACCGTAACAGGCCTTTCTCGCACCACTTCTACACTGCTTTTACGAGTCAACTGGGAAATAGACTGGGGTCTGCCTCTAGCGGATCGACTAGTTCGTGGCGGACGAATCAGAATTACAAAGTACGTGGCAATAAAGTGTTCGCTTCTAAGAAGCAAAATAACTAAGTCACCAGAGGTAAATTCTCGTTCCGTTAAATCTCGCCTTTCTAAGTATCACAAGTGACGACTCGTATGGGCCAAGAAGCTGCGTTGGGACTCCGTGCGGGTGTGACTGGGGAATGTTGATGAAGCAACACGAAAATAGGGATGGACTCGTGAAGCGACGTGAACTGAGCATGAACTGGCACCTTCTGGCAACAGGACCAAACTGTTTCTAACAGATACGACCGTCTTTGTCCGTTACGAAGCCGTCGAATGGCCTCGACCAAGGTGCCACTAATGTGCAAGGACTTTAACTTGTCACTTTCCGCTTTGTCGTCCAGAGGAACTGAGTGGTGCATGTGCTACTGCCATGTCTTGAAACATTCTAAACCTTAGCACCCATGGCTCCACAAAGAAGCGTTCGGTAGAGGAGTTCCACGAGGAGTTTGAACATAACGGTCCAATCTGGGGTTCAATCCAACCGCTATCCCCGGATATCCCAGAAGTCACCGTCCCAATAGCAAAGACCCACCTCTCGCTTGGCTCTGGTTGGATGGTGTAGATTGGCAGGGATGGTGGGGACAGGGCGAATGTCTGAGCACTCAATGACCGACTTGTGCTTGGAACGAAACTGAGCATGTGTCCAGAAATAAGGAACTGTAGTAGAGCCTCGAAATCAAGGACATAGGAGAGGCCAGCAATCCGGGCGTGACCAGTGGTTATGGCTCTACGGAAGAGCATCTTAAAGATCACAATGAAGCTCTTTGAATTAGTCAAAGATTTTTAGTTCAATTTAACTAGAAATACTAGAGATTCAGACTTCGAGTTAATTTTAACAAGACCTGCAGAGTATCACACATTTAGTGAATCTGTATTAATAGCTCCAGATGAATGAATGTTATTTATATAAAGGAATAGATTTTATTTAACATTCCCGCTTTAAATAGCTTAAATTATATATTATTAATTATACCTTTGAGCCGTATGTCAGGTTCGATAGATGTAAGACTAAGAGAAGGAAGTATATTGTTGATGATCCGTGAAACAAAGGGGACACATCCGAGTTATATAGAAAGCCGGCAGCGACTGCGCCACGTATTCGGGCCGTTATCGGGAGATAAGGCCTTTATCGGGCGAGTCGTGCCGAGTGGCTGACCGGAAAAGCCTTATTGAGGTAAGGGCTTATCAGTCTAGATCTCGGGAGAAGGGGACCATAGGGGTCTGGACCGAGCATGGAGGCGAGGTCCGACGTCATACCGCGTCTAGCCGTGCATCGCAGGAAAATTGAGTGTCTATGGGTATTACACTACCCATGGGGAGCCTAACACCGTAGTTTATTCATTAATTAATGAGACGAAATTTTTCATATATATTCATACATGTTGAGACCGGTCTATTACCACCTATATATACCAAAGGGTGATCCCCCCTCCAAAGGGGGGATAATTATATAACTCCTTATCTTTAAAGATAATTGTATCATCATTTATATTTAATACAAATCTACTTATTACCGCCCATAAATATATAGACATGTTTTTTATATCGTAGGCCGGTACTATCTTTTTGTAGATAGGATCTGTAAATTCCGAATTCTATATATATACTTAACATTATTTAATAATGGGGGGCTGTTGCTGATCCAAAAGATTACGATCCCAATACCAGTGTAGACGAGGGCTCGTGAAGTTGTCCCGGGTCTGTCTGACAAACTATAAACTGCTCTTTTGACCCAACTTCAATGCTTCAAAGATGAAACACATGAAGGCCCTTCGTTTTCTCGAATATCTTCCCTTGGGACGAGTCAAGTCTAATCAGCTTTAATTCTTACTCTGGTGCTATTCTGCATAGGGTATTGGGAAGGGTGTCGTTCGCTCACATGACACATTATTAGTGGAAGGTCACTGGTGTGAAACCAAGTGATTCGGACTGTTACAGACAATTAGAATGTGGCGGTTCCAAGCATGTACTGGTAAGGCACAATTTATGTATAGATGGAACTAAGACCTCCACCTCAACTATGTCATTCGACGCGAGAAATCAGATTCTTTGCAAACCTTGGAGAAACATTCCATTTACACAACTAAATCTGTTTGGTAGACAAATTTTCAATGGCTGCAGATCAGGCCACTTTTTTCTTGACGTCTTGCTGATACCGTTGAAGCTACCATGGTGTGCGTCTTGAGCTTCATGGGCCAGGGTACAGAATCGACGCACCATAAGCACAAAGAATCCACCAGTGTTTTTATGACCATCTAACGGGAATTTCTGGCTTTTAAAGGCTCTCCCGTTTATTGAAGGCGGACTTTGGGGGTGATGGATCCTCAGGACAAAACCGGACTCGCCATCACTCCATGGGCCCCATTGAGCTGTTTCGCCATACAGTGCAAAATACAGGTGCTACACTATCGTAACGTTTCGCAACGCAGTTTATTAGACACTATGAAACGACAGAACAACGCTCGAGTGGCTGGACCACGTGACATGGCACGAGGAACTAGGCAATCGCGCAAGCTGGCGACCAGCCGTATTTGGTCTTGAGTGTCCAGAAGTTGTCCTTGGGAGCAGCGGTGGATTTGTTGGATGATTGTTGAGGAGCAGCCATTTTTGATTTATTGTGTAATGATGACACCTCTGGGCATCTGGAGGTCCTTAAGTACTTACCTTCTCTAGGCGTGGCTTGATGCAGGAGCCGCCTGTCTTGCATACAAAGTGTGGTCCGGTGAGCGTCTCAAGTTTCAGGCAATTGCCCTTTTGGGTCACCACAATGGCTCGGTCCAGCAGTTTTGAAGATATCTTATCGCTCTTTGCAAGCAATGGCGTCCAAAACGCACCTTGTATGCAAAGTGCGGTCCAGTGAGTGGGCCAAGTTTTAGGCAATTGCCGTTCTGGGTCTCCACAACGGCGCTTCAGGAACGGCGAAGACGTTTGCTCTTTGTTAACAATGCAGATGGATCTCCCAAGGGCGTATTGAAGGCCACGACTAAGGGTGCATAACACTGAAGCGCTTAACCAAAGGGCGTGAACACATTCCCTTCCTAAAGCGGTGAAAGTCCTTCCCAAACCCAGGACTAGGGGTCTATTTAGTTTACAAGAGTCGAAACCCCAGGTTGCACGATGACTTCTTGAACCAGCTCCACTGAAGCTATAACAAATGGTTCTGTTCCTAAAACAGTGGACACACATCTACATGATACAGTGTGGCTATTGGGACCTGAACCTCCACTGGACATTAGTCCATGGCCACCCACGGTTCACCAAACCCTTCCATGCTCAGCCGCAGGTGTGCGTGGCAGTATGACTCTCCACGCGGAGTTTAGCCACAGAGTCAGTCGATATTAGGCAACCCTTGCTTTAACAATTCGACCACGTCTCCAACACTTTGGTCATGCAAGCTCCGCTCGACAAGCGCGTAAAGCGCATCAGCGTCGCATACGCTAGGGTGGTAGGAATGTTTTTCACCTTGGCGTATGAGTTCCCTCATGGCCATGGCTTCTGGGATGCGATGATTGCAAATACTCCCCAAACTCTCAAACACACCGAAACGACTACATCTGAGTTTTCATCAGGACTAAAGTACTTAGAATTACTTGATTTTGCCTTTTTGAACATTCTACTATTGAATCGTTCCGATAATCAGTAAAAAGCTTGGATATTTTGAAATATTCGTCATCTCTCTTATCTAAATAATTAGTGGATATTGATCCAAAATCAGCAACTCACAATTACGATATGCATCACCTCCGACGTGATATCTGAGCTATCTATACTTCTATCCAAAAATTCTTGAGTGATTAAGCTGCTTCATCTTGGTATGTTCATATTGAATTTTGTGTCCCCAATTTCACCCAGTTTACTAGCAAAGTATGGTCATGAGAAATAACATAGTTCCTTATGTTCTTTTGTGGTTGTTAACGTCAAGCACTTGAAAGTAGATTTATTTGTTGAAGATTCTAAAACAAGGGGGGTCAGCCATACTTGTATAGAACCGGCCGAGGCGGGGGCCTTAAGTTTCACTCTTAGATTTGGGAACCTTAGCATTTATTATATACAGATTACACTGAGTTTAAGTGAGCTCGTACCTAGTTGACCACCGAGTCACGAATCGTGATGAGGGCGTTTTATACCTTTCCCCATAGGAATCCTGCATATCCATAGCCACACGAGCGGTCATGCTGACGCGGGGGTAGGGTTGGACACCGGTTGACCCATACCTGCATCTTAAAAGGGGCCAGGTCGTGTCCCAACAGCCCCAAATCTGGCTTATGCAAAGGCCAAATTGGCGCCTGAGGCGGAACTTGTCCTGCATCTGAGAAAACCACGATGATGTACTCGACTAAAACCATGGCTGCACCTAATATGGTACAGCTGGCCCCGGTTCGCCTAAGCCTCGGAGATAGTCGGTCGTGCGGTCACGCCTCTCCGTACCGGCTACCCCGGTTTACTTGTATTTGCACGTTCCAAGTTGTGTACCTATGGGTAGCGCACTACCCATGGTGGATCTGACATGTCCCAAGTGAAGTGACCCATTTCGCAGCCGCGGCTGCAACAATGCGCACCGTTAATACCTTCTGGACATTTTCAACCACATGTAATACCGCTTATCTCCGTCGACCTTTCCGTTCTTGTCTGTAACCGAAACGAATATAAGGCCTCATCAAATGTCGAAACCTTAAGTGAGGAGAGCTGAAAGATGGTATTAGCAGCTAAGAAAATACAAAAATTGGATTCTCTCAACCTATCGGCTTCTCCAAAGACTAAGTCCATAAAAGATGAGTCTGCTACCCTGAAAAGAAGATTGGCTAAATTTACAATCAATGTCTGGAAGAATATATTATATATAAGTCTGGTAAAAAATACTGTAGCCTGTTATGGAAGTGCTTGTTGGGCCCAAGTAGACAAGAGAAGGATGGATCAGATAGAAAACGGAAATATGAGCTTAATCTGTAGGTTTTATGTCCACTTTGCTTACGTTTTTACTGGGTCCCTTCCTTATTGTATCAATTTCTTTCATCATTTTCCTATTAATCAATTGCTAGTGGAACTATACTTCTTATTAACATTGTTATAAATCTTGTTCTTTCTTATTAGCCTTTTTCTTCCCCACGTCAAGATTTCCTGTTATTCACGTCTAGTACTCAAAGACGATGTGCTTGTTGATGTTGCCTAAAGAGAACATCTAGATGATATGGGTGAAACTGGCCAAGGCTCACGGACTTCGGCTCCGTATGCTGGGAAGGTTCCCCGATCACGCTCGGGGGTACGTCCAAATTCACTTGGCCGTTGCAAATCCCAATTGGGTTATTCGTGGACGAGAATAGCCTCTGAGGCAGGCTCCGACGGTTCTTTCTTGTAACTTGTGAATTCATGGGTGGCGCACTACCCGATCTGACACCTGCCTAATTAATGAGCCTCTTTCTTCCTCACTGATTCTTTTTCTGCCTTGAATCACTTCGATTATAACTAACCTTGAGACCCTCTTTTTCCTCTTTCACTTCCTTCTACCCAACCCAAACCCGTATTTTTATGCACATCTTTTTACATTCCTGACCTTCCATTTACATGTCCAAGTGGGTGACTCCCCAGTTGAGCTCGTCGCCAAGTCAATGCGCACAAGGCTCGGTCGAAGAAGGGGTTGTCTCTGCCCCGTAACTGCTGTTCCAGAAACGTTACAGCTATGGAGTCTTTCTGATACATATAGGAATCCTTTTTAATATACAGACTCAAGATTCTTGCACCACCCGCAGCCACTTTCAAAGAGACTATTCGCTGAGAATGAGCGTTTCAAGTGGAGCTAAAAGATTAACACCTATGCTTGAACGAGAGCCTCATGTTATCACAATTATACGATTATAGTACAGGAGTACGATCCCGCTAAAGTACGCAGGATTGAAGTACAGGCCATCACATCCGGCACGAAAGCTAGGGTGGTTCCTTGTTCGTTGGCTCTCCTGTTCAGTTACCCTAACATTCACTGTGGCTCTGTATAAAGGAAAAACTTCGTAAATAACATACTTAAGTGTAAACATAATTTACAAAATGACTATACATGTGCCGTCATAGGCCGAAAACGCCATCAAGCATATTGGACGAATAGGAGACCATTGTTGCCCCCAGATATATGCAGCAACACTGACCTGGGGCCTCCCGAAGTCTGGGCTCAAAAGTCTAACGGGGACGAATCGTAATGCCCATTCGCTAGACTTATTCACTGGCTAGTGGAGGTAGAGCTGGTTGTTTGGGTTCTTTTATGGGCAGTTTCACGTGGCGGGCTCTAGGTTATTAGCTAGTGGTTTTAAATAGCTATTTTGGCAGGCCCTTCATGATTTCAGACCATCGTGTTTGAATACTTCTCCAGTCCATGATTATGTATTCCAGCTATCAACCATGCACCAATAAAAGACAGACTTCCAAAGGTTTTGCCACTTTTTAGTATGCTTTCTTTCTGGTCTGCATCCGTTCAGCTCCACCAACTCAGCTTGAATGTTCTTAGCCAATACGAACACCACTAATTGACTCGGGGGCTCTTGGAATGGCACAAACACGGTTTTGCAGTGAAAATAAGCCATATTCCCACACAACAGCTTCGACCACATCAAACAAATTGCGCACTTATCCCATGAGTCTTGAGAAAAAAACAAGACGTCGATACCAAGGCATAGCACCCGAATTGGACCAATGTTTGCCTTTATGGTCATAACCACTTCAGCCCCCATTCCTAGTAATTGGCTTTCGTAGGTGCAAATGGTAACCGACGTTATTAGCTCCAAATGTGACATTCCAGAAAACTCGACACTCTCTTCATCCACCAAATGGCAATATTGACTTCTTGGAGCGTCGTTCTGCGGGTGGGTATTTTGCAGTTCCGTGTCGTTCTGTTCCGCCACCTGGATCTAGTTAGACTCAGCCTGCCCAATGCCAGCCAAAGCTTGTCTATCGGAGTCGGAGATGTTGTCGAAAATGCAATGGTATAACGAGGCGTTAGATGCTTGCAATGCAGCAGAAAAATCCCGGAAATAAGAAGCAGCGTCCAAGTTGTCCAAAGGAGTCAGACCCAAGACATCCTCAAACACCGGCTCGTCGTCAAAGTTCAAAGCACCTGAGTACTTCAGGTTCTCCCCATCCAAAAACTCAAGATACTTGGCCGTGTCCGAGGGGTCGTCAGGTACCTCGCTAGAGTCGAGGTCGTATTCGTCTGCATCTTGGTCAAAGTCGTATGGCACACTGCTCTCCGCATCGAAATCGGTCCGTTGCTTCTCAAAGTTCTTGATTGCTCGTGGCAACTCTTTCAAAAGCACTGCGAACGCCGGACCCAAGTGAGGCACCAAGCTGGGCACGTACTCCACCGTTCCGTTCGTGCACATGCTGCATAGTCCAAGAATGGTGATCTTGATATCAAAAACCCGTTTGATCTGCGGCACCAACGCCACAAGCCGCTCGAAGTAAGTCTCCAAACACTTAAACTCCTGCAAATACCGTAATGTGTTGGCGGCGTCGTACAATATGCACGATGTGATGAAGTTAATTTGGTTGACCATAAGCGTGTTAGCCTTATTGTGCGCCTTATCCTTCAGGCTCAGCGCAAACGTTGGTAAAAGCACCTTGCATAGCCTCTCGATACACAGGTTCAGCTGGAGCGAGAGAATCAAGGTTTGCGCCAAATCACACGCCTGCAGAGTCTCACTATAGCCCGAGCCATCGCCCTCTTCGTGCGCAACCAAGAGGATTATGGACATGAGGTGCTCCACAAACTGTGGGTTTTGCTTGAGCGCTGCGGAACCATATACCATGTAGAAGCGCAAGCACAACATGAGCTCCTCGGAATACATGAGCGCCAATCCGTTTTGGAACAGGTTGGCCAAGAGCCCTAAAAAGCGCCACAGAACGGGCGACACCTCGCGCATGAGAAAAATGGAGTTCTCAATAATCTCACCAACCTCCGCCATGAAATCGTCCAAATCGTTGCTCAACACATATTCAACCATGGGAGCAAAAATGTTTTCTAAAATCACGAGGGTGTCCTTCGAATTCTCGAAGGATAGAAGAACCGTGACCATGGTGTTCAACAAGCCAATTGCTGCAGTGATCTTATCGTCGGTTTCGTCATTGAAATCCGAGTCAAAATTTTGGGACTCCGCTTCGGCTGCTTCCTTAATCTCGGCGGCCAAGCGCATAAATTGCTCCACCAAACTCTTGGTTAAGTCCACACCAAACGGCTGCAACTGGGGTGCAAAATTCTCCACGCAGTCCTGCATCACCAGCGACACTATTTCGTTGTCGGTTTCGTTGGACAATGCCAAGAGCTTGGACATAGTTGGCAAGATGATGACCGTAAGAATTTCCCGGAATACGGGCTGGTTCATGTATGCCTGAATGCCTAAGGCACTTTGCAAGCTAACAGGCAAGCTGACAGCTTCATCGCATGTGAAGGCCCGCAAAATGCCATTGTACAACACAGACATGGTTTCTTTATTCTGAAGAGTCAAGTCCAGGAACTTCAGACACACGTCCAAAGTGCGGGCTTGGAGAAACTCATGGGGAGACGTCAAGTTGGGCAACACCAAATCTGCCAAGACCCCCTCCATCTGCAGACAGAAGGGCGAACTGGGCGCCGTGAGCATGTGACTGATGCCTCCCAACAAGCGCAAGGCGCCGTCCTTTTTGCGGGCAATCTCCAAGGTTTCTGTAGTCTTGGCGAGCTCGGTGAGCGTGGCATAGGCAAACTGAAGGATCGGCTCCAAGGTAGACTTCTTGCGTTTGGTGATGAAGGTCACCAACAAACCCAAAGCAGCCACGTCCGGCTCCAGGTCATCAAAATTATCAAGTTTCAGATTGATGTAGTCGTGGGGGTCAGCATCGAACATCTCGAGGGTCTCGTACGTGGGACAGAGCAACGGGTACACAAAGTGCAGCACGATGTTTTCAAAATATGGCTTGAGAATGGCCCATGTGGCCTTCTGGGTTACGCAGTGGCTGAGAAACTCCAACAAGTGGTATATGGCGGGCCCAGGCATCCAGCATTCGCCGCTGCACCAGCGGTCAATGAGCAGGAGAAACACCGTCATGAGGTGGGGGATGCATTCCGAGACAAAAAGCAGGCGGAATTCCTCGTAATCAAACCTCAGCGAAAGGTCACGCGAAGCGTAGCGGCGGAAGAGTCGTTCCACGTTGGCCACGGCCCATTTGTAGCACTTGGCCACCTGAGTCTGGGCCTTTTCCTGCGGCGAGAGCGACGACTGGGTAATGTAAGAAGGCGCCGCGAGAGTGACCACGTTGCAGTGAAAGTCAATCCATGCCACCAAGTGATCTCTAGACTGAAGCACCTGGGGCATGTCAAAGTAGGTGCAGAACTTGTAGCACTTGAGCACGAGCTTTAGAATCGTGGCCAGCACCTCGTTGAGGTCCAGCGCCAAGATCTCCAGGCCCAACGCCCGTAAGTGCGGGAACACCTCAGCGATGATCGGGTCCAAGACCTTGGCGCGCTCAGAATTGTCCACATATCGGTAGTAGCGGCAGAGCTCGGCAAAGCACGTGACGCCGGTGTAGAGCATCGACAAGTCAGACTTTTTCTGGAGCAAGTGGGCCACCTGCGGGAGAAACAGGCTCCAGTTGTGGGGGTACTCCTGCGACACCAACACGCGCAACACCGGCACCAACTGGGTCTTCATGGCGTAGTCCACGTGCGCCAACACGTCCACGAAGCGATCAAGAATCACAGGCCGCTCGCCGTCGTCTATGGCCGTTGTTTTTTTCTGCGGCCAGTGGCGCACCACTCTGTTCTTGAAGTACACGGCGGCGGCGGTCTTGCACGGCGCCGGAGCATCTTGCGCCAGGATGATATCTAGACAAGCGCCCAAAAAGCCGGGCGAGATGGAGAGCTGTTGGAGATGGGTCTCTGCCTGACTGCGCAGGGCCTGGTTGACCTCGAGGGTGGCAGCGAAGCACTGAAGAAGGGCGTGTGGGTCCATGGTGCGAGGAGTAGCCAGGAGCTGGGAAAAAGGCAGGCGATGGGCTCGCACTGCATGAGGACATCAGCGCGACCGGAAAACCCCGTACACCAGAAACACCCGTACACCAGAAACACCGGGCATCCAGACTTTTTCAAGCACTGCGAAAGCGCATAAACTCTGAGGCGCATAACCAATGGGCATGAACACGTTCTCCTCCTTAAGCGGTGAATGTCCATCCCAAACACAAGGCTGGGTGTCTGTTGATTTAGAGGAGTCAAGGAACCCAGGTTGGTGTGCACTGAAGCTATAGCTAATGGATTTGTGCCTAATAAAGAGGACACATCTACATGATACAGAGTGAGCTATTGGACCTGAACCACACTAGTCCATGGTTACGCTACGGTCCCCCCTCCATGATGCAGCGCCGGAATTCTCCTCTAAAAACAACAGGAATACCAATCGCATGATTACTCCACGCGATTATAGGCTATACAGCACCTGAACCGGACGGTACCGGGGCGGGCCTGGACTCCTATGAATTGGGTGTAGCATAGCTTTAATTTTCATTTGAAGATAGCTGCACTGGTTTGCCCTACCACGGCATCCTGACTTGGGTCCCCAGTGCTGTGTAATGCGGGTTGTGAGCCCTGATATCCTTTGATGCTCTGCGGCTTCATTCTGGCTGCTTCATTCTGGCTGCTTCATCGTCTGCTTCATCGTCTGCTTCATCGTCTGCTTCATTCGGACTGATACTAAGTCGCACTATGGCTTGCCAGGAATGACTGACCTCTTTATTAGGAACAGACAGGTTTGTTATAGCTTCTGTCGGTCTGGTCCGGGGACTTCATGGATGCATACCAACCGGGTTTTTGACTCTTCTTAAGTCAAGAGAAACCAAGCCCTGTATTTCGGAAGCGACATTCACCCATGGAACACATTCTGTGTTCTAGTCGTCCCTGCATGCCGCTCCAGGAAGCCAAAGGGGCTGTGTATGCGCAGTGGCTAAGAAGAGCGCGATCTCAGTCTGGTCTTGAACAAATTCCACGGCTGCAGAAATTCCACGGCTGCAGAAATTTCACGGCTACAGAAATTTCACGGCTGCAGGTTGTGGCACGCCAAACGGGGGGTCAACGAGTCCAGCGTCAAAGAGGTTAGAATGTTGCAGCAATTGTTGAGATGCAACTCTGGTTTTCATCCGCCAAGTCTGCGCTGCTGATCATAGAGTAACCATGGAGAGAAGTACGGCTGACGATAGTTTCCCATGCTTGCTCGTTTGATGGTGCCACAAGAAATAATTCTTCCGGCGTATAATTTCCAGGGATTCCAGAACGAGCGGAACTTCTTGTAGACCTAGCAGGAGACATTCGGGTTAATCTTCGGGTGCTAATTATTCTCATGACTAGCCTTTACATAATACAATCTCGCCTCCTTCACAATTAACACGGGTGTCACATTCATCATGCCAGCTTGTGGCTTCTTAAGAGGAAAGGGTATGCGGACGCCCCGATCATGGCCCTTGGCCCCAATGCGCAGATCCACAAGGAGCTCTTGACGAAGATCTTGGCCAATGTGATCTCGCACATTGTGGTGAAGCCCGGTATCACCGAAGTCATGTTGTGCGAAAGGCTCCAAGCAGTGCTCAGTGTGCATTACTATCGTGCTCTCATGGCATAGTTGACTGAGAGCACATGTGTGAAGCGCGTGCCGTTTGATGGCTACTTGGCCACCAACGCCTGGCAATATATTCTTGGTCAATAGATTGGCTAGGAGGATATGTGAGGTTAGGTTTCGAGGTTTCGGGAGGTTTCGGGAGATCTTTGTTTTGTGGAAATTTCTTGGATACTTCAATGATTCATTCTGGGAATCCCGCTTTCCCAGAGTCACGTATCTCTGGAGATGATACCCGCTAAGGTCAGAGGCTGATGTATCGGCCGTCCTGGAGCAATGTTTGAATAGTTTCTCCATCCATTTGGAAGAGCATTCTTCAAACTCGTCTCAGATTCAAGGAACAACCAGTCCGAGCTCCGCATTGGTGCTTGGTACTCATTACATGGCATATGTATCCATTGTTGGCTGCCTGGCTGCTGAAGTTGGGGTGGTGTACTTCATATACCCCCTTCACCGGGTTTTGTGGGGCTGATTTCTTACGGGTATGATTTATTTCACCCTCTTGTTATACGCATGGGTGCAAATTCACGTTGAATTGAGACCCAGGCGGATTCGCCACCTGATCAGGCGGTCCCCTAGAGACTCGACCTTAGGCCTCGCTGCCAACCCATCGGCTCCTACCAGCTATGACCTTGCGGCACGCGTCGCAACTCAAAACCGGTATTAGGCGGTGGAGCTGGCGTGGGTAGACTCTATAGCAGGCTACTCGTATGAATGACTGGGTTCATGGGTACTTTGGGGTCGCGGTTCGTCCTGAACTCGGAACCCTGTTTTGGAATTACAAATGCCTTTGCTCGAAAAAGGTTAAGGGAGCGGTTCGCCCAAAAGAGGGCTTGTTCTCCATCCGGTGGCTTCTGGAAGGGGAGGGGTGGCCTGGATGGCCCAGCGCGGGTTTTCGCAGCCGAGCCAGGTGCAGCAGGCATTTCCTTGACCCCGGGGCCGGCCTTTAGCCAGCAACAAGTGGCGCAGTTCCTGCCTGAACAATGATTTGACTATGGCGCTGACAGGTTCATTGCTTACACCGGTTTTGAGCGGGGCGCTTGAGTTTTGACCCGATGCCATTTTGCATGTCGCTGCATACACCGGTACATCGAAAAACTAGTCGACCAAAGGTTAAAAATCGTCGAAAGCTCAAAGCATCGGGAAAAATTGAATTTTCACCACCTCTCTTCCAAGCTGACCCTTCTCCGAGTCCATCTGAAAACCTCCTCAACCCCATGCTGATACCTCAGTGATGCACGTGGACATGTAAGCACCTCAAGACCAAAGCACGATGTGCATCCGTGGCGGTATCTATTCTCCCCATTGCACGACTTCGTCCTCTCCCTACTCGAATGATCAAATTGGTTACAGGCTACAGCTCTTGGAAGAAGCTCCGTTCGGCTTAGGCCAAGTACTCGTTTATAAGGGGTACCAAAAACAAAGTCTCAGTGAATTCCTCGCATAGTCAGATACAGACAGACAATATGAGCAGTACTAATATACCCAGAATCATAAACGGCAATCGTAGCTCAAAAACAACCCAAAGTCACGTGACTGTACTTGATGCCCTTCAAAAGGTAGCGCAGGGGCATTTGGATGACCCCATACATACTGGCAAGCTCTGCCAATCGAGTTATTGGCAACAAATCTGAAAAATGGGGTGAGATATGGTTGAAGACGGTCTATTTCCCGGGCAAATGTGTCAAGGACAAACAAAACCCAGGAGCTTCAAAGGAAGGACTAACCAAAAGAGGAGATGCTTCTCGAATTACCCCACGGTGTCATATGTTCCCTTGGATTACTTTTATGGTAGTTGGTGAGAGGGCAGCGTGAAGAAGAATCGGCCCTTTTCTCTGGTTTCTACATTGTGCTAGAGTGACTCGGAACTATTCACGGCCGGCTGCAATAACCCTGGAAAACACATTGAGCTCAATAGGTGGTTACTTTAATATTTGCCCCTTTTAGCCTGAAAAGGGAGCACATAGTTATATCCGCTTCAGTTCTTTTCTAGACTTACTATGCCGCCAGAGACCATAAGGGTATTGGCAAGAGGTAGCCTTTAATGACTTGCTGGTTCTTGGTTGTTACCGGGAACACCCATCTGAGAATAAACAATGTATGAAGAAGGCATGACTGGTACTCTGGCAAGAACTCGCCCGTTCAGAAATAATGATATCTGGTACTTCAAAAGTATAGTAGCTTCTTGTACTATAGCCACATAGGCATATTGCATGGAGCTCATGCTCAACTGGAGCACTCTGCGCTGGCTTTGTGCCTTTCTGGTTACACCTTTTGCTAGGTCAACCAGATTTCTATGAGCCTCTCTTGTAACCGGACGGTCCATGTATCTTCCATCTACATATTCTCCATCCACGTTTCTTCCACCCGCACATCTAGTCGCATATCCTTTTGCCAGAATTTTTCTGTGCCACTTATACCATAGTCCGCACCGCTCACGAGACTCGGGTAGTCAGACACGGAAGCATGATAGAACATCCCAAGTCATCTTCCTCCTCCACTTAGAGTGATACTTGTCCTTGGGTATCCTGTATGAATGACGTCAAAATCATGGCTCTTGGCGCGCGTTTCGCAGCCAAACCGGATGCAGCAGGAGCGTGTATTCTTGGACAAGCCGCGGCCTTCAGCTAGCAACAAGGATTTGGGCCCTCTGGCTAGGCACGCCTTAGTTCCCTTTACATTCAAAACCACCTCGTTAGGCACAGAGGCAGATGAAATCCACTTTGCCTGCCCCTCTGGACGGGCCACCCGGCTGGGGCCCCAGACTTATCAAGACCTGACCGCCGTAACCAGCAGCCACTCGTTTCAGGCCCTGCTCAACACCCCTTAGACTATACAATGCTATATTCACACGAAAACTAAACCACATTGGATCATCATCGCATGCCTGATATATTGAAACGTGGATCCACCACACCCAAAGGCTTCGGTAGTCAAAGCGGAAGGACGCGTGACAGGTTATTCTTTGGTCCGCTCCTCTAACTAACACGGTCGTTTCGAAACAAACTCCGTGGTGAAGCTTTTGACACGCTTGACTACTCAAACATCAACATCTGCAGGCAACAAAGAGTGTTCACGATACTGCCAGCGAATTTCAGCACTCATCTATCAATTTGAGCGTGGACCAAAGCTCCTTCACAAGCTAGCTTTGCCTTGGGAACTGGAGGGATCACGCCCAAACACTGGGTATACACCCCATCCAAAGATGCACCACGACTCTATAGACCCCAGTTGCGAACGATGGCAATGTGCACCCTTTCCGAGTTGGTTGGCCTCATTGCGACAGCTGATTTGTTATGAAAAAAGTCGAGGCAAACGACAACTCCAATGTTTGTATACCAAAAGTGAGTTCATGAGGTATTCGAGATGGTGGACTGATTGTTGCACGTCAACACATTGGAATGGAGCAACCATTTTGGCAGTGCCGCCTGCTGGTGCCCACTCCAATGTAAGTGAGTAATCAATTTGGTCATAATGTCAGCTAAACAGACCACAAAACCCTCCTGCTTCAAGCTGAGGAATATATCTAGCCCCTGTCTCTTAGCGATATGTTCTCGCGCAGGTGCCTAAGCAGCACATCTGAGCTGTCATGGTGAAAGGCGAGCACATGCACTTATGAAAATGTTGAGGGACTCGGTCAAAACGATCGAAGCAATATTTGCACTTGACGAGTCCTCTCCGGGAGATCAAAGAGATGCAAGGAATATACCCTGAATTGCACAGTATGCACTACCTTCAGTCGGAGAAAGCCGGAGCACAAAAGTGGACGCTCCTCGTGCGTTTTTTGGTCCGTGGCAGTCACACTTTTAATGCGCTGCAACTCAAGCTTTGGGCCAATGTATCGTATTGGGGTATTAGCGGAGGTCGAGCTGAGTACGGAGGTCAAGCTGAGTATTAGCGGTTCACGAGAGTTCAGCCGCCTTATTCAGTCAAAAGCAGTGCCCATCCAGAAGCAAAGCGATAAGATGGCTGGTTTCTATTTAACTATGGACGTAGCCAACCTCCCCTATGGTTAGCTTGGTTCAAGGCGTTCCGCTAAGCTTCTCCAGTTACCGAACCTGGAGACGTAATCTTTTTGCCCATGCAGACAGTGGCAGCTGCACAGCGGGGCTGGGATCTCGACTTTGACTGGCTTGACAACCAAGTCCAGTGTCGATGGCACGGTCACCAATACAGTATACTTCGAAAAAAAAGCAGAGTTCTTCAGCCACGTAAAAAAAAATAGTCCTTGGTCGCGGTCTGCTGACATCATGGGCACCGGCTTGGGCTGATTTGGTAGGCGGTATGATGGATGGGTAAAGGTAGCAAAGGTGCCAACAAAAAGTCTTGGACGACAACGGAGGTACCAAGTTGGTGTCGTAGAATGATAGTCGTGCCGATTGGGCGCTGGGCTTGCAGGGTCAGGCACATGAACTGTCCGCCTGGAAGGTTCAGAGCATGTTTTAGTCTACCTTGGTTCTAGTGAGAGCTTTCTAGCGCATTTAGTTAGTAGCGTGATTGGTGCTTGATAAGGTGCTTGAAAGTCGGGACTTGAAAATTGGTACTGACACTCAATACTTGGTACTCCACTCATGGACACTAGTAGTTGCCCTGGGCCTTGGCCCTCTCCGTATGATCGTCAATATCGACAGCGTCCCAAGGATATGAGATCCAAACGTCGTCCACGTGCTGGCCAACCAAGTAGCGGCCCGACTCGAGCATGTCGCGAGGGAGCTGCGCCCGCTTCTCCTTTCTCTTGTTGTGGAGCACGAAGATGCTAAACGTGGTGCTTTCGCTGCGCCCAAGCTGCTGCTCGAGCTTCTTCACGTCCCGGTGGAGCTCACTGTAAGCATAGTGGAGCGTGGTGCGCGTGTCGTCCACCTCATCCACGATGATCACGTTCTTGCCCACCAACGTGTCCAAATGCTGCGCCAAGTTGCCGAAATCGATCCACTGCGTGCGCACCACCTCCTTGCCGATGGTTTCCTCGCCGGCATCGCCGCCCATGTGCTCGTAGAGCGAGAGCCCGATGGCCTGGATGGGGATGTTTCTGGTGCTGTCCTTGAGGAACGACCGCAAGATGCGCGCAGGAATGAACCCGCCGCCGCCAATGGCGATGATGAGGTCGATGCGCGTGCCGCGCTCCTTGAGCCGCTGCGCTGCCTGCTGGCACAACTTGTGCACGATGTTGTAGGAGATGTAGAGTTTCTGGGCGTCGGCCATTGATGGCGCCGGGGACGCTGCGCGCTTGCATGTTTTTGCGTGGACACCTTAGCCATGTACAGTATGAGGTTCTGCGCGAGCCTGAAACAGAGGCAGTATGAAGGCAGAATGGCCATGGACCTCTTCTTTTTTCTCCTCTCTTTTCTCCTCTCTTTTTTCTTTTTCCCCTCTTTTTTCCCCTCTGCCTCCAATAGTCTCATTTCCATGACATCGTTTCGCAAGATGTGTTGGTATCCGCGCGTCTGGTAGGTTTTACAGTAAACTCTCCATTACAGGAGTCTCCTTCCCTTGCTTCCAGCATGCTTGATCGGTTCTATACCCAGTAGATTCTAGGCGCGTGCCACAATGAATTTTCTACATTCTGGAAGATGCCTAATCGATTCTCAACGTGACTGCACCACGTGAGCCTAAGCCACAGGCGCGGTATATGCGGCACTTCTGTCCATTTGGTATGAGTTCTTTGCTTCTTGGGTCTGGGCATTGCATCAGGAGGTGTCCCTGTGATTTTCACTGCCAATATACCCATCTTTCGTTGGTGTAAGGAGGTGTGTGTTTGTCAGCTTGGCATTGGGCCTCGCATAGGGTGACGACTAAGTTATGTGTAGCTGTTACCCTGAAATAGCTGGATAGTATTTTGCGTTAATTTGCTCACCCTCACCTACAGTGTTTTCCAAAACTATTCCAACCAGCGAGCCATAGTGCTTCGAATCACACTAGCAAAAAAGAACAAACCAATACATCAAGAAGATCCTTACCCCTTTGAATAGTGAATGGCCGAATACTTCACGCCTAGGTTGATTTGGATTCAATTTTCTGAAAACTTAATATGGAGTACTGCCTCTGATGTACTACATTTGATTGTCTTGCAGTACAAGTGTCAAAACGGACGGAATTGTAATGGTTTCCGCGTTCTTCTCTATACATCAGCTCCCGGTTTAAGAACATTTCTAGGTTATTTTTTTTTTTGTTTAATAGGGCAGTTTAAATTGATTTGCCGTTCTGATTTTACTACTTTGAATGTTATGACTTTAAGACTAGCGTGCTTTATGCACTGCGCTTGATGAGATACCTTTACAATGCTTATTCTTACACCTCATGATTGAGCTGATGTCATGGCGACGGAACAGCCGTATTTGAGGGGCTGTGTTAACGAGCACCCATTCCAGTACAAAAAGAGGGGACTGTTGCACAAGCTTAGAATAGTAATCAAGATTAAGATGATGGTGGGACTTACTAATATGTCTACGGGAATCGGGAGAGCATGTCTGTTCCGACCACATTTCTCATATCGTGGAAAATGGCGTGTAGTGACCACACCCGCTTTGGTCAGTATGCCCACAGCTTCGTCGATTCTGGAGGTCCGCTCTGGTCCTTCACAGTAGACTCATAAGTGAATCAGTGCTGAACTTGCGACCACAAGTTCCGTCTCGAGGTTTGATGCTGACTAGGAGTCGATCTTGAGTGGTAGTTCCCGTTGAAAGGCACTGAGCGACAAAAATTCCACAAACCATGACCACCGTTGCTAAATACGGGTGGCCTTATTGGTCTAGTTTGGTGATGCAGCCCCCAGATGCAGAAGTTCTGGGGAAACTAAGTTGTGGTCCAGGCCATATGGTTGGAAAGACGGTGACAAATTATGAGCCTTGATGTAGTATTTGCTTAATTTGCCAGTGGGGCTCGAACCTCTTGCTCGGTTTGAATAGTTATCCCCTCTGCAAACCTGTGCCGTCTAAGCGAAGAAGGTGTCGTGAACACTAACCCCATATGTAGATCAACTTTTATATAAGACACGTACTCACCTATATGTAAATGACTAAAGGCAGCTTAATCTTTACTCCAATAGTTCTTAACCTGAATAATGAATCGTCTCACCATCAGCAAACCCCGAAAATCAATTAGAGGGGTTTTGAATTTAATTTCACAGTCAGGTCTTTTGGAAGGCCCTAACTCTAGTAGCACCCTTGGTAGATGCCTCTTCGATAGCATATTATGTACTTAAATAATCATATTATCTGATGGAGCAGTGGTTTCGAAAAACATGACTGATTTCCGGAACCCAAGTCGTAAACTCTTCAGGTAATACACATATCATAAGAAGTTAGACGTATATATAGAATTCACACCCACGACGTGAAGAAGGAAGGAAAAGGGGAATAGCAGTCGCACCTGTCCACTACTCCAAGATCTAGATCCTGCGATGCACCCCTCGGGGCACCCCAAGGTCTCGGAGAATCAAAGTCAGATTCAAAGTGGTCAGCGTCCGTTTTGTTCAATCAAGGCTCCCGCGGCCGACGTCCGGCTCCTCGCGCCACTTGCTTTGTCCTGTACATGCCATTCAGGGAAAGTCACGGCCAAGCACCAGGGTATGGACAGGCACACAAGACCAACTGACACCTGTGGCTGTAAATGAGTGTGAGTTGAAAGGCGGCAAACAAAAGGATGGAGAAGGTTTTTAAGTGGATTCTTGGGCTAAATTAGGGTATGTTAAAAGTGGGATTATGGATGGAAGCGGGATTAACGGTTGGTTGGGTTTAGTGCTGAAAGAGGATTTTGCGTCAGAATCAGGGTTCTAAGTTGAAGGTAAGATTAAGTTGAGTTATAGTCCCAGCATTCCATTGGTGTTATGCCTACCATTCTTCTTCTCAAGAAAAGAGTCGTATGCTGATTATTTTTAGACAGTCCTAGCCACTATTTAAGATATCTTTTCGTACACATTACAGTATAGTTCCGTTCTATCTTATCCTTGTTGTTTGATGTTTGTAAGTCCTTTCAGGGACAGCTAATATTTTCTATGTAAACTCCATTAATACTGTCTACCAGTGTCCTCTTAATAACCTAGGCTTCATTTCAAGATTTCTCGAATTTTTAAAAACCTATGGTTGATATTCTGTATATGCCATCAGTCACTATGCAATATATCTACACCATTCTTTGCAAAGGGAGTGAAATTTGTGTCTAGAAGCAGCTGGTATTTGACTACCGGTTTGAATTGAGTATACGGGAGTTTCATTTTTTCTCTCACCTTTCTCTTACCGCCAGCTAAAAAAGAAAGGTCCAAGCATCACCCTTTTAAATTCACTATCGTTTTTTTGAAACCACTTGATTAGCCACTACCTCTCTTTTGCGATGTAAACTTCTCTTTTTCCGTAGCCACCACCATTCGAAGCTTTTTCTATCAGTCCTATTGAACAAGGTTTTATCAATTCAGCTCAGGGCATCTTCTGTCGAATTGGATTTATTCTCTGCATTTAGTCAAGTCAGTACTAGTTTCACTGTGTACATTCTGGGGAACTTTACTCTAGCATTTTAAGCCGTGTGGCAAGTTCCTCGTCAGAGATGCCTTTTCCAGAAATTTTTCCTTCCATTCTTCTTGGACAAAGTTAAAGTACTCATGTCATCTTTATGGGATAATACGAGGAGCTCCATTTGTTCTCATTAACGTACTCCTTGAGGAGCCATAACAGTAATATTCTCTTTGCACTGGGGCATGAAACTACCTCAGCAGCTAGTACATCTCCCAAGTTAATACCATTATCAACTACCCACCGAGGCTCTTACTTTAAAGTCATGATCAGATTTCGATGACCATTAATTTTACACCAGAAGACAGGTTCCATTAACCTCATTCGTAAGTGCGACGGTGAAACTATTGATCCAACTATATTTTCACTGGATTTTGAACTTGAATCTCTCTGACTGCCAAACATCTATTGCGCAATATTCTTTAGCTTTTCTGATATGGAGAAGTAGTTTTTAAAGGTTCGTATTGGGGGTATTCCTTTTGCGACGACACCAGAATTGTTATCCGATTTTGATTCGATGCTCTATTTACTTGACCCTAGTATCCTAGTATTTGATCGGAATCGGGCCAATCTTATAATGAAGTGAGAAACCAAACCTCACTCGTGACATTAAAAGCTTTTAATTTTCATCTAAACCTGTTAGCCTAATCCTTGGCTTCCTAAGTTGTTAACCCCACTCCAATACTACAAAAGGAAAAGGGTTCCCAAGCTTACAATAGTAATCAGATACACTACGGAGGTGAGACATATCTAGAATGTCCACCAATTCCTGACCCACAAGAAATGCTTCTCGTGTAGATTCAAGAATAACAGATTATGAGACTGAATCAGACAAGCCTGATCATACTAATCTTGGAAGAAAAGAGCCGTCATTAAATGTATCGGGAGTAGATTTTAAGCGGCTCTCCCGTGTTGAAAGAAGTTTCAATTTGACAAGGGAGCTGAAAAATGTGTCCACGTTCTGAATAAGGGGACCATGCTTACGCAACAACGCAATGTAATTTTGATAAAAGGCCAGAAGCTGATAGTTTGTCTTGGGAAGCTTAATCGTGGCCATTCGTAAGTAGCAACAGAGACATAGGAGCCTTTTGATGCCACTTCTTTATAACCAAGCAAGGGACGCCAAAACTGTGTACACCACTTTCTTCCTCAAGAGGAAGCAAGGAGGGAACGTTTTTGCTGGGGACGATGGGAGTGCCACATTCGACCGTCCTTATAAACAGAGGAACCAACAGTCGGAGAGGAGGTTGGGGAATCCGCAGTGTGCATAGCATATGTTAGCAATAAACTATATCTCAGCGAAGAAAGGTTACTTTTTTCACTTACGATGAAATGCTTCTTTCTTAAAGCCGGTGATGTTTTGGAACTCGTAACCGGAACCATACCAAGTATGTACTGATGTTTTATTATCTATTCCTAACGAACTAATGACATCGACGGGTTTTGACCTCGACGAGTTTTGACGTCTAGGCCTTTATAAAGTGTCTTGGAGAAAGAGGTGTTGTGGAAGCAAAAGCTCCCAAAGGGCGTTTCTGGGGTGTTGCTTGCCTGAGCAGTAGTGATGCTCTTGGAGGGAACACGGCTGAATTCCTGGGAACTACCCGTCCGCAATCTAGCCCAGGAGTCAACTGGGCTCTGTTTGGTTATGCTCTTTAACAAATGTCAAAGGACTCTGAAGTGGACAGCCATCAAACAAGGCCCACTTGACTCTTTAAACAAGGCCCACTTGACTCTTCAAACAAGGCCCTCTTGACTCTTCAAACAAGGCCCAGTTGACTCCTCAAACAAGGCCCAGTTCACTCCTTGAATAAGGCCCAGTTCACTCCTTGAATAAGGCCCAGTTGACTCCTGTAACCAGGTCCTTAGTTCACCGCATTCTCGATCGAGACAGTGATACAATCAAAAACCTCCTATCCTCCAACCTATGATGCAACCAATAAGGCGATTCCCTTCTGTTAATACTTCCCCTATTCCAGTGGAAACATGCCTATACTGAAGAATTGGTATTGTCACCAGACTGGTCAAGCCCTAGACACTCACTAGTGCCGGTCAGATGCCTCTGATCATGGAAATTGTTCTTTGTTCATGCATTTCTGAATCAGCCACCCACTACACTACTGACTCACGCAGCTTCGCCGTCCTCGAACGCAAAAGGCGCTGCTTGTAGCTCGGCATCTGAGCCGTCGTTTTCGGCCAAGTACATGGTCAGGTCCTCCATGATGGACGTATTGTTTAAAGTATCATTGAGCGCCTCAAACTCGCGCTCGTCGCGATCGGCCTCCTCGTCTCCCTCCACTGACACTCGGCTTCTGTACTCGGCCTGTGCCTTCAACAACTGCAACCGGCCTTGCAACCCCAACAACTTGGGGATGAGCGCCATGCCGGCGTCGAGGCTCTGCTGCAATGTTTTTAGGCGTTTGGCCATGCTGGCTTGCTTGGAGATGTAGCCTCCGTGCGTCAATAGCACCCATCTGAGCCACACTGACAACGACAGCTTGTGAGTGGGGTCTGCTGCGACCTTGGAGCTGATGGTGTCAAAGAGATTCTCCACCATCACAGAGCACTTGTCCGACTTGGAGAAGTTCCGAATTGTCTCCTTGATGGCGTTCTCGTCGTCATTGCTCGAGCAAAGCGCCAAGACGGACTCGGGCCGGTTTTGCGCCAACAACTCGCTGGAAAGCGACTCGAAGAGCTCTGCCGGCTGCAAATTGTGGATTTCGCTGGTGTGTGCACGGAAACTGATGTCCACGCCGGGGCTCTGCAGCTTCTCGTGCACGCCATTGTGCTCAGCACCGCCTTCTGGTCGGCCGGTCTCTATAGGGATCTCATAATTACCGGAGAACGAGGCGGAGTCCGAGATCTTGACGAACCGCGGCTGGAGCCCATGGTACCACACGCCAAACACGCCGGATTCCCGCGAGAAGAGGTTTTCGAACCGCACGCTGGGCGACGCTGTCTTGATGCATGCCACCCGCACAACCGGCCGCTCTTCCTGCGCAGCCTGCTCAAGCGAGTCGCTGGTTAAACGGTACAACTCAGCGCCGTGGTCCGTATAGGCCACGAAATAATCTTCTAGCCTGCGAAGAGTGGACCCTTGGAGTTTGGACCCGATGTGCACGGGTGGCGCCTCGGGCCGCACGAGATCCACACACCACACGCCGGACGCGGTTCCAACCACCGCCTTCAGACCCGCCACTTCCGAAACGCTGGAAACTTCCCCCTGGCCCACTTGGATCGTGGCCTGCACATTCTTCTTGGCCTTGGTGCCGTCGATTATGTACAAGTCGTGCGCCGCCAATAGAAGGGTGTCTTCGGCGCCGCTTTTCCGGACCCGGTGCTGCGTATGGAGAATCTGCGTGAGGGCCACTTTTGGCGCGGGCTTGATAGACGCCTGCATCTGCCTGACCACCTTCCCTTCCACGGCGCTAAACTCGGCCAAGGTCCCAGAATCGTCAAGGCCCCAGAAATGCCCACTATGCAGCGACCCGGTCACCGAGACCATCTGGCTGCCGCTGTGAATTGTGTGCATCGCCTTTTCGCTGATGGGGCTGAAAACCCAGACCTCTTTCAGCGCCAAGGAAACCACGAGAAGTGGCGTGGGCGTGGCCTCTCCAACTGCCGCTTGGCTATCAGCTTTTCTCTTCTGTGGCGCCGGCTTGTGGTTGCCGTCGGTAATCCAGCAGGCGCAGATGATGGAGTGGTGAGCGTGCAACTCGTGCCGTTTCACTGGCGACTCCGAGGGGAGGCCTGCATCCAACGCATAGAACTGGACCTCATTCCTGCCGCTCTTCAGAATCACATTGGCGAGGTACGACCCGGACGAGTCCACCAAACTGTAAGCCAGCATTGAATTGTTTGAGGGTACTTGGGCTGAAAAATAATCACTGGTGCGATGCGCGGCCGCGCACGTGACCGGGTGTTGGCGTCACGTGACCGGGCGGTCCCGCCGTTGTTTTGGCCGGCCTCTGATATGAGCGTCCAGCCAAACTCCTCTCCTGGATGGCAGCATTCGCACCCAAGATTCCGAATCTCTAGCACTCTCATCGGCGTCCCTTCTGCGTACTGTAGCCAGGTGGGCGAGCTCTCTGTTAGGGTGCTGAGAAGGCCGCCCGCACCTGGGCTGCCTGCATATAATAATCTGTATCCTGGCACCTTCTGAAACAAGCTTTCTCCTGCGCTAGCTAGCGGCCGAGCGATGCCGATGATATTCAAACTGTACCTGAAAATTTCTTGTTCTGTATATAAGGGTGGAATATGTCATGGTGCGCACCGTATGCAGGCGCCATCGCAGGCTGTATGCCGTACCTTGGGCAGTTAAAGGACATTTCGAGGTGGCTGGTCGCGGACATGATAGTTTCCGCTGGAAAGCCCCATGACACCCCAAATCCTATAGAGTATCGTTCCTTTGCCCGTCCAGTCCCATTAGTGGCTCGTGTGTCAACGGTTGCCGCCCCGCCTCCAGGCACCAGTAGCAAGATAGAGTCTGCGCCTGCACACAATGCGCGATGTTCTTCGCTGTTTTTACCACCCATTAGGCCCTCTTACACCCACCTCTTCTCCCGCGAAAAAAACCTCTTTCTTCCTCCTCCGCGAATACTCTACTCTTTCCCCCTAACATGTCAGTATCTGCATCCAAAGCCAAAAGAGAACAGAAGCGTGCAGAGAAAGAGGCAGCCAAAGCTGCTACTGGTAAGGCCACCCGCAAAACAAAGAAGCAGGCCGCCAAGGACTCTGAAGAAAAAGAAGTCGATGACGCTCAGGCGCAGATCGCAAAGTTGAAATTGCAGCAGGATGAGCACGGCTTGTCGGACCGTGTCACCACCGGAGTGTTGGACTCATTGGAGACCTCGCAGGATATCAAGTTCTCGTCGTTGTCGCTTTTGTTCCACGGAAAGAACCTTATCCAGGACTCCAACGTGGAGCTCAATTATGGCAGAAGGTACGGGTTGTTGGGAGAAAACGGGTGTGGCAAATCCACTTTCCTCAAATCTTTGGCTGCACGCGAGTTCCCCATTCCCGAACACATCGATGTGTACCTTTTGAACGAGCCCGCCGAGCCTCTGGAGCTTTCTGCGTTGGAGTATGTGGTCAGGGAGGCAGAGACGGCGCTCAAGAAGATGGAGGACACTGTGGAGGACCTCATTGTCAAGGATGGTCCTGAAAACCCCTTATTGGAGACCTTGTACGAGAGGATCGACGCCATGGACCCCTCCACCTTTGAGTCGAGAGCCGCTGTGATTTTGCACGGTTTAGGGTTCACCGCAATTACCATCAACAAGAAAACCAAGGATATGTCCGGTGGATGGAAGATGCGTGTGGCGTTGGCCAAGGCATTGTTTGTGAAGCCTACGCTTTTGCTCTTGGACGACCCCACAGCCCATTTGGACTTGGCCGCGTGTGTTTGGTTGGAGGAGTACTTGAAGAGATGGGACAGAACGTTGATTTTGGTGTCTCACTCCCAGGATTTCTTGAACGGTGTGTGCACCAACATGATCGACATGAGAATGAAGAAACTCACCCAATACGGTGGTAACTACGACTCCTACGTTAAGACTCGTGCTGAGCAGGAAACAAACCAGATGAAGCAATACCACAAGCAACAGGAAGAAATTGTGCACATCAAGAAGTTCATTGCCTCCGCCGGTACCTACGCCAACTTGGTCAGACAAGCCAAGTCCAGACAAAAGATCTTAGACAAGATGGAGGCCGATGGCTTGATCCAGCCTGTTGTTCCCGACAAGGTCTTCTCATTCCGTTTCCCCGAGGTGGAAAAGTTGCCTCCCCCCGTGTTGGCCTTCGACGACATGTCTTTCTCGTACTCTGGAAAGGACGAAGACAATCTTTACGAGCACTTGGACATCGGTATTGATATGGACTCGCGTGTGGCACTCGTGGGCCCCAATGGTGTCGGTAAGTCCACACTTTTGAACCTTTTCCAGGGCAAGTTGATTCCCCAAAAGGGAAGAGTCATTCAGCACACCCACATCAAATTAGGTGTTTACTCACAGCACTCGCAGGACCAATTGGACTTGACCAAGACGCCCTTGGAGTTCGTTAGAGATAGATTCGCCTCCATCTCGCAGGACTACCAATACTGGAGACAGCAGTTGGGACGGTTTGGATTGACAGGTGAAGGCCAAACCTCGCAAATGGCCACATTGTCCGAGGGTCAAAGATCTAGAGTTGTTTTTGCATTATTGGCAATCGAGGCTCCCAATTTAATTTTATTGGATGAGCCTACGAACGGATTGGATTTGTCCACGATTGACTCTTTGGCTGAGGCTATCAACGCTTTCAACGGAGGTGTTGTGGTTGTGTCGCACGACTTCAGATTGTTGGATAAGGTGGCTAAAGACATTTACGTGATCGAAAACAAGACAGCCACCAGATGGGAGGGCGGCATTTTGTCCTACAAGAAGAAGTTGGCCGAGGCTGTTGTTCTTTAAATAAGTTAATGGTGATAAAGGTAAAGGATTATGTGTAGGAGTTAACGCTGGACTGGGACTGAAGCTGGCCGGAGGATGTGAAGGTTGAAACAAAAAATGGACGAGTCCGGATTTGAACCGGAGACCTTTCCCATGCTAAGGGAACGCGCTACCAACTGCGCCACACGCCCGTTTTCGGGTTGAAAAAGGCTGTTTTAATATAATCAATACAAACTATATTCAGTCACGTGAGCAATGGAAATGTGGCATTTTAGTGTAATGGTTCATTGATGTTCTCTATGGTATTAAAACTTCTATGACAGCTACACTTTTACCGAAGGGGACTTTATATAGGTTTTCTAAGAGGTGCACAGTTCTCGGAAGAATAAGAACTCTACAGTTTTTTACATTTATAAAATTGTAATGTGAGGAGCTGCAATTTAATTACGATAAGTGGATACTATCCATAACCATTACAAGCAGCTAAAATCTTGGAGCCTCATACGGTTATAGGCTTAAAGTCCCAGGTTGCATAATAATTCCAAAGGCTTTAGATTTCGAAAACACTAGAAGATGTTTTCATAATTGATTCAGTGTTTCGTCGTGTAATTCGCCATGTTCTGCATTGAACCAAGATAATACGGGGAACGACCTGGCTAAGAACAAAAATAGGAAACACACCCTCGAATATGAACTGGGTGCTTTTTTTCTAGCACGGACATGAATCATCTGAACGGGTACACAGGATTTTCCGGGCTGTAACACGTTGTGGCTCAGTATCCGGATCAGGAACCGTTTTGTAATAGGAGAAATGGGTAATAATTATTGCTTTTCCCGTTAAAACCGTTTTGGAATGAAATTTGTGTAGGAAATTATAACCCTTTCTGTTGAAGAAGATTAGAGCACTAAATTTTAGCCAATTCTCATACCAGACCCTCGGCAGGTGAGAGGGGTGACTAACAGAAGGCCCTAAGCTGGGAAAGTTATGACTCTTGCGAGGCCAATGAAATCCCGGTTTTCATGTGGCTGTGTCTTGGAGACTTTTTGTGGAGCCGGAATAAATGACACCACGGCATTTGTATCGGAAAGAATTTGATGAGGAAGGCTCCTTTCTCTTGTGCCACCCCTGGCAGAGCCGCCGCCTATAATTCCGTTTTTTGATGTCATGACGAGTGCCAACAGGGACAGAGCACTGACTCCAGACAACTCAACATTCAGTGACTGCCGCCCCCGGCCCAACCCCAATACTGGTGCCGTGTGTGGGCTATTCAGGCTTTCATGGGCTGTCACACCCGAGGAGACGGCTACCAGAGGCCAATTGCCAAGACTCCACCGAAAACAATTTCACAGGATGTATAAGTAAAGGGGGGTTGATTTCTTGACGTTTGGCGAGAAAAGGTGTATTGGCTGGTGAAACCTGAAACAAGGACCATTGGGCTAGATGAGGAGCGCGGCCGCGGCGACTGCGAAAAGCAGCGCTGCAAGGGCGCGAAAAGCCGTCACTGTCTCGGGAGAACAAACCTGTCCAAATCCCTGTCCGGCCCAAGAGGGTCGACACCGTCACTCATGCATAGCAAGTAGTCACTGCAAAGGCTACCTTCAGGAATACTGAGCACCAACACAACATCGATCGGGTCTATGAATCCACCCCGGAAGGCACGAAGTAAAATTTGCAGCCAATTGTGGTGCACGCTATAGTGCGTCTAAGATATACCACCAATTACTTCAACGATGGCAAAAGTCGCTAATAAATAGTAAGCAAGAAGCAGACGTTCTGGGCGGGTAATCCCATCACAAAAGACGCGCATGTTTCAAGTGCATTGGGGCTGCGTAACTCAGTATATATAGCAGCGTTTTCCCGTGGGAATTCCAGGGCATTTTCGTTTATTCTGATGCAATACACCGTGTTCCAATGCGCCAAGAAATAGTCCACCGGGAAAAAATCACCAGGCACCAATTCACCGATCCACTCCGCCCAAACCAACTCATCTAAACCAGTTCGCCAAAACTAATTCAAGATAAGACCTCACAGACAGACACTATAGGGCACTAACAGGGCACTAACAAGACAACATAAAAACAATTCACCATAAAGGCAATACGCGGTTAACAAGCTAACACATAATATCAAGACACGAATGAAACATCCTTTAGGACATCTGAACGGAGAAAGAGATGAGACTCTAACAATGCAGTCGACTTGAAGTCAAGTGTCAGAACTAATATCCGGTACGCTGCTATAAATCTTTTAGGAAAGACATAATTGCGCCACTACGCCCTGTTTGAAAGCTTATCATGATGCACACAAGAGAATCGCGTAAGAGCTTGTGGATTTTAGAAATGTATTAAAGGTCTACCCATGGGCACACAACTAACCTGTGGTGTGCGGTTACAAGGCGACATCGAGGGCAACCAGCATGAAAGGAGGCATGTCCTCTTCCGAAAGATACCTTCAAGGATTAGACGTGGTACCGCAGGGCAAATTATTAGATGCAACCTCGAGGCTCCCCAGATCCAACCTTCGTCGAAAACAAGCCCAACTGGGACCTTTTTGCCAGGTAAGGTACCAAAGGCCATGACACGGCCTTGATTCTATGAATGTAAATGATCCCCCTTGTTTCAGGGTCATCAACCAATACATTTTTATAAGCACTACACGTTACTAAGGAATCCAACAAACGTGGTGTCCAAATTATTAAAGGGCCTAAAGTCAGCTCCTGCTAATAGCCTTATGTTTAGCCTGGCTAGTGCTGACTACATTTGCTTTTCATGACTTGGCGCTGGTACTTGAAGCTCGTACTGCGTGGTGTCGAACACATCATCAGTGCCAAATACTTATGGCCAGAGTCCACAGCGAAACACACGTGCGTCTGCTTCAACCGTTCAACCAGGCAGTCAAATCCCGCTCCGAATTTTTCATGTCCAAGTCACTATGATCTGGAAATATCATGTCCAACTTATCCGGCGCAAGGTGAGGAAAGTGGGCGTGGATGGTATCCACTAACTTATCATAAAACACCCGATAACCGGCTCCACTAAAGTGGATGCCATCCTCCACTAGGCTGGACACATCCACCAAGTCGTCCAACAACTCTTCAGAGGGCCAGTTACCATGCTCCTGGAAAGCATTCCACAAGTCTATAAACGGCACGTCGTTGTCTTCAGCCACAGCCTTTGCTGCATCCGCATACACCCTCTGGTTTCGGCACGAGCCCCGGTCCTCACCAAACACCTGCATTGCCATCTTTTTGTCATGGGGCGCCATGCCCACTATGATCACGCCAATGCCGTAGGACTTGGCGAGGTCCACCATCGCCTGCATATTCTGCTTGTACTTATCCAACGGCACCGCCTGGTCGGTGAATGCCGCGTCATTGGTGCCGAAAAAGATGGTCATGAGCTTGATATCTCCCAGAGCTGCATTGTCTGCACGGAACACCTCCTTCAATACCAACACGGCTTGGTTGGAGTTGTAGCCAGAGAAGCCTCGCGTCACAATATCTGCCTTGCGTTGATAGAGCGACTGCAACGCGGGCGCCAAAGCAAACCCCTCAGTGTCACTGGAAAACTGCGTGATTGAGTCGCCGAAGAGAAGGATTTTCTTGTACCAGGGCGACATGGATGACGATGCGGTGTTAAGCCTGACGGAAACTTTGCTCGGAGAACGTCCGAGTGTATGCGTGGTCTTGCACACACTACTTTCTCCTGCAGCTCGCGGTTCGGGTCCCCCGCTTACACTCGGCCCGTCCGTCCACTTCCCCGCACAAATGGCAACCCCGGCTGGCGGGAAATAAATTGCAGGAGAACTTGGGATTTTGGGCTTGGTATTTTGAGCCTAGGATTTCGAGCTTTTCCCATACGAACACTTCAAAAAAAAAAGAACAAAAATGACCGAAACTAAATCACGGGAGAAGATGGAAAGTCTAGGCGGGCGCCTGCATGCCGGCGGGTGGGGAGTGTGTACAAGACCTGTTAAGCTCAAGCGTGAGTTCTTAAGCAGTTCATTCACACTCACCTTTGACGCGACTGCACAATACACAAGCCCCAAGCCGTTGCAAACCCAATATGCTGACCATAGTCATCAAGCTAGGAACGTCGTCGTTGGTGGACGAGCAGACGTTGGAGCCTCGCATCGCCAACATGTCCAACATAGCAGAAACCGTGGTCAAGTTGCGTCGTGCAGGACACCGCATCGTGGTTGTCTCGTCCGGCGCCATTGCCTTTGGAATGAAGCGGGTGGGCGCCCGCTCAAAGCCCAAGCACTTGGCGGCCGTGCAGGCGCTAGCCCTGATTGGTCAGGGGCGCTTGATCGGGCTCTTCGACGACTTGTTCCGCCAGCTCAACCAGCCGGTGGCGCAGGTGTTGATCACCCGGAACGACATCATTGACTACAACCAGTTCCGCAATGCCACCAACACCATCAACGAGTTGTTGAGCATGGGCATCGTTCCCATCGTCAACGAGAACGACACGCTCAGTGTGGCGGAAATCAAATTCGGCGACAATGACACCTTATCGGCCATCACCGCGGGCATGATCCACGCAGACTACTTGTTTTTGATGACCGACGTGGAGTGCTTGTATACTGACAACCCCCGGAGCAACCCGAATGCAGAGCCCATTCTCTTGGTCAAGGATATGGATGAGTTGCATGTCAAGGTGGACTCGGAGGATGCTGGCGCGGGATCCAAGGTGGGCACCGGCGGCATGACCACCAAGCTTATAGCAGCGGAGTTGGCCACCAACGCGGGCGTTTCCACCATCATAACGCTATCGTCGCGGCCGGCGTGCGTGTTTGACATTGTCAAAAGCATGGAGGCCGTGGACTCGGCCACGCCTCTAGCAGAGCAAACGGAGTTGGTCAAGCGGGAAGTTGCCCTCGGAAAAACGCCCTTGCACACGAGGTTCCTTGGCTTGCCGCGGGATACTCAGATCAAGTCCGACCGCAGGTTCTGGCTCTTGCACGGCTTGAAGACACGCGGCAAAATCTACATTGACCCTGGGTGCTTTGTGGCGTTGACGCGCAAACGGAGGGCCGGTTTACTTCCTGCTGGCGTGGTGGCCGTGGAGGGTTCGTTCCACGAGAGCGAGTGTGTGTCCATTCGGGTGTTGGCGTCTCGCGATGCCGACAAGGCTGCAGCAGTTGAAGTGGGACATTGCAGGGTGAATTACAGCTCTACGGAGATTGACTTGATCAAGGGAAAAAACAGCTCCGAGATTGAGAGCATCTTGGGTTTTGCGGACTCGGAGTACGTGGCGCATCGTGACAATCTTGCCTTTCCGCCCAGCTTGCCTCCTCTGACGGACAATCTTGTTGCGATGGGTCACGCTCCATAACCGGACACATACAGATTAGAGACATTCCTGCCTGGTGGAACTCCACGGTGGGATGGAGCACTAGATTTATGTGAATCTCGATTCATCTAAGGATTCGCGATAACATACTCTCGAATTCACATCCTTGGGCTTTTTTCATTGTAGTGTTTGCATGTAAGGTCAAGGACGACGCTCAAGGGGCTTCAAATGCCTGCTTCGACAGTTGTATCGGATGTTGGTGGATGAGGCGAAACTCGAACACTTTGTACCCAGTTCCCCACACATTGCATCTGAGAGACAGGATCATTGCACCCGGAAGCGACGGCCACAAGCTTTGCCTGGTGGCCTGTGTCAATTCGTGGGGAGACTCAGCCGTGTTTTTGCATTGGTTGTGGTCCGGAACATCCATTTGAGCCATTGCTGAGGCGGGCCTCGTATAGCTCTAGGCAAACGTCGTGTCCTTCATGCACAAACGTGCGTTGCAGCGCCTCATAAGCAACATGGCTAATCAAAATGGATTTCTTTCGCTGCTTGGGCCAGTAGACACGTGAACATGGGTTGTTCTGCATCTATGCCGGTAGAATCCGTACCTGACAACTAATTGATGAGCATCCGTTACCTCGACGGCTAGCTGGATTCCTGGCAGCTGTCCAGTGAAGAATACCTGGATTATGAAAAGTGTCCAGTGAAGACCACCTGGATTCTTGAAACTGTCCAGTGAAGACCACCTGGATTCTTGAAACTGTCCAGTGAAGACTACCCCGATTCTTGACACCCTATTCCTTCACTCGACGAATATCTGGACAACTGTCCAGTCCTGCCTCGAGGGATAGCTGGACCCTGACTTATCTTGGGATCAGCAACCCCTCCCTTAACCCAAATCTCCCCCACATTTGTCTATCCTCTTAATTCCCAACTTTTTCACTGATGGATAAGCAAAATTTAGTTTCCAGCCGCAACTTCAAAAAAGGCGCCAGGTTAGCAGTGAGCCTATTCATGATCATTCAGGCCATTTCAGGACCTGGTGCCTAAGATCCTGTGCGTGTCCGGACGCAAACAAGCCAACGAGAATGCATTCAGGAGATGACCAGCCTTATTCCAGCACAATCTAAGAAACATTGGGGATCGCTCCGGAATCATTCCTTATCCTCCCCTCATTAATAGGCGCCAGTACACGGGTCAGTGAGTGCACCCAGTGCGATCCATGAGGGGAGGTACTGGTGTCGCACGCGAAGGCATCCAATGGTAGTCGCACAATTACTCACGTGCCAGTCAAAAAACTCAACCTCCACTCCACCAGTCTTTCTTCCTCCAGCCACCATGTTAGCCTCCACCGCTAGACTCGCCAGAAGGGCTCCACCGGCCGCCATGTATGCGGGAAGGTTGTGTCCCGCATCCAGGCTCTTCTCCCACTGCTTACGCGCCAGGCAGGAGGAGCCCTTGGTGGACTTGAACTCTTTGCCCAGGAAATCCAATATGCCCATCGAGGTGCCCCTCGTCAATCCCGCCGAGAAATACAAGGAAGTGTCCGAGGAGTTGCACAAGTTTGGCACTTATACCATGTCGTGCTTACCCAAATACATCCAGCAATTTTCTGTGTGGAAGGATGAGTTGACGCTCTACGTGGCGCCAAGCGCCCTTCGTGTGGTTTTGTTGTACTTGAAGAACCACACATCCTCCCAATTCAAGAGCTGCATGGACGTCACCGCCGTGGACTACCCATCGCGGGCCAACCGGTTCGAGGTGGTGTACAACTTGTTGAGTGTGAGGCACAACTCCAGAATAAGAGTCAAGACCTACGCCTCGGAGACCAGCAGCGTGCCCTCTGTGGTACCCATTTACGAGGGCGCCAATTGGTACGAGAGAGAGGTGTATGACTTGTTCGGAGTGTTCTTCGAGGGCCACCCAGACTTGAGAAGAATTATGACTGATTATGGCTTCGAGGGACATCCATTGAGGAAGGATTTCCCCACCACCGGTTACACTGAGGTCAGGTACGATGAGGAAAAGAAGCGTGTCATATACGAGCCTTTGGAGTTGACCCAGGCCTGGAGAAACTTTACCGTAGGCTCTCCTGTGTGGGAGCAGGTGGGAGACGGTAAGGACTTTACCCCGGAGTCATTCAAGTTGCCCACCCCAGAGCCAGAACCCACAGACGAGGAAAAGAAGTAGATAATTGCATAGAGTAAAGGTATTACAGGCGTATTCGTACTCGTTTTTGCTATAGGCCTTAGCTTATACTGTGTTTTGCACCTTTTGACGTGGCCTCCTACAAAGCTTCCTACACATGGCCACACAAATGTGTTCTCATGCCCCAACGAATTTTCATCTCTTCAATGTGAAAGCTGCTGACGTAACTCAGCCAAGCCGCGCTCCTTCTCGGCCAAGAACTCCTCCAATATCTGAACCTGGCTAGAGATCAAACCCACGTCGTTCTTCAAGTCCGTCAAGCTCTTTGGGTTTCTCGGAACCTGTATGTTAGCTAGCTCCTCCTGCTTATACTTCAACAACTGCAGGAATTCGTGCTTCAAGAGCGCCAGCTCATCGGCGCTGCTGCCGCTGCTGCTGCTGGCCTCCGCCTGAGCCCTCTCCAATGCCTTCTCCAAGTCGGCTAGCTCCCTGCGCAACCGCACTTCTTCCCAGTCAGTGCCCTCGGTAACGGAGAAATCCGTGCCCTTCTTCTGCGGCTGGTTCCCCTGGCCGATTTTTGTCAAGTAGCTCGTCCCGAAGGCCTTCTTGTCGTTGGCAGTGGGCTCTGCGATGGTCTTTGTGGTGGAACTCAAGTCGTAACTGGGAACTTCCTTGGAAAATGTAGCCCGCAACAGCGCAGGCACTCCGCGGGGCACCCGCTTGCCATTCTCTCGCTGGTTCAAGATGTGCAACAATATTAACACCTGGTCCTTATCGATGGTCTCAAACGACTTGGGATTGACAAGGTTCCATGCCGACGAGATGTCCGATCTCGGAACCTTTCGTAAAGTCTGGTACAATTCCTCCAACGATTCGAATCGCACGCGCCCGTACTGGTCACTGTTGGAGTTGTATATTGTCTCGTAGGTGGCCTTATCGGTGGGCGAAATGTACCAGTCAAAGTCGTCCGAAAGCGCTAATTCTTCGTCCACATCCGAGGAGGAGTAGCCCGAATTGTTGTTGGAGCCGCTGGCCACGGCCTTGTTGGCGTGGATCAAGTGGGCCTTGGACAGCGGAATCAACCAGCCGGGTAACTCCAGCGGCACTTCAGTGGATTTGCCGTTGACCAAGTCGAAGATCAAGCGCATAGTGATGCAAAACTCCTCGAAATCCAACTTGCCGTCGGCGTCCACGTCAGCCAAGTCCCATATCTGCGATAACTGGGCGTCTCGCAAACGCAGGTTCTTCAACACGGGCGAGACCTTTTCGCCGGTCAACTTGTTATTTTCAGGCTTCAAGCCTTGGAAGATTTCCCAGTACTTCTTGATCTCCCACTCTTCCAACCGGGGCATTTTGATCTGAGTAGCGTGGAGGGCCTGAGGAACTTGGCCATGCGCGAGCCCGTACACCCGCGCCTCCTAGCCAGTCAACCCCGAAAGAATGCCACGGGGCCGGCACTCGGGCTGGCCGATTCACTAAGCGTCGAGAAGCAACAGGCATTAAACCCGCCCCATCGAGAGATTGCCCCGGAACCGTGGCCCAGAATACCGGCCCAAGTCCCGCGTGCAGGCCCGGGCTATATGCAGGTCTTGACTTATGGCTGGGTCTGACATCTTGACCCTTGACGAACGAACACGACTTCTCTAGGGATTGTGTACAACATGGTTAGTGCAAATTCTAGCGTCCGGCTCGGCTCGGTTCTCCTTGCCGCCTGGAAGCTTCCCAACACGTGATACCAGTCACATGGGCGGCACCTTCCACCTCTTCCCCAGTCCAGAGGTTACAAGTGCTAGAGAGTGGAAAGGACATAAAGTGCTACGCGTACAAAGATGTATTCTAAGGGTTCAATTGAGCAGAATGAGTCAAGTGATATAGTGAGTCAAAGAATACGAGAGGAATGGCGACTTGCAACAAAGGGAAGGGGACTACGCAGACATGAATGAGTCAGTGACCAGTGATTCCAGTTTCATAGCCCTCGTGACTGGATTCGGTATCACTTTAAAATATTGACCAATGTTGACTGACTACGTGGTTCCGAATGATGATTGGCTGGATTGAAGGTTTGCCTATTGCCATGAAAGAAGTGCCGTTTACATTGTCGCTATCAATGTCTACCGTTATCATGTCTACTGTTATCATGTCTATCGTTATCAATGCATGTCAATACCATGTCGTTATCAATCATCGTGTGATAAATTTTGCCATTGGTATCATCATGACATTGTTTGCGGCATTTGTGACTGACATTGTTTGCCGTGTCGGTGGCAAGGCTCATTTTGGAATAGAAGCCTTGGTTGAAAAAGAACCATCTTGGCGCTGCGTGAGGCCTACGAGTATACTTGATTGCGCTGTGGCCGACGGCGCAATGAAGTTCAGCCCCCCACAGCATGCATGATGGCGTTCGAAACTGGAAAGAGAAGAGAGATGACAGGTTCTCGAAATCAAAGGGTCCAAATGACAAAAGCTGAAACCATGAATATTCGGCCCGGCTCCGGTGCAGGAGGCTGTCGGGACCGCGCGCCGTGGCAGCAGCGACGACAAATGGACATCGCATTGCCGTTGGCGCCAAGGAACGCGAAAGTGTCATGGTAGGGCCGCGAAAGATCGCGCAGCCAGGCGTGCATCTGCTGTAGGTTGCACCCTCTAAAGAGCTTGCGCGCCCAAGCCTACTGACCAAGCTCCATGCGCAGAAGTGGCGAGTAAGAGGGAGTTCAGTGTGTGGCGATTTTTTGGATTCGGCATTCCGGTGTTGAAAATAGAAAGATTGATAAACAAAGGATAGACCGGAAATTTTGATCTGAAAATGTCCGGTGTGATGATTTTCGTGAAATATGCGAAAAGCATGAGAATTAGAGAGGATGGAGATTACCATGGAGGAGAAACGGTAGAAAAGGGCTAAAGAAGATACTCATGGGTATGGAATGCCGCACTTTCTCCGAGAATACGAGATTCACATACGAAACAAAAAAGAGCCGAGGGATAGGGGCAAGGAAATATTGGATCGAGGGTCAGGTTTGTGTTTGAACTGCAGGAATAAACTTAGCTTCGCTAGTTGCCTTTCCCTTTCTTACTTGGTTACTAAGCCCCTTCCAATGTTGTGGGAATGTACTCAGCATCTTTAGAATTCCCTAATGCTGTCCTTATATGGTCCATTGAAACCGCTAAACTTACCTTTCCTTTGGATTTTCGCCGATATCTATCTATAGCCATACCTTTTAGGGCCACGAATCTTCAACTCTTTATGCTTCCGTCTATAGATTATTCAAGGATACCAAAACTTACACAGTTCTTTGAATCCCGGACATTTTTTCGGAGTCTGAACTGACCATCAGTATCACACAAATTGTTTCCAGGCATTCATAACAAAGTCATGTCTATCTTGAAGAGCTATTCCATTTGAGGTTGCATATAACGGTTAGGTTTGTACTATTCATTGTTCTATCGTTTTATCGTTGTTTGGATTGAAGAATCCGTGTATGGTGTTTAAATGCCATAGACTGCAAATCATCATTCACCAGCTGTGAAGTCTCTTTCTTCTGCATATATTTCTTTTGGTAAGATTTCGTTGGACCAATTCGGTAAAAGTGGCAAACATAGTAATTGGGTAAGGGTAATAGAAGACGTAGTAAATGGGTAAAGGTCATAAATGAGCGTAAAAAAGGGTATATGGGTAAATGCAGAAAAAAAAGTAGGTGTTGGTGAGAATACTAATTCGAAATTCTCCGGAACCTCTCGAACCTTCTGGGTGACTTGGCCTGCAATTTCGTCTTATAGACACGATTGTTGGGCCCATGGCCAGACTTCTTACGTAGCGAAGTCCCAAAATTTTTATAGTTACCTCCTTTAGTGAACCAACAAAATGAGGAATTATTTGCGCCTATCTGGGTGAAAAGCGGGGGTACGAAGCCGGGTCACGCTCATGATTCGAGGTGCAAAAACGGTAGCCACACCAGTGTTCACTGAATGAAGTTTTTCAGCTTTTTCACTCTAGACCTCGACATTTGATGAATTATAATTGTTGATCACAAACAATCCTTGCGGAGATATTTTGACGTTTAAAGGTCATTTGATTTAACTCCGGAAAATTCTTAATTTCCCTCCCTATTTTTAAAGCGGACAAAAGTTGTTTAAAGAATTCAAAATAAAATAAGTCAGGCGAATCTGATAAATATATTCTTAAGAGACAAACAGTTGTGATGCAATTCTAACGAATAAAATTAGTGACACATATCATTAAAGTTGTATAGTACTGTAAAAAGTTGAATTAAATTGGCCTCACTAAAAATGGTTCTAATAGAATACGTGGCCATCCCTGATGGCAGTTTTGTCTGGACAAGTAAGACAGCCTGTGGGGCGAGTTTCCTTGTTGGCTGCAGTCCTTTATCTCAACGGGTATTTGGCCGGCGAAGAGTCAAGGTGCCTCGTAGTTGTGCGCACCATTTCTGATTGCGGGCGCAGAGAATTAAAATAGGATAATTCCGTGTCCGCGTCAAAACTAGGAGCGCCGTAGATTACCATGGACAAGTGTGCAGTATTGAGTGGCTAAAATGGAGGCCCAAATAAAAAGCGCCGCTTAGGAAGAAAACCGCATTGTGATCTCCAAAGGGCTAGCGAAACCAATCCAAACGGAAAGAAGGAGCCGAGATTCCCGAAACCGGCGGATTAATAGACCAGCCGAAAATAGGTTGATGAGAGCATAGCCCGCGCGGCCGAGGCAAGGGCGCGCGGCAGGCCCGTCAAAGGTGCATGCATTCAACTTCATCGCAGGGGATTGGCCACTGACCATCTATAGTGTTCACACGCTAGGATAAAATGGTCTTATTTCCTTGAACTCCTTTGCGGAACACTAGCTCACCTTAGCTCCCATCCCCGAGATCACCATGTGTGTATCTCGAGACTACATCTACACGCAGCCGCCGTCGGGAATCGTTGCTTGCCTGTGGTCTGAGATTAGATGGCAATGTGCAGTACATGCATGACTTGGACTTGACACGGGCCATCAGTTCGCTTAATGCTGGGTGTGCGCGGAGATAAACCATTTTAGGAATGTTACGGCCGTCCCACACTTGGTACGGAAACCTGTTCGATCTGGGGTACTTTCCGCCGGAGGTAATTACACCGTAAGTATTAAATAAATATAAATATACAGGGGAGGACTTTGTGAAGTCAGTACGAAAAATAAAACAAAATGCCAGAATCACGAATTGCGCCAGCGCCCGAACCAACTTCGGAGCCAGCACCACCCATTGAAAACGTGCAAAAAAAGGAATACTTCGAATCTGATGCTGGCGATGGAACGAAAAGGGAAGACATGTATCTCCACGGCATTGCTTTGCTTCTTTGCATGACCTCGACTTGTCTCTGCTTATTCTTGTTTGCCCTTGACCAGCTTATAGTGGCAACCATTTTGAGTACGGTCGGAAACAAGTTCCATGCCACCAACCAGATCGGATGGTTGACTTCCGGGTTTCTCATTAGTATGCTGGTGTTGGTGGCCGTCTGGGGCAAATTAGCCATTATTTTTGGGCGCAAGTATACCATGATTGCCGCCGTTATCTTCTTCGAAGCGGGCTCTTTGATGTGTGCGTTGTCGAACTCCATGAATGTTCTCATTGGGGGAAGAGTTTTGGCTGGTGTTGGCGGCGGCGGAATCCAGACGCTTGTGTTCATCTTGTTCACCGAGTTGCTCCCAATTCACAAGAGACCCTTGGGCATGGCCTTTATCGGTTGTGTTTTCGCCGTTTCGTCTGTCTTGGGCCCATTGATTGGAGGTGCCTTCACATCCAAAGTCTCTTGGAGATGGTGCTTTTACATCAACTTGCCAATTGGTGCTGTTGCCTTGGTGATCTTCTTCTTCACGTTCAACCCCCCAAGAGTCAAGACCTCTATAAAAGATAAGTTGGGGTTGATTGATTATCCTGGGGTATTCCTCATGACCGCTGGCTTGGTGTTGCTACTTCTTGCTTTGACATTCGGCTCCAGCGGCGAACACAAGTGGGGCTCCAGTGCGGTGATCCTTTGCTTCGTTCTAGGAAGTCTTCTAGTGGCCGGCTTTTGTGTTTGGAATTTCCTTTGTTCGAAAAATCCTCTTATTCCGCTCGATGTGGTGCAATCCTACCAGACTGTTGCCGCCAGCCTCGTTTTGTTCGGGGGCTTCAGCTTCTTCATCAGCAGCGTTTTGTACCTTTCCATCTACTTCCAGGTCATTCACGATGCGTCTGCATGGAAATCGGGCGTGGACCTCTTGCCGTGCATAATATCAGTTGTTGTCTCATCCATGTCCACTGGTATAATTGTTAAGAAGACCACCTATGTGAAACCCTTCATCTTATTTGGAGCTTGTTCGGGGATGATCGGCATGGGGTTGCTCACCTTGCTTCTGGAGACTTCTAACCAGCACCAGAGGATCGGCTATCTTATTCTCGGGGGCGTTGGCATTGGAGTGATCATGCAATCTGCCATCATCGCGGGTCAGATTACTGCCCCTAAAAGCCCTGGAGGAGTTCTTATGGCCACGTCTTTGATGAACTTCTTCCGTACGTTTGGCGGTGCCATCGCAGGCGCCTTGTGCGATACCGTCTACTCCACCACTTTTGTCAACAACATTGACAAAGACACTGCGTTACAGTCCAGGGCCATTATTGAAGAGCTTTCCAAATATGACTTAAAGGACATCATCAAGAGAACCGATCTCGTGAAGAGCATGTCGCCCGCAGCTAATTCATTCATCAAGCACGAGCTCATGAAGGGAATCAGAAACACGTTTCGCATGAATTTAGGCTTTGCGGCGATTGCCATCATAGCTAGTATATTCGTGACCAACCAAAGACTTCCGGAAGAAACAAAGTCGAAAGACGAGACGAGTGCCGAGCCAATCAATGGCGAACATGAAGATGAGAGGGCTGCCGAGCCAGTCAAAAGCGAGATTGAATCGGAAGAGTCCACTCCCTCGCTTGAAGTCAAAAACATATGATGAAGAGGCGAATCCAGGAGTGGCCCGTGAAATATTGTACATAGAGCAGAAGAAGCATAATCACACAATCGACTTTCCCGTAACGGCCTGCTTAACAACGCTTTTTCTGACCAAGTGTTCTTTTTGTAGTTTTTGTGAAGATTGGTTCGTTGATCCATAGATAAGGGGACCATCCAAACTTGCATAGATGAAGGGCCCTAATTGCACACTTTTAGCCGGCGTGGAGGCCCGATATCACCCCTTTGGTCGATGCTGGGGGTCTGGACTTGGCGGTACCCGCATAATTGCTCAAAAAGTCCCCACATGGCTTAACTTTAGACAAAAGTGGAGTCTGGGGCGGGATGGGTCCTGTGTCTGAGAAAACCACGACGTTGCATTCGACTAAAATCGGTGTTGTACCTGACCTTTTCATAGTGTAAAATCAAAACCTGATCTAAATCAGTTTAGCAAAAATATTCACGACTTCTTTTTTTGCAGCCGATTGTTTCTTGTTGTCGAGCGCTAGCCCGCCAATTTTTACATCAAGACACTTTCGAACTCCCTCCGCAGTTGCCAATCACAGGACAGCAAAGAAGCTGTTTGACATTGACCGTCTCATCTGGAAATGGGTTTTGCTTGAGAAGAGTCCAAATCACAAAAATGGTCATTAATGACTTGCCCAACATGGTCAGCTGGGCGTCCAATGCAGAGGCGGGAAGTGTCTTTTAGGAAAGATTCTTTATCTTTGACCGACCACCATAACCCGCCCAAGCTGCCAAACACCGTCTGGCTCTTAAGCAAGATGTGGGCCTTGACCGAATAAATACTGCCGAGGTTGTGGAGAATCTCCAAGCCGAAGTTGTCCTTCTTGAGGGCCTCCGCCTCATACTGAAGCTTCTGTTTGAACGACTTCGCCACATCTGCCGACATATCTGTCTCGGCGAAGAGGGAATGTTTCTGCGCAAGTTTCTTGCTGAGCTCTTTCCTCAATCTTCTTGATTTTGCACTCTTTCTCGTAATCCCCCAATTGCTGCTGGCGCCGCTTCTTCTCCTGCTCCTCCTTGGTGAGGGGCTTTTCACTTTCATCTCCCCCATTGCCCAATAGAAGAGCTTCCTTGGCGTCTTTCACAGGGGGCTCCGGCTGTGGGGCATGCGAATTTGTTCCAGCCGTTGCCTCCGAACCTTTGGGGAAGTTTTCTTTGGATCCCTTGACGTTCTTGTGCTTGTCGCTCTGGTCCTGGTGCTTGTCATTCTGACCCTCCTTCTGACCCTCTTTCTGACCCTCATTCTGACCCCCATTCTGGCCAGCATTGTTTTCCTCATCACTAGACTTTTTCTCGGCCTCCTCAGAGAGTTCCGCAGACCAGACCAGCAATATCATTCAGACCAGCAATATCATTCAGACCAGCAATATCATTCAGACCAGCAACATTCAATATGAAGAGTTGCCATGCCATTTTCCCCTGCAATTTCGACGCCCGCTGCCATAGACCGGGCCATAGCTCTAGTTCACCTCCACTCCGGGATCTGCGCGAAGGTACCCTTCTTGAACCCCCTGGAAAATCCTCCTTAACTCCTCCTGGATTCTCCTCTGCAAATTTGCTGACTGCTAATTCCCGCGGTTGAACATTCGTGCCCTCCCATGTCATACCATTGGACTAACCAGCTGAAGGCGGAGCAGCCCGATTATCTGCCCGGGTTCCGCAACCCTTGGTACACGCTGAACCAGAGCGCGCTGGCTCCACACCAAAAAACCGCCAATGGCGGCGCCAATTCGGGCCGGCAAGCATCTCGTCTGCCAGTAATGCTCCATAGTGAGCAAAATTGCGTATCCCAAGTAAACACTCGTGGATCATTGAGACGCCCTGGCGCCGATGGCGGCGTAGAACGGCCACCAATCGAGGATCCACCGCAACAGGCCGAGAACCAGGAAAGACAGAGGACAGTAAAACGATAGGCTCTGACTGTGGCTCAGATTCAGGGCTCGGTGCATTTCCAGCCACGCTTTCTTCTGTATCAACGGCCTCGTCCTGTGGAAGCAAAATGGTTCTGATGACGGGAGATTTAGTATTGAAAATAGAGATTTCCTCGGCGACAGTGACATCGCCCGACCAGTTTGAGCTGCTGCTTCAACCGTTCCTTTAGTGTTCCACTGTCTTCAACTTCATACACCCCGAAGTACAACGCCTTCAGTGCTTGTTTGAGTGGAGCGGCCGGTTTAAAGGGGTTCTGTTGGGAGACCGACCTTAAGGCGCTTGGCTGACGCGATGGGGTGCGCCGCTCTTGCCCCGTGACTGTCTTGGTACCATCTTGCAGGTCTGAGCGAAAAGTGCGGGCTCCATCTCCTTCTCACTAGACGCAGATAGTCGCCAAGGAGCCTTGCACAGAACATTTGCGTATCGCTTATACATTTCGAGGAAAAGGATGGGACGAGGAAGTTGAGATGGGGCCTCGAATGATCCCATGCTCGCTCAACAGCAAGGACCTGAATATATTAATTACATCGGGGGGGAGGGACAACAGTAGGCCAAGGTCCCATACCACAAGACGACAAATCAAATGTAAAACAAGTCCCACCCGGAAGCCATGTAAAACAAGAACCTGACTCAACTCTTCGGGCATTTTCGGTCTGTAGCCTTCAACAGGGAACGACGCGGAGATCTGGCGAGAATATATTCTTCCGGCAGCGCTTATTACCGGAGATGTAGCAAAAGAACTCACATATATTTAAAAGAAAATATGCATAATTTATTGGCAAAGAAGGGAGAAAAGGTGTGGCAGGTGTCGCTGGATCTGCCCGGTTGCGAATTGCCGCAAATTGAGAATTAAGGTCTCGAGTGCGTGCCCAGGATAAGCCAAATTTCAGTTCCACTGCATTTGATGGATCTTTCAATACCCTGTTTCTGTCTGCCAAAAATCAGGGCTGGGAGTTGGCCAGTGTGGAAGCTGTCTTCGGCCGTGGCTCTATTCCATGCATTTATCACTAACAGATACTTTTTTTCCTAACGACTAAACGGCAAGCCTTGATGCGTCACCCAAAGAAAGCTGGTTAGCCAGGGCATGCTCAAACCACCAATTGAAACGAACAACTACAAAAAATCACATACAGAAGTCCGGTATTATATACCGGAGGGAATGGTGTAAAGAGGATAATTCCTGTTCTGCGTTATACATGGGTGTATTTGGAAGATCATAGAGTAACCATGGACGGTCCAGCGGTGATCCGAGCTCGAATAACACACCATGGTATCATGAAGAAAATCCTTTCCATTATCAGATATATTTGTATTAGTGGGTCTGGTTCTAGGAGGCATCTTTGATACTCCAACCTGGGTCCGTATGATCACTCTGATAAAGTTAGCAGGCAGCTAGAATCAATTTGGGGATCGACATTCACCCATTGATTGCCTGATGTATTCTGGTCGGCCTGGAGACCAAGACATACAGTGGCTAAGCATAGCGCTCAGTCTTTGGTCTCCAACAAATGGCCGCAATCCTTTTCTTCCGTTATGACTCGATAGACACAGCAAGAATGGGAAATACAGTAAATAGCATATTCCGAGTTCTGAAGCATCTACAATGGAGGTTGGTAACACTCCCCTGCTGACAAATGGACATGCGTCTCTGCCAAAGGCCACTTGCCGAGGCAATCTCCGGAACTAAGCGGCCACTGCAGGCGACCGACGCTCTCTAATGATCTGGAGACTCGGGTCGTTGACTCGGATTCTTCGTTTTGACCTGCTACCCGTTTCTGTCTTCCACTAAACCAATTACAAGGGCACGAATGGCTGTTTGGGCCCGAGTCAAATGGGCCGGTCTGGATGGCCCCTCGTACCAATCTACCCCTTGTTTAGTGCACTACCCCTAGAGCGACTGGCGAATTTACGAGTGACGGAAACAACAAAACCCTTCGAAGGATGCTTTGGCCCAGGGCTTTTGTATTAGAAAAGAAACACCCAAAAATCATATTACATACAAAACCACCAATGTAAAGGGCCAGTAGGGAAGTTGGGAGATGGAGATTAGGCGAGGTCCGGGTTCTTCCGGAGCCCCCAAGAAACTCATGATTGAATCCTAAGTAAATTGTAATGATTTTCATAGCACCGCTATGCACAAGAATTTATTACCAAAGCCGCTGTCTCATCAATCCCAGCCTCATATGTTGAACGCCATAGGGCCAGGAAAAGCGCAACTCTGAGGATTATCAAGCCTCCAAGAATCAGTGTCCGGATTCTACACGCTATCTACTCAAACAATGCCTAAAAGGAGAATCCACCACCGGATTCAATCTATGTCTGCTCTTTAATATCCCCAGTTGAAGCTGTCGATATGAAGATGCATTAATTATGCAATTAGCACCTAATGTGCAAAAGGCTTGGCGATCATCTATGACACCCGGCACCAAACTGGCTACTGAGTATAGTCTGGGACATCGCCATTGGCACTCGAGAGCCTTCCAACTCCGCTGCTCAAAGTACCTGTTCCCATGAATGCGAGTGTGCATCACTCAAATGTCTTCGTGGTCGTCTTGGTCTTCATCGGCCCCAGCCATTTCCTCATCATCCGACTCGGAGTCGTCATCCATTTTCCCGGGATCCACACTCATCAAGGTCTCCGTGGCCAGACCCTGGTACTTTCTGGCAATACGCGATGCCCCGCCTACACTCGAGGCCTTGGCCCGGGCGGCTTGCTGGAGTTCCTGCACCTCCTTTTGGAACGAGGCCCGCACCGACCGATTGCTGAGGCAGTCCCACATCTTTAGCGAGCCGGCGGTTCCTCCAATCACTAAGTTTCCGGCGACCTCGTGGTCGCTGGCAAATGACGTGGATAGCACGTTGCCAACATCGAAGTCCCGTGACAACACCATTGTGGGCCCTCCCTTCCCATCTGTAGGGCACCGCCATAACTTAGTGACCTTTTCGTTCATGGCCGACGTCACAAGCATGCCTGGTATGTTCGGGTTGACATCCAACGACGAGATGCTGCCGTCGTGGGCATGGAGCGTCCACAATGGCTTGTCCTGCACCCGCACATCGAAGCAGTATACGTTGCCATTGTCTGTTCCGCAGTAGAAAATTTCAGGTTGTGCTCCCCACCGTACATTCTCCACTTCCTGCCCGGACCCGACGTAGTATGATTTGGTCATCTGGGCCTCATCCGAGATCCTCACGTCCGTGATGGCACACGCTCCGTTGTACCCTCCTGTCAACAAGATGCCTTCTTCCAGAGGGTGCCACTGTGATGTGCTGACGACTTTGCCCTCGTGGATTTTGTCAAACGACTTTACCACCGTGCCCGTGGCCAAGTCCCATAGCTTAACTGTAGAGTCTGCTGAAGTGGACGCCAAGACATTGCGGTGAATTTTGTTGTGTGCCAATGACAACACGGCGTCGGTGTGGTGGGAGTGCACATGGCCCTTGTTTTTGGCCTTGGTTTTCTTTTTCTTTTTTGTCAACGTCTGGAACGAGTTCGAGGATGGGGCCTCGCCCAAAATGACATCAGGGAACGCCTTGTCGAGCGAGTCTAAGTCCCATATCTCGATCTGCGGCTCGAACGTGGCAATGGCTGCAAAATTGCCCACGTTTTCCTGAGAGTTTTCAGCACTGGGCCTGTAATTGATCCATTCCACGCACAACGGAAAAGAGGGAAGCATCAAGTCGTGATGCACATATAAGCTGGACTCTCTGATCATCCCATTGGCCACATCTGGATCCAACTTATCGCCTTCTTCCTCGGCGCTTCCTGCAGGCGCACCAGCTCCGTCATCGTACACATAAACATCCAAGTACAGCACATCATCTTCGGTTCGGGTGGCCAAGACCAAATTGTCCGTGGGGTAAATCTGTAACTCCTTCTTGTCTTCCTCCTCCTCTTGCTTGGTTGGAAGCGTAAGGTATGCGTCATCGCCATCTTCTCCGGCGTGGAACTGTGCGTCGTTGGACAAGCCCGGGAAAAAGGCCACTTTTTCGCCAGTTTGCTCATCTTCCTCGTCGTAAGTGTCAAGATCATACTCCTTCAAATCGTCGTCGATTTCAGCGTGCGACTGGAGGGAGTTTTGGTTCTTTTGAGCTTCTGCCAAGTCTTCCTTGGCATCGCTGAGCTCAAGTTTGGCCATCAGCGTGATTCTCTCCATTTCCGCATCATCAAGCTCGTATTTTTCGGGAAACTCTGCAGCAAAGCCTCTGGGGACCCAGCAACTGGAAGAGATCATTTCGGGTTGAAGCTGGTGGAGATGGATTTCGCGATGGCTTAAAATCTTTCGGGCGCGTGTATGCAGGAGGCACATGCCACCACCATGAGCACACCACCTCAACCTCGTGTAGCGGGATATCGCCCGGGGTTCCAGAGCGGCTCTTGGAACTTTGACTTTTGGATAATCATTAACCTAGTAGGTTGTCCAAAAAACCTTCGTCGTTGCGTCCTGCACTCAGCGCACGAGGTTCAGGCTTGGCAGCGCTCGCAGGCTCTCTGAGTTCCGGGGAGTCCTTCTTTGAGGCGCTGTTGATTTGGATGCTATCCAATTGATCGAGGAGATCAAGAGGATTGGATGCGGGAGTCTCTGGAGGAACGTCTTGAGCGGCGTAGCCAAGCAAATCGTCTAGGTCTTGGGCAGAGACGGGGTCGGTATGCCGAACCTGAGAGAGCTTCGCGTTTAAAGCTGACATTTGCTTCGCGTCATTGGAATTGAAATTGTTGATCTCGAGGTAGGCCGGCGACTTTGGAGCCGAGTCGCCGAACTTGCGCTTAATCAGGTCCCGGAAGCGAGCGTCCAGAAACTTCTTGGAGCGTTCCACGTGCTCTTTCATTTCAGCTTCGCTGAGCTCACGCGCCGATGGCGGGGCAGGTCGCGGATTCAAGTCGTGGAGGCTCAGGCCGATCTTGAAGCCGTGCAAATCGTCGGCGTTGTAATGGTCGAGGTTGACCGTGCGCTTTTCGGAGACCGTATTGTAGTCGTGGGCCTTCACGGTAGAGCGGTAGTCGCTCATGCCGTACTCCTCTAGTAGGTTTTCCGAGGTTTGGTGCTTGAGAAGCTCTCTGGGCTTTTGCAGACCAAAGTCCGACACAATAAACTCGCCGAGCTTGGTTTCGAGATCGGCGATATCGAGTTGCTCGGGCTCCTCGCCCAGCGGTTCCGGCGGCACTTCCACCGGCCGAGTGCCCAAGTAAATGCCATCGGCGTGGTCCTCCAGAGGCTCCTCCAGTGGCCGTTCGAGCTGGCCCCGGATGGTGGCTAGGATCTGCGTCTTAAGGTTCTTCTTCTCCTGTAGGGGAAGGTTATCCTCGGAAATGTTCGGGTAGAAGTGGTTGAGGATCACGTCATCAGTTTCGGTCCACTCATCATCGTCGTCACCGCTTCGGATCTGGCGCAACCACAAATTTTCGTCGGGAGCCGAGGACCTCTTAGCGGACCACTTGCGGCGGGGCTCCTCCTGGCGCTTGGGTTGCGAGAGGTTATGTTTACGGAGGTACTGGACCTTGGCCTTGTGATCCCATTTGGACTTGTTGAGCACCATGGAGAGCGGTCAGAAGAGGAATCAGACAGAGATGCCGCGATTAGATGCCACGATTGAGGTTGCTGGAGATTTCACAATGGAGGAGACTTTTTGTATGAGACTATTGGTGTGGTGTAGCCTGGGCTGGGGTGGGTGGAGGTAGCTAGCGAGCGCGAGCCGCGAACAGAGCGGCCGAGCCGGTCGCACAGCCAAGCCAGGTATCCTCTCTTGGACAGAAGTCAGACATACGCCACAGCGATATAGCGATAGAAAGGCGGAAAGGGAAAATTGAAGAACCAGGTTTAAAGCGGCAGAAAGCAAGACCTCATTGGGCGAGGCAAGGCTTCATTGGGCCAAGGAAGGGCCACTTCGGGTACTTCAATCTTGAGTTTATACTTCTTTAGCAAACGCACATGTTCCGAACAATTACTGAAATATTCATTATTTGACCTTATTCATGGTGGCTTTTAAATGAACTAATCGATAATGGGTATTGGATTCGGACCAAAAACGCTCAATCAAACGACCACTTGGAAGAAAGAGAAAGAAAAGGACCAGATTGATCCAACCGTTTATCCCGTTAGCGGTTGAATCAGTCATATCTAGCGCTTAAGAGGTTGCTTCGTTGCTGTTTCATGTACAGGCGTTTTATTAGGTTCTTTAGTAATGCCTAGTGCTTAGAGATGATGGATACGTTGGTCATACCCAAAACAAGCGGCATCAGAGCCTATCTAAATAGCCAGCAATCGGTATCCGCGGCTATTAGAGACTTGTCTGAAACCGAGCCGGCCAGGGCCTTTCCGAGTCGGTCAGATATTGCAATGCACTGCATGAACCGCCCGGGCTGTCCACGTCATCGCTTTCGAAAGCTGGTAGACCGAGGTTTCTGTCCGAATCCTCCAAAGATCCTGATGGGACGAGCCCATGAGCCAGCCATACGACTTTCTCTGGCGAACCCGCACCTTATCGCATCTCGAAAGAATTTTTGCACCCATGGGTACTACCCGGGTTGAGTCTGAGTGGAATCACCGGGGACTCAATTATCCAGGCTAGATTGGAAAGTATCCTCTGAAAAGAAACCTCTGAAAAGAAATCTCTGAAAAGAAACCTCTGGAAAGAAACCTCTGAAAAAAACCTCTGGAAAGAAGCCTCTGATGGCTTTTTGAGGACACCAGAGTCTGCTCTTTTTCCTGAATATGCCCGAGTCGGCCTCTATAGGACCCACAGAATGTGCCAAGCCGATAAAGATCATTTCAAATAATTCGGGAAAGTGGAATTTCGTATGTCGAGTCGAGTCACCGGCTTTCCGCCAGTAGTGGCACTTGGGAGGTCATTTTGCACCCATGCGTAGCGCGCTAGTCATGGACCTGACCAATAGGTGGTGCAAGAGCCGGTCCAAGAAAAACAGCGGGGATCTCTCATGGGAAAGTGGTTTTTTTGGCACTGCTCTCGGCTGAATATCCGACTCGGAAAGAGGGCCACGAATCCATGGGTATGTCGGGGCGCTGCCTAGGGATGCTGCACAATGCGTACTGCATACACGCGGGCCTTGATCCAATGTCTTCCGGTACACCCTGACTCGTTGTGGGACTCAACGGGCTGGAGATTGTGTGCTGGCCAAGCCACGTTCGATTCAAACTTGGCCCTGTTTCAAAATACCTGGATCTACTCCGTTGTCCAGCTACAACATCCCGTCCACTACACTTTGAATGTCCACCCGATAGTTTAGATTGCGGATTGGGGCCCAGGAGTGATAGGGTTCGTTCGGAGCTCATGATGGCGATGCAAGGAACCTTTTTCAAAGCGGACATTCTCCCTTGGTTAGGTGACCCAACATCTAAGTGAAGGGGACGGGAAGGAGGGCGGGCAATTAACCATAGAGAGTGGCTTCCGGAAAAGTTTTACCACGGCCCTCCAGCGGTAGATTCGGCGTGACCGTAATCCATTTTAATCCATTCTTCATTCCCAGTGTTTTGGTGATTCGGAAGCCACCCGAGTCAATTGTAAGTTCACAGTCGTTCAAACCATTTGATAATCAGACAAACCATTGGTCAAACCTCTAATTCTCATTTTGTCGTCTTCCAAAGTTCTTTCAGCGCTCATTCAAATTGAACAAGGGGCTAAAATCACCATGTTTTCTTGGCCACAACGAGAGAGGCCGGTGTAACGGCCGCTTGGCAATAAGAGAACCGGTACGCACTCATCTTCGGCTGGATAGACTCAAATCAAAGGGCAGTTTTTGGTGCCTACCCAACCTAGCACGGGTTGTTAGGACGTATACGGTCATGTGGGAGGATGCACATGAGCAGAGGGTCAAGAAGTGCAGCACACTTGAAATGAAGGTGTGGAAATGTTATCCCATTGAATATTGGTTCCCGTCTCCTATGAGTTGGGTGACTTAGGGAATACCTGGGAGATCTCCATCTCCTACTCAATGCCTCCTCCAGTACAAATGGATCATTGGCCTAAGTAATGCTGCTTTGGATCACGATGAACTGGGACCTGCTTCTTGGACGGTGCATAGGCTTATCTGCCGTGATCACCAGTAAGAACTCCTTTGGAATGCAACCCACTTGATTTCCTCCAACATCGGACATTTCAACTCCAAACTTTTACGCCTAGAGATTGGAGCTCTCACCATATTGCAAGCAGTGAAAGCGTCGGTCGGTTCAGCGTGCGACGAGTAAGCCTCTGGTGCCTGAATACACATACACACGATTTTGCATTATCAAAGTAAACTCACTCTAAGGACATGAAAACGCTGAGCATTTGCCATGAGGGTGTTTCCATAGGATATGCCTTGATGTATGAGGTCGAATACTGAGGTATGCGAATTGGTTTGGGTATTACTTCCTTAAGTCTTGGTTTCAGCATTCTGGGAACTCTGATTTCTGATTCGAGGACGGCGAAAAGCCATATATTGGCGTCTTTGCGGATGGGTCGAATGGGATGATCATATGACCGAAATGGCGCAATTTGAATTGATTCATATTGAGCATCGGCCAATTCATTCCCTTATTGGTGAAAGAGTTTTGACTTCTGAGGGCTTCTGGTGAACCAAGTGTCCCAATGTGTAAAAGTCTGCGTACACAGGTGGACTGTAACGGGTTGGAGAGCGTGGTAACAAACAGCAGTCCATCAAATAAACATAAATCATGCGTGCTAGGGCATACCTGTGCACTGGAACCACATGATTGCAGGCGCATTGCACCAGTGACAAACTGCGGGGAAATTAGTGGCCCGACTTGCTTCAGACTCCCCGAGACGACATGTTGTGACTCCCATGTCATAAAGCGGGTCGGTTTTGATAAGCCATCTGTGGTTGGTCACCCAGGCGATCGGGGAAGAGAGATTATCGACACTTGGCCATGTCTCTGAGATTATTCAGGCCGCTGATCCTCAACTTAGTTAGATCTAGAGTAAAGTGAGCAGACACTTTCCTAGCCACCAGCCGCAAGTATGTGGTTACAGCCACCGAGCGCTCACATTCTGGTGCCATGGGATGTTCCATGGTACCGAAGCCCATGGCACGCAAAGATCAACGGAGTGTGTAAGCGAAGGTGCAACATGTCTCAAGCACCATCGAGGCTCGCAACAGAGCCCAGCACAAATTGAGGCTGCAATTGCGAATAAGGGGAACGGCCCAATGAGGCCTTGGCTGATTCCATCTTGGAACCGGCTCAAAACCACTATCTGCGCTGACAACAAATGAGCGTCGTTCCTCCGGCGATGACACCTGAGTGTCCTTAGATGACCACTAAGACCTGATTCTACCAATCCACGCATGGTGTAGCCTCCATCTCATTGACTCCATCAAAACAAAGACTGTCGCCGTCTCCATGACTTCCATTCTCCTCATTGGTCTCGGCAATTGAGCGATGTCGGGCATTTCATAAATCTCGAGTCTGCCTATTCAATCTTCACGTTCCACTGCAGTTCCCAATCAAGTACTCAGTATGGGATATCAATTAAAGAAAGCGTTCCCAACGGGTCTGGTGTTGGCACACCTGAGTCCTGCACCATGGATATCATGACTGCTCTTTTCAAGCAGGCTGCAACCCGTCTCCGTTTCTACTAAAGGGCATCATGTGCACAGCCAGCGTACGCGGGTCTTGACTGGAGATTGGCTTTTGGCGGTGACTGACCTGCGGCTGACACGGGTGAGTGGTGCGAAGTGTGGGTCCGGAAGTTTGTGGAGGCGCGAGGAAAGTCAAGCCCAGAGAACGCGGCCTCAGCACTACTCTCCATGCCTCCCAAATCCATCGAAGACCTCTTGAAACTCATCTCCATGGGCGAGGCGCTCAGCGAGACGCAGGAGAAGCAGATGGAAGACTACAAGTTCTGGAAGACGCAGCCGGTGCCGGCGCTCAACGAGGTGGTGGAGCGCGAGGGCCCCATCGACAGCTCAAAGACCCCCGACGACGTGCCCAACGAGCCGTTGCCGCTATTGAGCGACTTTGAGTGGAAGACCATGGATATCGACTCTTCGGAGCAGCTCGACGAGGTGTACACGCTTTTGTACGAGAACTACGTGGAGGACCAGGACGCCACGTTCCGCTTCAAGTACTCCCACGAGTTTTTCAAGTGGGCCTTGAAGCCGCCCGGCTGGCGCCAGGACTGGCACGTGGGGGTGCGGGTCAAGGCGCTGAAGAAGTTGGTGGCGTTCATTGCTGCAGTGCCCGTGCAGTTGAAGATGACCAAGACGGGCAACATGATCCCCTCGGTGGAAATCAACTTCTTGTGCATCCATAAGAAGTTGCGCAGCAAGCGCTTGGCGCCGGTGTTGATCAAGGAGATCACCCGCAGGGTCAACAAGCAGAATATCTGGCAGGCCTTGTACACGGCGGGAGTGGTGTTGCCGTCGCCCCTTTCGTCGTGCAGGTACACTCACCGCCCGTTGAATTGGGCCAAGCTCTACGACGTTGGCTTCTCTCATTTGCCGGCCAACCAGACCAAGGATGGAATGGTGGCCCACTACGCGTTGCCCGACTCGCCACTCATCGACGGCCTCCGGCCTATGGAGCCCAAGGACTTGGACTCGGTGTTCGACTTGTTGCATGAGTACCAGGAAAAGTTTGACCTCGTGCAGGTGTTTGAAAAGCACGAGTTGGAACACTGGCTCTTGGACCCGGCCAATTCATCCGATAACCGCGTTATCAAGTCCTATGTCGTGGAGCAGCATGACGGCTCCATCCTGGACTTTTTCTCTTACTACTTGCTTCCGTTTACCGTGTTGGGTAACAAATCCCACAGCGAGTTGGGTATCGCCTACTTGTTCTACTACGCGACCAACAGCTACAAGGACGATAAGGCCACGTACAAGAAGCGCTTGAATGACTTGGTGACTGATGCACTCATCACCTCGAAGCAGTTCGACGTGGACGTTTTTAATGCCTTGACGTGTCAGGACAATCCTCTCTTCATCAAGGATGCCAAATTCGGCAGCGGCGACGGCATTCTCAACTACTACTTGTTCAATTACAAAGCAAAGAAGATCCACGGCGGTATTGACGAGGCAAAAAATGTGAGTGACGAGGGAAGCGGCCTCGGAGTGGTGTTGTTCTAGTGGGGCACTGTCCAGATCGGAAGCGAGCACGCCTCCGCTGGTAGCATGTCAGGATCTCAATTCTGAGCATACACCATAAACTTTCCGGTGATGTCAAGCCAACAACTTCATCTGGCATTTCAAGCACCTAGCTAGCTCATTGTTGCCGTAGGTTGGAATCTCGGGCCAAGCTACCACCGGTGTGCCTGCATGCAGTGCAGATGTGTGAGTGACAATTCCATGCAACATTATGAAATATTGAGCAAATCCTTAATCGTTTCCTTAAGCATCTTCTCCTCTCATCCTCCTTAAACAGCCCTCTTCTGCTAGTCAGCTCAAGAAACCCTATCGTGGGCCGGCCACGTGACGCCGCTCTCGCAGAAAACCCCCGGCTGTATGCACTACCCGGCACATGCCTACTATGACCCGAGAATGCGCTCTATCCTCTACCCCACACGAAGGCAGTCACCCGAGCTGGTTCAAATGAGCAAATTAGCAGTGGAGGGAGAGCGGGATGCACGTGCGTTGCTGCTATTCGAAAAAGCAACTGAAAAAGAGCAGCATGGTCTTATGTCCGATGCTGTCAAGCTCTACCGAGAGGCGTTCAAGCTCAACGAGCTGATCGACTTGATCTACCGTTCTCAGAAGGTGCCCGAGAACATAGAGAGTCTCCGGGCCGCAAACGGCAAGAATGCTGCACGAAAAGTGGACGAAAATCTCCTAAAGGCCATAGATGTGGACGAGCTCTTACGCTCGTTTGAAGATGCTGAGGCCTTGCCGCCAGGTGCGCAAGATGGCGACGGCAACCACCTCGGGGACCTCGGGGACCTCAATATACAGTTTGCGGGAATGATGGCGGAGAAGAAGGACCCGGCTCCCGTTTCTCCCCTAATACGGCTCCCAAAGGAAATCTGGGTCAGCGTGTTAAAGATCCTTTTGGAAGAAGACCCGGAGGCTTGGTTTCGCTTCGGCATCACCTGCAAGAAGCACGCCAATTTGGCATTTGCAAGCTCGGAGGTCTGGCGCCGAATGTGCTACTTGATCTACCCAAAGCAAGTTTTCGAGGAGAACGTGGGCTATGCAGGCCCCGACGAGCCCGTGCCGTCAAACCCGGCGCATGTGTTGGCGCAACACGGCAATTCCTGGAAGCGAATGATCCACGAGCGGCCGTTCATCAAGACCCACGGCTGCTACATTAGTGTGGTGAATTACTACAGCGAGGGCGGCCGTGCGGAACTTTCGTCCAGCTTGAACAACCCTGTACGTCTGGTCACGTACTACCGCTACTTGCGGTTCTACCCGGGAGGCGAGTGCGTGGCAGCACTTACACGGCTCGAGCCGCACAAGGTGGTGCCGCAGCTCCTGAAAGAGAACAAGCTCCGGCGACTTGTGGCCAACTTCGAGCTGAGAGACCTCAGCCGCGTTGATCCGCAGGACGAGCCCCACAGAATCCACAGGGGCACGTGGACCGTGTCCACGGATGCGCAGGTTCACGTAACTTTGCATGAAGGGTCGGTGCCGTACTACACGTTTCATTACAACTTCATGATCAAGGACTTGGGGTCCATTCTGAAGCATTGCAAGCTCCGATGGCAGAACTTTTACGCGGTGTGGAAAAAGAGTCCTGGATTTGAGGACCGCGAGGGCGAGGTGGTGGATTTTTCCTTGAAGAACGAGAAGGACTTTAAGTTCTCCCGGGTCAGATCGTACACAGACTCTAATTAGCGGGGTACCAAACGGGGAAGAGTATCAGCGGCCAAGGACTGTGTTTGAGCAAATGATGTGGCGAGCAACGCGTCAAAGTGTCTGACCAATGCTTACTATTGTCGAAGGATTATGAGGGTGCTGCTGGAGGCCTCTTACTTTTGATGATCCTCGAACGACCCAAGAAAGATCGGAGGTGGCGGGGAATGTTTGGTGATTTCTAATTTCTGATAATACCTGAAGACTTCTGGCTTGAATTAAGAATAGTGATTTCTGGTACTGAAACGTGATCTGGGATCTTGCCGTGGTATGATTTGAAGATTTGGGAACATAGCACTGGATTACACCGACGAAGTGGATATTGTGCACGTTTGGCCAGAGCCGGTGGCAATGGTACTCAATTGGGGCTCACATCTTACATAGTCCCCAGTTAGGAAGTGGCTTATTGGTTACTCCCTTGGATATGTGGTGAGGAGTCTGCATGTCCCGAAATCCATATTCGGATACCTCTGCCTAGTTTCGATCTCAATGACGAAATGGCAATGTGAAATTGAGATCATGACTGGAATTATTGAGAAGTGATTGTGAAACGTGAAATGACTGTGACATCGTGAAATGACTAAATTGGTCCTGTGGAAAATGACATTCAGTTTAACAATGGGCCATACTGACCAAGTCAGCGTTACGTGCGTGACCACCAGTTCTCCGCAATATTTCAAACCTTCAAGGGACTTACAACCAAAAATAATTCACCCAACAGAGGTGCTTGCTCCAAGCAGCCAGAGCCAAGACAGCTGTGGTCGCCCAAATCCGAATGTAGAGGTGCAAGACATAGAGCCCGGGCGTGCGCGCACCAGCGCACCCCGCCTGCACACGGGCGCAGCTGAAAATTTTGCCAAAAGCACCTTCTCCCCCTAACGACTCCATACTGAGTATCCCCTAAACTCTCATTCCACCATGTCGAGATTTTTCGCCTCAGGATACAACTCGGAGTCTTCGTCTTCCGAAGAAGACTTGTTGAGCACGGAGGAGGAATTGATGTCCTCCTCCGAGGAGCTCTCCACAGACAGCGAGTTCGACAACGACGACCTGGACTCTGAGGATGACTCCGACTCCGACTACAGTGGCGTCGGCCCCTCGTACTTTTTGAAAAAGGATTTCTTGAAAGGCGGTCACGACCTGGATTCCGACAGCGAGGACGAGGGCCGCAAGGTGGTCAAGTCCGCCAAGGAAAAGCTCTTGGACGACATCCGAGAGTCTGTGGACGCAGTATCCAACTCCAAAAATGTGGAAAACTGGAGCGGTGTGCTCACGGAGTTCGACCGTTTGGGTAAGCTGTTGGTCAGAGTCAACCAGCAGAAAATCGGTATTCCCAACTTCTTCTACAAATTGTTGGCCGAGTTAGATGAGACTATCAACAGCGCCTCGACGGATAAGGAGAAGAAAAAGTTGCCTGCTGATCAAAGCAGGGCGTTGAATACCTTGAGACAGAGAATCAAGAAGCAGACCAAGGAGTTCAAGCCATACATGGACCTATACAAAGAAAGCCCCGAAGCATTTGATTCGGAGGAGCCACTTCAGATCGCTTCGCAGGAGCATTTCGACAGCAAAGAGGCCGTGGTGGGCACCGTTTCCGGAACAGCCCGTGAGATGAGTCCCGTTTTCACCACCTTAAGAAATATCGCGGAGACCAGAGGAAAGAAGAACATCGACAAGCTCGAGCAGGTGGCCACCTTGGAGAACTTGTTGGCTAAAACCAAGGAGACGGGCTCTGTTTTCGAGCTCATTTCCGTCTACCAGATGTTGCTTTCGGTGAGGTTCGACGCGGGCTCTAACCAGGCCTTCATGCCGGTCAAGTTATGGAAGAACAACGAAGCAGACGCGGCAGACTTGTTGGCGCTCTTGGAGAAGAACTTTTCCTCATACCAGGTCTCCGAGGCTGGTGCCCCTACAGATGATATCGACGTGGAACCCGTTGCCAATGCCAGCGGAGTCAAGGTGGTGCAGGGCTCCATTTCCTCTGTGTTGGAACGGTTGGATGATGAATTCGCCAAATACTTGCAGCACACCGACCCTCACTCCACCGAGTACATTGAGCGGTTGAAGGGCGAGTCGGACCTCTACAACTTGATTGTTCGTGCCCAAGTGTATGTGCAATCTGTTTCTGGCGACACCGAACACTTGGCCAGAATTGTCTTGAGAAGGTTGGATCACCTTTACTTCAAGCCTGCGCAGTTGATTGAGATTGTGGAAAAAGCTGCATGGGAAAATGTGTGGAGTGGGTCCGGTCTTGAAAATTCCGAGTTGATCACCAAGGGCTCCGAGCCACAGAAAATCATATCTACTTTGCGGGACTTTTTGTTCAAGCAAGAAGCGCCCATCTACAAAACCACAGCGTTGTTATCCTACACTTACTACCTTGCAGTGAATAACAAGTACGCCGAGGCCAGAGAAATCTTCTTGGGCTCTCACCTATACAGCCATATTCATCAGCTCGATTCTTCCGTCCAGGTTTTGTACAACCGGGCCTTGGTGCAGTTGGGTTTGGGAGCTTTCAAGAGCGGCGAAATTGAGGAGTCTCACCAGATCTTGAATGAAATCGTCAACTCGCAACGGGTGAAGGAGTTATTGGGCCAAGGGTTTGTCAATAAGTACCCCAGCCAGGTGACCGCGGCGGAAAAGCAAAAGTTGTACCCATTCCACATGCACATCAACTTGGAGTTATTGGATTGTGTTTTCATGACGGCCTCGATGTTGATCGAGATTCCAGCCTTGGCTGCAGCATCTAACCTGGCCAAGGACTCCAAACGCAAAACAAACATCAAGTCCTTCAAGAGCAAATTGGAGTTCCACGACAGACAATATTTCACGGGACCACCCGAGAGTATCAAAGACCACTTGATATACGCTTCCAAGAGCTTGCAGAGAGGAAACTGGTCCAAGTCATACGAATTGTTGTCGTCCATAAAGATCTGGAAGTTGGTGCCTGATACCAGCGCCTTGTTGCTGATGTTGAAATACCAGTTGCAGATGGAGGGCTTGAGGACGTACATTTTCAGCTACCAGTCGATTTTCACCAAGTTGTCAGTGGAGAAGTTGGCCACGATGTTTCAGCTTGAACAGGCGGTGGTCACAAGCATCGTTGAAAAGATGCTCGATGGTGGAGAGTTCCAGGGCTCGTTGACCAACAACTTTATCAACTTCACCACGGACGCGCCTCAAAGAAGCAGATTGCAAGAGTTGGCGATTGTGATGAACGAAAAGGTGGGCATGTTAAACGAGAAGAACGAGCAGACGTCGTCCAACGGCCACTTCAGGAAGCAGATGATGCAGCAGCAACAGCAGCAGCAGAAGGAGCAGAAGGAACAGAAGGAGATCTTACAGGAGGAGAACAGCAAGTTTAGATATGCCAATATCAACACCAACAATGATGAGTTTCAAGTGACTGCTTGAGTTGATTTCAGGCTGAGTTTATAGCATGAGAGACGGGCATGTCTCAAATCCAATGTCTAATAGAATTGATGTAGAGAAGGCGGCATAACAACAACAACAACAACAACAACAACAACAACAACAACAACAACAACAACAACAACAACAACAACCTCTGGCCCGACACTCGACAGGTGGCTGGACGCAAGTTTAATAATAATTCAAAAAGTGGATGTATATGGACCGTCTAGTATGTTTTACCGGTTCAGCCTAGTATGCTTTCTAGACCTAGTTGGTTACCGTACTTCGATAGACCAACCTTTGACCGCCAGAAGATGTATCTACAAGCCCACATGAAAACAATATCAAAGGACTCAGTGAGAAACAGAAAATCGGTGAAAAACAAAATGACACGATTGGGAAGCTTCAATTGTACTGTTCCCAAATGGTTTAGTCTCGTGCGAGTGGGTGCAACTACTGGACTAATTGTCTGCTGCACATGCACAGTTCCGTCCAGACCCTCCTTGTCACTCACACGTCATACGCACTCATCAGATCCACTGCGAAATGTGCTTAAACGAGCCACTTGGAGATTTCGCTTGCTTGACGCACGAGCGCACGACAGGTACATTACTGTCGCCCACATCTACTCGAGAGTCCTGAGACTAGCACCATCACGACACCGCAAGGGTTCAAACTGCTTGCACACCCGCCAAACAAAATCGTAATCGCCAATCAAAATCGTAATCGCCAATCAAAACGCCAATCAAAATCAGGGGGGATAACTATATTATAGGTCCTAAATATTTAATATTTAACTCCTAAAAAGGTTATATTTAATCGAGTATATATATAGGTATTATCAAAATGGTTAGATCCAACATGGGTAGCGCACGACCCATGGTTACACTATTGACCTGCGACGTATGGTTGCAAGGGGAACCTTCGACGAGCCACGTCGGTAGAGGCGTGTCCAATGCCGCCCGCCCACTTTCGCTAAAGCGTCGTGGCTTCCTCGACGCAGTCTCGCCGCAGATACCCCTTCTGGGCCACACCAACCCCATCGGGACCTCCCAATCTGCACCAGCTACCCGACTGGCTGGTCACTGTCCCGTATAAGGATTGCCAGCCAGCTAAGGCGGCTAGCTTGCTCCTTAAAACAGACCGAAGCCAGGGCGATCGGGCGGGACAGTTTTCTATATAAGAGCCGATGAACCCACTTGTTTTAGGGATCATCAACGAATACACCTTCTCTTAAGTACTTGACGTTAAAACAACTACAAAAGAACCTAACAAAAATAAATGATCATTTATTTCAATGAATAATTTTGATAATTCAACACATATTAATTAATTTATCATATCTAAGTCTAGGTAAAGTAGCTCTAATTCAAATAAAAGCGAAAACATTAGCTTTTAAACCTTATAAAAATAAACATATTTTAAGTATGTTTTTGTATAATTTTTATCTTGGGTATGATATTTAAAAACAAATGTTATTATAGCTAACGGTGAAGGATTTGTTTCTGAACGCAAATCAAAATCGTAATCGCCACTGCCAAAATGGTTTACACATTGACAAGACTTTCGGGTGCTCGTACGGCAAGGGCGTGGTATGCTATGCAGTAGATTGGTGGCTTCAAGGCCACCCCATGCTTGTCTGCTCCGTGCAAGCTCGGACTTGGTCTTAGCATCTTCAAAGTCATTGCAAGTGCAAATCGGTTCCCCTTGTGTTACGGATCATCACGTTCCAAGTCATTCTCTTGTCCATACGCCCAACAAGAACGTGGCATTTCTCAGCTAGTAGAATGCTTTCAACGAATCATACAAAACAAGTCAAAGGTAATTATTTCTATGGATTATTGTTTGGATGCAGTAAAGAAAGACGTGCTTTGAAGAATATTCTTACCTATTTATGTGTACCTCTACAGTGGTATTAATCTCTTATCCCGAAGCGGGTTGATATGATGGGACCAAACATCATCTATTTATGACTGAGAGAGGGGAACAATCACTAGGGGATCCATATGTCCTAATAAATCAGATGTATGCTTATTTTTGTAATTAATATATCTTTGATTTTGTTAGGTTCTTTTGTAGTTGTTTAACGTCAAGTACTCAAGAGAAGATGTATTCGTTGATGATCCCTAAAACAAGAGATCACTACTACTTACATAGAAGACTGTCCGATCGCGCTGGCTTCGGGCTGTTTTAAGGAGCAAGCCAGTCACCTTTTGCTGGCTGGCCCCTCTCCTGTGGCTGGTGCCGTTGAGAGATCCCGATGGGGTTGGTGTGAGCGGAAAGGGTATCTGTGGCGAGGCTGCGTCGAGGAAGCCACGAGGTTGTAACGAAAGTGGGCGGTCGGGGTTGGACACGCCTTTCTCGACGTGGGCTATCAATGGTAACCCTTGCAACCACACGTGGCAGGTCAATTGTGTATCCATGGGTAGTGCGCTTCCCATATTGGATCTAAGATACGTATAATGGATCACGGATGAATTCAAATAATCCCGGAAAAACAATATGCACCTATTCACGGGCATTATGAAATTATTGATATTCCATGGGCCTGGTGCTCTTGTCTCACCGATTGAGGGTAAAGTGTCCAAGATTCATGTACTGGGAAGCTGCGGTGCCAGAGCTGTACTGGACGCTTTTGAGTGGAGCTCCAGCAGCCCCAGCATCTGGACGCGAGACATTTCGAGAGGGTTCTCAAGTCGCCGGTCAGATTAGCGTTTGATTGTCTAGCACACTTCAATTGGATCGTGGCTCTCGGATTGCAAACGTATAAATGGACTTGGCAAGGAAGTTCTTGCTCTTTGGGGATGAGGCCCGAGCTTCATGCTTTTCTATTTTCGCATGCTTTTCTATTTTCGCCTGTTGCCGGCGCCAACCAGCTCATATTCGCAAATCTTCCATCACAACTTGCCTTCCTATTGCCTATCTTTCATTGACATATCATTTGTCCAGTTCATGTGGTCCGGTATAGAAGGTATGCCATCCTGCACATGGCGCCGCAGCGGGCTGCGCGCACGTGACGCGGTTAGTCATCTATGCATCGAGTCTTTTTCAACTTCCATACCAAACGGTTGTATGTTGTAGTGGTTATCATGTTCGGCTTTGATCCGAGCGACCCCGGTTCGAGTCCGGGTACGACCTTTTTGCTCGGCTTCTGGTAGCTCCGTGGCTCCTAGCCTGGGCATGGATGCCACGAGACCCGGGCCTCCACATTGGGGCACCCATTTCTCCACCTGCACACTCGATCTGGGTCCTGGTTCAGCGCCGTTGGGATTGCAGCTCCTTCTGATGATAAAACACAGGACCCCAATCCTCGGAGAACTCTTCGAAGCTGCTTGCACGAGTTTGGGAATACCATCCGAATTTTATGTTTGTGGATTCATCGAGGCCCCGAAGGATTCTTTACAGAATGCTCCATGGATGTAGGACGCTTTGCTTGTCTCCTAAGGTCTAGTAATATGCTTTGGCTATGTAGGCAGTGGGGTCTCATTGGACACGCAAAGAGCTGTTCAGGCTGGACTCACAAAAAATCTACGCTTATTCTGGTGATTGTCCCGGAACAATTGCGTTGAAAATTTACTTGGAGAGTTGGAAGAGGGTGCCTCATTTCTAGTAGCCCGGAACACTGGTCTGTTTTCGCAGTCTGGTGCGTATTTTCAGCCACTCATCTAAACCTCGGTTCACCTACCACTACATGATGGTACTACTTGAGTAGTACTGCCTTAACACTATACCTATATTACTTGACTGCTTACACTACTGTGCCATTATTACTTTACTGCTTACACTACTGTACCATTACTACTCGACTGTACTAGCACTACTATACAGTACTTGACCACGCTTGCACTACTATACAGTACTTCTATATTTAAACTTGGTAATTCCTGGTCTGCGTTATATATGGGTGTGTTTGAGGACCATAGAGTAACCATGGACTAATGTCCAGTGGTGATCCAAGCTCGAATAACACAGCCATGGTATCGTGAAGATAGTTGTGGACTTCCTTTTCAGTAGCAGATACATTTGTATTAGTGGGTCTGGTTCTAGGAGGCATCTTTGATGATACTCCAACCTGGGTTCGTATGAATACTCTTATGAAATCGCAGGCAGTTAGGCTTTTATATTTGGCCATCGACATTCACCCATTAACCGCCTGACGTGTTCTGGTTTTCCTGGCCACCAAGATGCGCAGTGGCTAAGCATAGCGCTCAGTCTTTGGTTGTCAACACTATACGTAAACCGTGAAACTCACATTAGGATCAATGGGGTCTATCGGGTCCCAAGCAACAGGGAACATCTCTCGCTTGAACGATGGAGAATCTGCATGGTGTGTCAAGTTTGTGCACTTGCGAACGGGTTGAATAGCGTCAAGCTGTTGATTGTTAGAGTCTACACTAGGGTACACTAGGGTTTCTTGAGGGTCTGGTAATATTTTATACCTCCTTAACCAGGACGGCAGCCCTTTCTTTAAAAAGTGGTGAGCGCTTGAGCGTATACAGCATACAGTGCTACAGTGCTATACAGTGCTACAGCGTTATACAGTGCTACAGTGCTACAGTGCTACAGTGCTACAGTGCTACATCGCTACTATACTAGCACCAAAACTGGCATTACTTTACCAATACATCATCACTGGAAAAGTCTTCCAAAACACGCTAGAAAGATTGAGCAAGCCCAAGAGTCTGACTACACGGACGTCCAAGCACGTTGGACCCATCCCCGAGAGCATCTAACTTCCAGTATATTGCATATACTGGGGTCTGGGTGTGTGGCTTACAAGAGCAACGAGGGAAGTGGGTGGGAAATGGGCTTATGTATGCCACCTGCATCCGGGACGTTGGATGGTGAAACGTCAATACATACAGAGCCGCAGCTTGAGAGATCTATAGTTTCAGTGACTGGACTTGCGGATGTCACGAATGCAGCGTGCGGCAAGAAAGCGAAAGAAAGCGGAAGAAAGCGAAAGAATGCGGCAGGAAAGCGAAAGAATGCGCCCAAGATGCAGGCCAAAATACTATTCATGTTTATTAGGCACCCGAACCGGCGCTTGTCATGGATGCCTTTACTGAAGGACAATCGCAGCTTCGATATCTTTCACACATGGGTGGTCTGCCGACAGCTCTTGCAGTCTTGGCAGTGAGTTTCTGGGTCTTGGCGGAAACTAATCATTGAGGCTGCAAAAGGGCACTTTCACGCTATGCGACTCCAGCACTTGGCCTTTTTATTGAGTTCCATCGAAAGTAACACCATCGACCATGTCAGCCTGGGTTGATTGAATGCCCCAATTCACCGCCTCAATGACGTCTTCAACTCGATTTCATCAATGAAACCATTCAAGCTTTGAATCTACCTTGCAACCATTTCTGGAATCAAAACTCCGACCTGATACACCCTTTCATTCCCGTTTAAGTCCTTCCACTCCCGTTTAAGTCCTTCCACTCCCGTTTAAGCCCCTTTCATTCTCGTTTAAGTCCCTTCCATTCCCGTTTCACGTTACACCTCGGAATCAACTCAATAGGCGAACTCTGCTCCGAACTTGCGTTGACAACGGAGCTCGCAGCTTTGAGCAGACAGATTCGCTTTGACCCGCTTTCTCGAGTCCCGACTCATCTATCATGGCCTCTCGGCTGTTCTCATCGGGTGACCATGTGGAACACTGGGCAAACTTTCGTCATTCTTGAAGGCGCCCATCTATGCAGGCGGCACTTGGATTCGACCGGGGATCCGCCTCAAGCTCGCCTCATGCTCAAATACGGCCCTGTATATAACTCGGCAGAAAGGCTGTTCGATTCCGGGTGCCCGACTTGGCACTGGCGCTCTGAGCTGTTGACTTGGCTTGGTCCGCCTGCGCCGCTCTTGGTGACCTCTGCCAATACCCGGCGCAGACCGCGTGCGCATAAATTCATTATGACCATGCAAGACATGCGCATTGCTCCAGGGCTCAAGTTGCAGGAACCTTGCCCGCGACGGTGTACGGGTGTGATGTATGCACGGGTGTGATGTATGCACGGGTGTCCTGCTCATCTCGCTGCTTCCCCCAAGCTATGCCATAACAGCCCTCCACGCACCCCTTCTCCAGCCCTCCCTATGAACAAAAAAGACAAGCCCCTCAAATCCAGCTCGCTCTGTGAGCTATGTCACGGGCGCAAGGCCGTGGTCAAGCGTCCCAAAAACCTTCAGAAAGTATGCAAAGAGTGTTTCTACTCCGTGTTCGAGACAGAGATTCACAACACCATAGTCTCGTCCAAGCTCTTCCAGAAAGGCGACCGTGTGGCCATCGGCGCCTCCGGCGGCAAAGACTCCACCGTGCTAGCGTCCATTCTCAAAACCCTCAACGAACGCTACCATTACGGCGTCCATCTCGTCCTTCTCTCCATCGATGAAGGCATCAAAGGCTACCGAGACGACTCTTTGGCCACGGTCATACGCAACCAACAGCAGTACGACATGCCCTTGGAGATAGTCCTGTACAAAGACCTCTACAACTGGCTGATGGACGAAATCGTCTCGTGTGCGGGCATCCGGAGCAGTTGCACGTACTGTGGGGTGTTGCGCAGGCAGGCTCTCGACCGGGGCGCCGCCAAGTTGGGCATCAACCACGTGGTCACTGGCCACAATGCAGATGACATGGCCGAGACCGTACTCATGAACATTTTGCGGGGCGACACCGCCCGCTTGGAGAGCCTGACGTCAATCGTCACGCAGAGTGCAGGACTGCCTATTAAAAGGTCCAAGCCGTTCAAGTACGCATACCAGAAGGAGATTGTGCTTTACGCCCATTACAAGAAGCTAGACTACTTCTCCACCGAGTGTACCTACGCCCCGGAGGCGTTTCGGGGTACGGCGCGCGAGCTTCTCAAGGGTCTCGGCGCCATACGGCCTTCGTGCATCATGGATATCATTTACTCAGGGGAGCACCTTGTTTTGGCGCACAAGAAGAAAGTCACCAAGAAGTACAAGAAAAACGCCAAGAACTCGGAGCTTGAGATTCTCTCAGATGGCTCCGTGGCGTTGCCGAGAAAGGACGGCAATACATGTGAAAAGTGTGGCTACATTACATCCAACAAGGTGTGCAAGGCATGCTTGCTTCTAGCGGGTCTTGAGATGAACAGGGCAAAGGTGCCTCTCGAAAGTGGCGCCGATGGGGCCGCCAAGTTGGGCAAGACCTTGGAGCAACTCAGCTTCTAGGACACTTTGACTCAGCACGCCTTGCCCTTCTTGGTGATTCAGCTGTCCCTCTTATAAATGTGGCTGGCGCCGGCCTGGTGGCTGGGGAACACCAACGTCTCTGCAATCACGGTGTTTTCTCTTCTTGACACGCCAAACACAATGATCTCTGCAATGTCCGACGCAGTCAATGGCGTGGTGCCCTCATAGACCTTTTTCGCGGCCGCATCGTCCCCATGGAACCGCACCAAACTGAACTCAGTCTCCACTGCACCCGGGTCTACCTCCATCACGCGGATCCGGGTGCTGATCAACTCCTTCCGCAAGGAGTGGGTGAAGAAGTTGACGGCAGCCTTGGAAGCGCAGTACACACTCCCGCCGGGGTATGCCTCGCGTCCCGCAATGGAGCCAATGTTGACTATGTCCCCGCTGTTCTTCGCCTTGAATATGGGCAACGCGGCCTGCGTCATGTTGATCAAACCTATGACGTTGGTCTGCAACATTCCCTGAAGGTCCGAGTCTGCGATCTCACCCACAGTCTCCTTGCCTAGCGCTTTGCCGGCGTTGTTGATCAACACATCGATATCTGCAAATTCCCGCGGCAAACTGTGGAAAAACGGCTTGATGGATGCGGCGTCTGATACGTCAAGCCTAGCCGTGTGTACCCGGATGGGCTCGTAAGCCTTGCTCAACTCGGCGGCCAAATCGGCCAACTTGCTCTCGCGCCGAGCAGTCAAGATCAACTTGATGTTTCCTTTAGCAGCAGCGGCAAACTCGTGGGCTGTGGCGGCGCCAATGCCCGAAGATGCCCCTGTGATGAGGATGATTTTGTTGGCGAGCCTCTCTGCTACTTTGGTTCCGAAAGACATGGTGGTGCGGGGAAATTAGGGAGGTGTATCGCGGGACATGCCGTGGCACCATAGATTGCGGTGTCACCCCCGTGCACCAGGCAATCTGGTCAAATAGTCCGTCTCAGACTAGCTGACTACCAGAGCCTGTGAATCATGGTTTCATTCACTTCTACACAACCATGGGATCTCGACTGGCTCAAGACCAGTAGTCTTATTCTCCTGGCGGAATACTACGCATGTCAAGACTGACTAATGGGTATATGTAGTCTAAATAAGCATGCCTGGCTGAGCTAGTATGAAAAAGATAGCAGTAAAAAAAGGCGGCCAGATGTCACCAAATGCAGGTAGGGGCACCAAAAGGGCAGAAATCATTAAATGAAGAACGCACTTGATGCTTGTTGAAAAGACGAACCGCGACCAGCGTACTCAGAACATAACGAAGTATTGGAGCTTGAGCGAGAGCTTGCCATGGACTCAAAGGGCGACGAGGCGGCCGAGTGGGGACCATTCTGGGCGCCGTTGAAGCAATACTTCTGGAGCAAGTCCGCGTAGGACATGGACCCTATTTCCGAGGGTTTCAAGTCCTCGGAAGGCTTGGCCACGTAGTTCCTGGATTCCATGCTTCCAAGCAGGTGCAATGCTGCGTCGGACATGCTCAAGGGACGTTTACTATCGCGTGTCCCAAGATCGCGGTCAGCGCCCTTGTTTCCGAGCGGCGACATCGGATCTGCCGTTTTGTTCTTGTAAGACTTCGAGTAACGTGGCCTTAATGCCTGCAGAGACGAGCTTCTCTGTGGGAGAGACCTTTGATCCGCCGGTAACGAGCTGCCACGCAGCAAGCTTGGCCTCACTGGGGCCGGGCGTTCAGTAGACTCCTTCACCGACTTGAGCTTGTTAACTAGTTCTTCAATATCTGCATTGGTGGTGGTCGCACGCCCGCCTGCGGGTTCTGGCTTTGAAGATGTGGGAGCGAGGTCCAAATGAAATGAGGCCGACTGCGAGAAAGTGGGGGGCTTGTAAGAAAAGGTGTCGTTGGACCTAGGCTTTAAGGCAATAGTATCTCTGCGGCTGGTCTTGGTTCTTGCCACTGCACTGAGCGAAAACTGGTAATTGCGTCCGTCATTGTTATCCCAGTAGGTGGTTTTGTTGACCGTGTACTTCAAGCAGAATTCAGGCGAGATGGCGGATGGCAAGTGCGTAAGAGGGATGCAAAACTTGAACTGGTCAAAATTAGCCGATGCAAACAGGCTCACATAGGACGAGTTGTTGAATATCAACTGACTTTTCCACTCGTTGAAAGTCAACTTCAAGGAGAGCGACTTTTCGAATGCAAGGTTCTGGCACATGACAATAAGAACAAGTGACTTTTTGTCTGGGGAGAGCATGGCCTTTTGAAGGTAAACTGGACAGTTCTTCTTGTCATAAATATTCTGAGGAGCCACGAAATTGGAGTTGTTGATTCTGTACAGCATCTCATGCGAGGCTTCATCGTCGGATTCAGACTCAGAATCGGACAAAACTAAATCTCCGAAAGACCGAGGAATCGAAAAGTAGTCGTTAACCCGCGGGAGCGATGAGTTGGGAGAGCCCAACGGCGAGTTTTGGAGCGATACTGACGATGGCGAGTCTTTGCCGTCGAACATCTTAACATTTTCAAGTCTGGAGGCAAACTTGACTGATTTGGGAGAGATCAGGGAGGCAGATTGGACACGCGAGAGGTGGGGTAGCTTTAAGGACAGCTTCAATTTTTTCAAGGGCGTCCGGATGGCGCCTTCAGATATAGCCCGGGGCTTTTCAGAAGAACTCTCGACCAGAACTGGCAGTGAGGCGTAGGATTGCGGAGTATCAAGCACAAAGTCGTGTTTCGCAACAAATGCGGGCAATGGATCCTCTTTAGGGGCGGGCACAGGATCCAGTTTGGGAGCGGCCGGCATATCTGGGTCAGCAAAAGGCTTCACGGGATTTGTTGGCAGGACCTCGACATCAGAAGAAAGCGGCGAGGTCTGGGGAATGAACAATGATTGGGACTGAGCCAGATTGTAAGGTATCACCGACTGCGCCGGGCGGACCCACAGCACCGATAAGGCCGAGTCGTCCTTAGGCAAACCGGCAAAGGATAGTGGGGCATAAGGCGAGTTCTTCATAGGGATTAGGTCCGGCAACGACGACAGGTAGATGGAAGGCACGTCCGCTAACATTCCGGAAGCCAGTCTGGAACAGGGGATGGATTTGTGAGCAACCGAAGATTGGGGCGAGGCCGGGGCCACATCGGGAGGGAAGTGGTTTTCCACAGCCAAGGTGAGAGTAGTCATTGGCGAGGGAAACGGGGGAATGGAAGTGCCGAGGGGCGGAAAGGTCCGGGAGAAGTGAAGGCCGGTGGTGTGGAAGTGAAAGGGATTTGTTTAAATAAGCAAGTGAAAAACAAAAACGATAGAGGGTTTGCGCCGATGAGAAAACCGCGGGTCAGGCAGGACAAGAAGTGAAGGGGGCGCAGAACAAAATCGATATGGAACCACACACAAGGAAAAGGGGCGTTAGCGCGGGACCCAGTTCAGCGGGCGGGAGAGCCTTATATAGTGGTTGGTGGCATGGTTTTCCAGAAAATTTTGGGTTTCTGCAGCTGCAAGTGGATGCGGGTTGCCTGCCGGAGACCTGTGTGAATCTGCGTATCATGCATACGCCTGGGGTGGGGCAATCATGGGGCGGCGGCAGGATGTGGGGGAACCCGTGGTGGAGAGATGCGAGGAACAGGCGAGAAGCAAGCCGAGCCTTTCGGGCCCCTCGGAGCCGGTGCGGAGTGGGTCGACTGAAAGGGAGCGGGGGCCTGTAAAGTTTGCCCGCCGGGTAGCCCCAGCAAGCGCACCCCACGGGCAAGCCGGCACTTTTTAATCGGGGCGATAGGCGGAAGGTTTTGCACGAGCACATGCAGGGGCGCGCTGCAAGGGAGCTCGAAACGCGATTTGGGCACAGCACCGAACAACGCGATACGGGCTAGTTACAAGAATATCTGAAGGAGGAATTTTCACGGGAAGTGCCCAAAACGGTCAAAGCCAGGGGAATCCCCGCATCCCCAAGGGCCACCATTCCCGGTCCCACCAGCTACACCACGCATTGGACCGGCTGATGACCTAATCCCCAGCACCAATGCAGAGAGACCTATATGGATTGGCTATATTTGAAGCGAGTGGGGTTTACAAAAGTAGGTGACTGCAGACAGCAGATTGTTGGACTTTTGGTGACCAAGGGAGAGGGAGGATAAAGGGCTAATGAACCGCTGCCAATGAACGGCTGCCAATGAACCAGCTGCCAATGAACCAGCTACCAATGAACCAGCGCTAGACACCATGCAGACATTCAAGTGCAAGTGGGGACTGATTATAGGCGTCCGGACAGAAAGAGGCCGAGGCGGATCCAGGACTGAGACGGATCCAGGGCCGAGACGCATCCAGCACCGGGGCAGGATTGAGGCGAGCACAACCGGTCTCAGGACCAGCAGTGGATGGAGCCCCAAGCCCAGGCTCGCGACGGTTCAGGGTGAGGTGACAGGCCAGCGCGCAAATCCCGGTTGCTGCCGTGCGCTAGTGGATATGCTGGTTTATGCACGGCTCATGATGCTTATTCGCACAATATGCGAGATGATATGGTGCAACCGACCCAGTGAGACACGTCTATTACCGTACGGACTAGAGGCACTCCACTCCGCGGCCACTTCGCGTTTCCCTTTTCGGTTTCCCCTTCCCAGTTCCCCTTCCCTTTTCTACTTCAGGTTCCCTTTCCGTTCCCTTTTCAGTTCCCTCTACACTACACCCAACCTCTCGCTCCATACCTGGCCGGTTGACCCCTCGCTCAGACTGAAGGGTATATTTGCCCGACTGACTCACGTGAGTCTCACGTGAGCCCGTGCTGACAATCGTGCTGACTGCTCGTAGATGTCACTTCGTCCCCACTCACTTGGACTATTTAGCTCCATAGCATGGACCGTCTACCCTGCGGGGATCGCCAGCCTTATTCACCCTTGACCTTGAAAACGGTAACCCATTCCTTTGCATCTACGATCGCGGGGTATGCAGTACCAGTCACTTTATGATCTTGTGCGACTCTTCGATTCGCCTGTCATCGCAACCCCGCCGTCCACCCTGTCCACCCTCCATCACGGGTCTGAGACTCTTGCACCATTGCCCTAATTCTCTTCTGTACACTCTTGAGTCGTATCCGCTTTTAGCCTTGTTCCTAGCCTCGTTTATACGTTTACCCATTTTCTCCTTTCTCCTTTTCCCTTTTTTTCCGTCCTTTCCGTCCTTTTCCCGTCCTTTTTCCTTTTTTTACAAATGCCCACGGCCTAGCACACGCCGGGACGACGTTTCCGCCTCGTTGTTTATGGGGCCGGCATCGCTGGTTCTTGCGCCTGTGGCGTTCTATTCTTCCTGCATCTCCTTCCCCGCCTCTCCTTTCCTTCCCCCTCTACACACCTTGTCTTCTGCCTGGAATAGTGCGGTGACCCGGCCCGGCGCCGCCCCGAGCCAGACCCTTGACTGGACAGACATGGCTGTTTCATTCACACTCGCATGGCACGGGGCACGTTTCTTTTTGGCGGCCTTTGCGCGCCCTTGCCGGGACATTTCTTGGGCCGCTTATCGAGCTTACGCGCGGCGCAGGGCGCAGTTTCTGCGCGGCCGCCCTCGGGGAAGGCTCCGGATTAGCTGTGCGGAGCCATGACCCCTTTTGCCGGGGCTCGCAACGCGGACGCTTGGCGGCAGTGCGGCCTCTTGTCCCCATGGGCTGCCTTTTCTGCACTCTGCACTCTGGGCCACTCCCACGACCCCACATTGCGCTCCTTCTACAAGACTTCTTTTCATCTGGAATTACTCAATTGGGGCTAAACTGTCGAAGGTGTCCGTGGCCTCATTAGGCAGCTGGTCTCATTAGGGCTGGTCTCATTAGGGCTGGTCTCATTAGGGCTGTTCTCATTAGGGCTGGTCTCATTAGGGCTGGTCTCATTAGGGCTGGTCTCATTAGGGCTGGTCTCATTTGGCTAGCCGGTCTCAATGGGGTGGGCCCAACAGTATACTTGATGAGCCTTCACTAGTGGCACTCAGTCTGGACGCTCAAGATGACCCATATCCTGAACAATATCGCCAAGTCTGATGTGCACAGCGTGACTTGACCCATTCCTCCGTCCCATTGCAGGGCTTGGTCCGCACGGCCTTTCGTGCCGATACACTGTCTGATGGTAGCATGCGCACCTTCAACGTCAACTTTTGACTAGTCCATGTCCTCCTCTGTTGACTAGTCCGTGACTATTCCATGTCCCTCTCTTGACTAGTCCATGACTATTCCATGTCCCTTTCAACCGTTAGTCCATGATTCCATGTCCCTCAACCGTTAGTCCATGGAGTCCGTGTCTGGGGGAGGCGCTGCGGTGTGCACCAGGAGACGCTCCATAATACTGGCCGGGGCGATTCCGGCCAAGCTGCAATTATCGTCCAAGCTGCGCCTTCGGATTCTCCTTGACGAACTCGCCAAGGTAATGATAGACTCGCTATCGCGGTCTCTCTCGCGCTCTCGGTCCATGCGCACATGCCCGGGCGTGCTTGGCGCCAAAGACAAGTGCCCACTGGGCGCAAGCGACGTCTCGGCCGTGGACGCCACCCCTGAAACACTCTCGTGCGCAGCATCGCCACTTAAAAGTGATGGTGGGTTGGTGGTGGATGTGTGCGAAATCACCAGCTTCAATGGCGTCGTGCTGACATTGTCCGATAGCATGGAGACTGACTCCTCGTCGCTGAACTCATTGGTGCGTTTCGCCATGCCATACTTTTGGGCTTGCGCCCGCTCGGCGCTTTGCTGCTCGGCGCTCTGGTGTTCGATACTCTGGTCTTCGACTCCTTGCGGCTCGACACTTTGCTGCTCAAAACTAGACTGCTCAGCACTGGACTGCTCAACACTTTGGTGCTCGACAATGCGCTGCTGAAAACCAGGCTGCTCATCAATATTTTCAACAGGAGACTGCTCATCAACGCGGTGCTCATCAACGCGGAGCTCAACAGGAGGCTGCTCAACACGAGGCTGCTCAACACGAGGCTGCTCAACACTTTGCGGTTGCACGCCACTCAGGTCAGCATTATCACATACCTTCTGCTGAGAAGCCTTGCGTCGGTGCCCCGCATTATGAGGGGGCTCTGAACTTGGTTGCTGCTCTGTATTCTGGCGTTGTTTCGAGGTAGGCCGCTGCCTGGCGTTTTGCCGCGGCTTGAGGTTTTGGTGCTGGTTTATATTCTGCTGGCGCTGCTCAATATGGTGTGGATTCGGTGGCCCACGCATGCCTGCCGCAACGTTTCTGTTTTGCCCCTGAACTAGGCGCTTCACCCAGCTGAACCTGCTGCGGGTATTGGGCTTGTCGTTTATGTCGTAAATGGCTTCTGACGATTAGTATGTGAAGAGGGAGAGGGAGAGGGGAGAGGGGAGAGGGGGGAGGGAGAGGGGAGCAGGCGCACAATGCGGCGAACATACCGGGCGCGGTTTCTAGCATGGCTGGCTTGGCGGTGACGTTAGAATATACACCAAAGAAAAGTGGACTGATGAGAATGCTCTGGGAGTGGCGGGAACGAGTGTCTTATGGTGGGAGCAGAAGAAAGGGCTGAGGAGGAGAACACGCGAGCTTAGGTTACCCCATGCACTCTTTCGCACATGCACATTGGAGGAGGCCGGGAGGCACGGGTGTCCCCCTATCTCTGCATGATATATTCACTGTTCAGGGCATATACATTGGAATTGGCTAGGAGTTGCCTGTGACTGCTAGGGCTCGTCGGGCGATTTTTTTTGATTAGGCCTGCTCCTTCCACATGGGCGGTACATTCTCATAAAGCAAAGTATAATTACAACATGTGATTTCTAAATTCCTATTTTAGAGGTTGGTCTTGCTGCAGCAAGCACGGGTCTCGTTCTTCAACACACCCTCCTGCTGCAACGAGGATTTGTTGAAGGCGTTGACCGACTGGGGGTAGTCCAAAGCAGGGTTCCTCTCAAAGAAGTTGGCAGGCGAGAGGTGGATGTTATGGGTTTCAACAGGCATCACTGGGAAGTCCTCCACCTTTGGAATGTGCGTGAATCCCATGGTGGCCCACACAACAATGTCCTCGTCCCTGACCGGGTCCTTGCCCTTGACCCACTCGGCAATACCAGTGTCGCCCTTGGACTGGTTAGTGAACTCGCCTGCAGCAAAGAGCTGATGGTCCTGGTACTTGGTGACCCAGAGTTGTTGCGTGGAGTAGAGCGCTCTCTTGGCATTGAACGAGTCGCGGTCGGCCAAGAGCATCTGCTTGGCGGGCATCATGACCTTGTATCCCACAGGCAGCTTGGAAATGGGGTTGATTTTGTTTTCGTTGACAATCTTGTACGTTCTGTTGGTGAAAGGAGATTGCTCAACGTAACCGGCCTTCTCCAAGTAGGTTTTTTTGGTAGTGAAGCCCGTTCCAAATGGATTCAACTCGTCCTTGGGCATCTTCTCCGTGTCCTCGTAGAGAACAGAGTTATTGTGGCCATCGAGGGCAGGGTCAATGCGGAAAGAAAGAATGTGCTGGTGGTAGGCGGCCATGACGTTTGGCCCCACGACAGTGCCCCAGGGAACAGTGACTCCTTCATCAATGGGCATGGTGGACAAGATGCCTGTAGCACGCACCTCGATGTCGACGATACCATCGTTGGTGAACTTCACGTTGATGATGTACTCGTAGTTGGCCACCGTGGCAATGGTTTGCACAACGAACTCACGCTTTCTGGCAATGACCGCGTGCTCCGTGCGGTAATTCATATGCTTGTACAAAATACCCGCATCTTGCTCGTGTAAACAAACGGTGTTAGGAATAACCTTGGGCTCACCGGCCGCATTGATGCATCTTCCGTCAATGTACTTGATGACCCCGAGACAGTCGCATCCAAGCTTCAATGGGTTGCCGTTGACACCGAAGCCACAATCACCCAAGTCGAAAGCCTGCTTTCTGTGGTAAGGGGCTCTGGGGTCTCCGTAGGGAACTGTCATTTCCGACAAAGAAAGACGGTACAAGATTTGTCTGCCCTTGAACCAAGCATCGTAGATGGCGAAACCCTCTCTGGCAGTGGTGGCCACACGGAACTCCCAGCCGAGCCATTTGACCTTGGAGCCCTCGGTGGTGAACGAGGCACCCTCGGGCTGCTCAACGATGTAAGGTTTAGGTTGCCTCATGACCGTTTCGCCGTTCAAGTCCGGGTGGTACTCCACGCCCGGTACCTGGTGCCAAGGAGCAGTGGCGGTGGTGGTAGCGTCGTATCCGCCAGGCAAGAAGTCGATGCGAACAAACTTCTTCGAGTAGGCCTCGAACACGGGCGAGAACTTCAATGGCAAAGAGTAGTGGTTGGATTCGGGGTGTCCATCGTTGGCCAAGACGTACATGAAGAACTGCACCAAAGGCCTGGACTCGTTTGCATCGTCCGTGGCATAGATCCATGGGTCATTTCTGACCTTGAAGCCCTTTGGCAACTTCAACTTCTCAATCTCGGCAACCACCGCAGGGTAATTGTTGCAGTAATCTTCCCAAATCATCATGTCGTCAGGCAAAAAGGGGCCCACCACGCCCTTGGGCAACTGGTTCTTTGTAATGATGTGGCCAGCCGTGACATTCACAAGGGCCTTGTTGAAGGTGGTGGTGTGGGTATAGTAGTAGGCGTAGAAGACTCTAGGAATAGAGAACAACTTGCCGCCGGATCTCTCGAGCTCCAAGTATCTCTTCATGTCCTTCTTTGGGGGATCCAAACGATCAATTTGAACAAAGTGCACCTCAGCAGATGCTGGGTAGGCGTCCTTGACGAGCTTGGAGGCCAATCTGATTTCTGAGTCGGTGGCAGAGTCGAATGGGTGGAGGGACATGGTGTGGTGGAGCGGGAAAAGAAACAGACGGGAGTGCTTGGTCTTATATAGCCCTGCCACAAGGGTCATGCATCATGACCAGGCATTACGGGGATGGTCGCGCGGGCTGCACATGCCCAATGCGGATAGCGGGTGCGATATCTGAGAACCCACCTGCCTGATACGGAAGCTCTACCGCGCCTGTCTACAAGCCCTGCATTAGTGTATTCCGACGTGCTATTCCGGAATCGCGATAGAACATTAGACGCGGCTATCGTTATCACCGCCAACCAAAGAGGGCACAGAACAGTGCACATATACTTCTCAGGGATGAAATTGGCAGGGCGACACGTGCAAGGTGGCCAGAATATCATTCATTCGGCGACATGCTGGACCGTGAATCTGTCAATCTGGTCATTCATTCGGTGATGCTCTGGATCGTGAATCTGTCATTCCTGTCCTTCATATCGGGCTGTCCTTGGCATCATTAATCTGATACAGCATATTTTGGCAATGACCAAGTGGCACTGGCCAGGGGAAAAAGACTCCTTTGCATCGGAATGAAGAATAAGAATATGCAGAGACTTAAGGAGACGCCTAGATAGGGCGGATAGGAAGGGTCGGCAGGTGAACTCGGAGGGAAGCAATAAAGGACCGCCATAAGACCGCAAAGACGTCAAAGACCACAATAAGACCGCAAAGACCTCAAAGACCTCAAAGACCCCAAAGACCACAATAAAACCCAAAAGACCTCAAAGGCCACAATAAGACCGCAATAAGACCGCAATTAAGGACGTTGTCCGGAATCCAAACAACACGTGGCTGAGGAACCAGGAAAACGATTCAGGATGGGCTAGGTAGTGGCCAATGTTTGTTTGAGGACGGAGGCGTAACCCAACAAGAATATTTGACATTCAAGAATTCGATTCACGTGGCGCCCGCACCAGGCAGTCCTCCCTTCCCTACTATCAAGTCTTTTTCAGGGAGATAACACAACTGGCGTACAAGGAAGCCAAGTAACTCACGGAGTCTCAAATGGAGCCGCGCTTGTATAAGCGATTGAATGAATTCCGTGGCGTCGAATGAATGCGCCATAAAGACCGCTTCAAACCATGGATATCGGTCAAGGTGAACAAGAATGTGCTCAGTCATTGGTCAACAATTGGGCAACATTATCACCGATCTTCTCGCGCTAATGTCAGCAAGGATAGTATGCGGCTCAAAACAGGATGCCTGGCGGAAGAGGATGCTAAGATGGGTAACGTTGCACTGGGTCTAGCGAGAAAGTCCTGGGTTGGTTTTTTCGGTGAGAATCTCCCACGGGCAAGCCTTCAGACGATAATAAGGTCTCCACCGTCCAATGGCCAGCTGATTCGGCGCCTGATCACCTAAAAAGATGTTCATAGATGAAAGGAACGAAATTTGACAGGGAACCCCCAACTAAGAAGTATGCATTGATTAATGTGCCCGGCGTGCCAAAGCCAAAAAGCTTGCGACGGTGTGGCACCAAATCCCAATGCACAAGCACTTGCAAAGGCTAAGAAAAGCAATGCTTGATTGAGATGAGAAATCTTCCAATACACAAGACCCCGTTCCAGCTATTGAGCCCAAGACAGAGCCTAACCCAGAGCATTCGCTGTTCCCAACAGACTTCAAGTCTCTCACAAAATCAGCCATTATGTGGACATCAAAGCAGTAGTATTGAAGGGCGTCTTCCTACCGCCAGAAGCGTCACCGCTTTCTTTTTGCCTTGGCCAAATGCATTCTGGCATCAGATACCAGTGGTGAAAGCCTTCGACTGAGTGCGTGCTCTATGCACAGAAAAAGTGCCTTGAACGAACCAATGCACCGAAGAAGGCGCCCTAGGGCATCCCCTGAATACCTGCTTGGCAACGAGCAGGTGGCGTCGTTTTCCCTTGGGCGCATCCCTGGCCAACTACTTGCATCTGAAAACCAATTTGGTGTGCAACTGGAAGAACAAAGTCAACCGCCCCTTGCATGGTTCGGCACTAGTTCGAGCCCGGGTGAGCCAGAGCGGCGCCTCGTACTCCATCACACCCAGCTTTATCTTTTGGAGACACCGAACTCTTGCATAACGTGAATACACGCCACTTAACGCTCGGTAAATAGATGTATCACAGTTCCAATCCAAAAGCCCACCACTGATAAATTGGATGGATCGCAGTGAGTTGTTGCGAAGATGCCTCTTGATCAGTGATCAGTATAGTCGAGGGTATGGAAAGTACCACACGTTGTGAGGTTGTTCAAAATTCGTGTTAAGGGGAAGGCTCGCCCGCACATCATCTGAACAGTGCTAACTTGAGTCTGCTAGTGATTCTTGTAGTGGGTGGACTTTGGTAGTCATCTCAGTCTTTCTTCTCCTATTTGTGTTTCTTCCTTGTTATCTTCCTTGTTATCTTCCTTGTTATCTTCCTTGTTATCTTCCTTGTATCTCTTCCTGCCCATCTTCCTATCATTGCTGTTATACTAAGATCTCGGTGGCCTTTTCATTTTCGATGCCACAAAACATGGGCGGGCATCCCTCACTTAAATATTCCTAGCGGGAGCTCGTGCGTCCGCCTCCAAGGCCTTCTAAGGGATGGTGCATGATATGCCACATCTCTGCATATGCCGCGTTTCCAGCTGCACACTTGGAATGGGTACTCTATTAGACTCTGGAACTTCACTAGGATGCAGAACTTCAGACTTTAGACCTTGGTTGCCAGTCACTAAAGCGGGCTCGTGACCAGTAGAGAATGCTCGGGATGGGGACAGTGTCGGCTTTGTTCCTTTATAATGGGGGCTATTGCTACTAGAAAGCAGCACCTGCCAAAATGGGGTACATGAACGATGCGGTATCGCCGCCGGATGCAGGCAAAACCGTTATGGAGAATGTGGTGTCACCCCTGGGAAGGCTCCCCATGCACTCTCGTCTGCGGCACTGCGTTCGCATATGCGAGGCCGCGCAGTTGTGCGTTACCATTACTGGTAGCTCGGAAAACTGTGATTCGGTGCCGAAGTGTCATCGGATCGGTGCTTTAGGGTCGTCTTCGTCATCCTCTATTCTGCTATGTTTTGTCTCTCTTGCGACGCTTCTCGTGGGCTCCAATCAATTAATTGATGACCCTTTCGATGCTAATCAGCCAACGAATCAGATTTACCCATACTTGGAGATTCTGGGTCAGCTCTTGGAGGACCGTGGAGGGCCGTGAGAAGTGCATGGTTCGTGAAATCTGCATTCGCCAGTGTGATACCCTTAAAAGAAATTCTCCGTTTTCGTCGATGCCCTGACGTTAAGCTCCAGCGGAAGCTTCTAGCGGAAGCGGGGTTCCCCGTGTCGCGTGACCCTAAGCCGGTATTCGCCTGGGCCTCCCGAGTTTAGGCACTGTCGTGACCTTCGTTTTTCGCCCTTGCTCCGGTCGGCCCTCGAGTGGTCCCTGGAGTTCCGCCGTGGACCACTTCGAGGCCTGCTCCTCAGGCCCTTTGGGCCGCCAACGTGGATCTTAAGCCCGATCTGTGCCGGTTGCTGTGCAGACCTCAAGCCACTGTAGAGCCGAAAATGGGAGCAACTCATAAACCCGGCCATGTGAGCTCTGCCAGAAGCCAGCTGCGTACGTATCAGCTTGGGCCGTATAACCCACCGATACGTAAAAGTTACACCGTGCATCCCTTATCTTGCTAGGGGGTAGTTTCAGAAATTGCGGAAGAAGCATCGTCACCACTTCAACTTCCAGATTTCCAGAATTCCAGTTTCATCCAGTTTCTTTTCCTGATTTCCTATTCCCGATTTCCTTTCTCGATATTCATGGTACGCGCCTTGGGTGCAGATATCTCATTAAAGCACGACCTCGTGTTCCTAATGCTCACAAGGCGGCGTACTCAACGTGCCTGATTCACCGTCGCGAGAATGAGCGAGTGGAAGAGATCTTCTTCGAGACTCAGAAATCCAGAACAAAGGCTGGCGCTTGACGCCACGTGGTCTTTCCGGAGTGGCCTCGCTGTGGCCTCGTCGTGGCTGGCTGCAAGAATTCATTTCATTGGAAGCGACACTATAAGCTAGTGGCAGGGGCTTGTGGCGTTCAGTATAGAGGATGGTGGTGTTGGTGCCGGCTTTGGGGTTTAGTAACTGGTTGCCTTGACACTGATAAACACCTTTCTGATTGGCCGAGGATTCAGTCAAACAGTGGCTTCCAAGCAGCCTTGCATTTATCCGCAGCGTACAAGAAGATCACTGGGGTTCCTCCGCTTGTTGATGAGCACAGTGGAGCTTGACATGGAGTTCTGGCGCTTCGCCAGTTTCTAAAAGATGGTACCACCTGAGCCGCGGACTGAGAAGTGCGGTTGCAACCCCTTAAAAAAGGGCGGCCTACTGCGTCTCTGCAGGGCGGGACAGGGGTCGGCGGGCAAGATACCCGCCTTACCCGTGATCCACTTGCTCAAGCAACTTTCTTTTCGCCGCCATAGCAGAATGAAATACACCCTCTTGAAGAAGTGCTTTTTTTGGCCGGCTTTGTGCGCTTTCTAAGCACTTCCACCCACTCGTCATAGCACCAGTCGTCTAACAAGATACCTTTGCACCTGGGAATCCCTTGTTTGCGCTTCCTACTACTTCTTCTACTCACCATGGTATGGTGATTCATCAGATGGATGTGGCAAAGCGTTTCTTGCTGACTCGTTGAAGACATATACATCAACCAAGTTGTTGGACTTCCACTTTGGCCAAGGAAGGCGCTGGGAAAGTGTTGAAATTCAACAAGTCACCAGAGCAAGCTCCTCAAGTCTATTAATCAATGACCATATAAGATCGATGGGATTCAAGAGAGCCATAAATGCCGTGCATTCATGTCAAACAGGCTACAGATTCGTTTTTCGTGACGCTCTGAGTTGGTGATGTTCTAGTCTTTGGAAGAAACATACAATGAGACGAAGCGAGTACTAAGAGGGCGCTTCAAAATGAAGGAATCGGGAGAACCCGAGAGATTCTTGGCAGAAACGTCAATGTGGGAATGACTATACCAAACTACATTTGATCACATTATCAACTTTGTGCTGAGCTTTGGATGTCAAAAGATGGAGCAAAACAGTACCAGCTGATCGAAAGGGTCTGTCGAGATCAGAAGAAGAGTCGTTGGCTCGTTCACATCAATCGTTGGCTCGTTCACATCAATCGTTGGCAAGTTCACATCAATCGTTGGCAAGTTCCGATATGCTGCCAATACTGTCCAATAAAAGCATGTGGTAGTGGAACTCGCCAGAGTGAAACATATCAAAGCTGCAACGAAGGTGTTGCGATACTTAAAGGGAACATCAACACTAGGACATATCTAACTGCCACATACGTGCATGTTCAGATACTAGCTATGCCTCAGAAAACCCGGAGAACAGACGTTCAATTACTGGATACTTCATAAGGCATGGATCCACCCGTTCTGTGGATGTCTCAGTTGCAATCCAGGTGGCGATATCTGCCCAAAACTCAGAATTGGCAGCACTCAGTGCTACAACTGCAGAATCACTGTGGATTGGGAACCCTTACATGACTTTACCGAAAAGAAAAGAATCCAAATATTCTGTAACAAGCTGCGACTTGACGATCCAAGGAAACAAGAGTTCTGACGGTGCGTTTGCAAGCGGTTCTGCCTGCACCTATGTAGGGGCCCAGAAATGTTTCGATAACAAGACTTGTGCGTACGTTGATGGAATTGGGCAACTGACTGGAAGACGGCCCGTGCGATTGCCAATGTGAGGCCGTGTGGCTACCAGATGTCGTCACCACGTGTCGTCGCTGGAAAGCCGTCACCAGATGTGGTCAGAAGCCGTAGCTACATGTCGGGGTCAGATGTCGTAGCTACATGTCGGGGTCAGATGTCGTAGCTACATGTCGGGGTCAGATGTCGTAGCTACATGTCGTAGCTACATGTCGTAGCCAGATGTCGCGGTCACCAGATATCTGTCGTGTAGTTACCAACTCGCCATCACTAACATGCATTTAGATTGATTGCTACACTATTTAATCATGAACGTATCTTAATATACAAATAAAGTCACAAGGGAGGCGCCGCCATGCAAGTGGCGTCACTATTGCCGGCATCACTTCGCCATGGGCGTGGATGAGCGGCTCTTTGTATGGGGATTGACTATCTCAATGGGCTTCCTGACGCGCGGGGTCAGTGCGCCTTGGGCACCGCGCGGACCCGAGGCCGCCCCGCCGTGTTCAGAAACCGCGGTGGGTGAAAACACCAGCGCCGTGTAAGGGTTGAATCTCTTCAAGGAGGGGCTGCTGGCGTAGTCGGGAATATCGGGACAAAACTCTAGGTCGTCTTCGGCGTCGAACGACTTGGAAAGGTAATACCTCAACCGCGGGTTGTGCAAGGCATAGCTGTAGTTGGAGGAAGACGAGGACGACGACGACAACGACGACGATAGCGTCTTGTACTGGGACCCTCCAAACGTCGGCGAGGTGTTGAGCTGAGAGTTGGGCAGCGAGGGCGAATAGTAGCTATTGTACATGTAGGGATTTGCCATGGTGAAGCGTTGCTAGCATAAGTTCGACGGGGTTTTTCAAAGCAGCCGAGGTGAAGGTTAAAGGGGTTGGGGAATCGAGCCGGTCCTTGGTGTGTTGGTCTGGTGTGTTGGTCTGGACTCTTGGTGTCTTGGTCTGGACTCTTGGTGTCTTGGTCTGGACTCTTGGTGTCTTGGTCTGGACTCTTGGTCTATCTCTTACTTTCTCTCGGGCTGTTTCAGGTTGGTGTGAGAGCAGCCGAGGAGTATCTGGCGATGGGTCGTGATATCGTAAGTCTTTGTGTGAGGCGGCTGGCTTTAGTGCTGATGTTGTTGTATGAAGGGAAAGGAAGGAGGTGGGGATAAATGTTGGGGCCGAGCCTAAGGACGATTGCGCATGGGCGCATGCAGGCGCCACGAGCATGCACACCGCATGATCACTCGAGCCCGCTTGTGTGCAGAGCAATGCGATAAGCGCCCAGCCTCAGTGTATTCTAGCACCTTCGGCGTTATTCCACCTCTACACCAGCTTCACCTCTACACCGGCTTCACCTCTACACCAGCTTCACCTCCATACACTGGCTTCATTCCACCACCTCCAACCGGTTCATTCCTCAACGGTCGCCGTCAAACGCATTCTTCCCACCAGTTCACACAACCCCTATGGCATCCAAAGTGCAACTTGATGGAGGCGCGCTACACGGGATCAGGTGATCTGCTGGGCCAGGCTCAACTGGGGAAGAAAGCGTGCAATCGGGCCAGTGTGGCAGTTGTCTAGTGGGCCAGTGTGGAGCGCAAGTGAAGATGGATGGCGGAGTGAGAGCGCTTAATCCGCAATGGCTCAGCGCTAGTATGTTGACACTCTAGTCGTGCCATCTTCAACTGGTTGCAAGGGCGCAAGGGGGCCCAGGGGGCGGGTGCTCCTTCTGGGACGGCGACGGGTTTGGCGGCCAATCTTCCGACCCTCCACCTCATGGCGGTAGATTTGGACCATGCCTGGCATTTAAGCCAGAAGTGGCTTTGATGTCTCCTTCGTGATGCGGGCTGCCTCTGGCGGGTCATCACCGCTTTTAAGTCCCATTCACATAAGCTCACTGGGATCTTTGGCCGAGCAAGGGGGGTGTGGCCTTGATCAGCTGAGGTGTTTTTTATTGATCTCATCAGCTCACCTGAGGTGTTTTTTATTGAGCTCATCAGCTCACCTGAGGTGTTCTTTACGGTTGAGCTGTCTCAACTTCAAGACTCGCTGACTCAAACCACACCCAAGTGAATCAGTCTGGAAGCACCACGACGCTTCATCCGGTTCCCGCTTTTCTGGCTGTCTTGGGCGGTCGTGGTGGCTTGGACCTAACTGAGAAGTCCCGGAAGAACTACCGAATTTTTGCAATTGGGCCTATCATCTTCTTGGAATACGGTGTTGCAGTTTGTTCATGGAGACTGCCGCAGTCTAAGGTCCTTCCCTCTAGCTCCTGCTGTCATCAGCTTCGGCGCTTACTGATAAGTATAAGCCTGTTTGAGTCAGTTAATGGGACTATTGGTCTAGACAGTGATGGTCCCCATGCCTACCGTCCATTATCCGGGAAGACCCATCGGCTCGAGGAATTCTGCATACAAACATGGAGATGCTGTTCAAACCGCCACAGCTATTAATAGCACCGACCATGTGTCCTTCATGAAACCAAGGATAGACTTGGCCCATAGCCATACAGCTGCGTGGTTTGCTGCGGCCGTGCTTCACGAAGCTGTTCGCTGCCTCCAACGGCCCAACGGGTTTTGCTTTTTGCATCGAATCCATACCTGACCTTGTATGCAGACCGCCCCAATCATATCGGTCTGTCCCCTGCCAGTCTATTTCTTTCCGTCTGTCCCCTGCCCGGCTGACCCCGCTGCGGTCTTCTGTTTCCTCGGCGGATCCTGTCTTTGTCCGCGTCTGGCACCATACCTGCACATCCGTGTTGCAACTTGCTGCAAAGTCTGCACCCCGCGTGTATACAAGGTGGCGGCCGCTCCAGCGGCCCGATCTGAAGCTCCCAAGTCTGCGCGGAAAGTAGTGCATTCAAAGTGCAACCTGCTTCGCCACGAACTTGCTGACTCGTGGTGCTGTGTTACCCGCTGTGTTGCCTAGGTTTCATTTCTGGTGTTACCCGGCTTGTGTTACCCGGCTCGTGAAACGGCTCGTGTTACCTGGCTCGTGCCGCTCGGCCCGTTTTATCCTGGTGGTGTTACCTCCTTTTTCCTTACCAGCCCCTCGCTTGTTCTCGCCTTGCTTTTGTCCCGTGCCGCCCCAGATGAACCACCTCGACACTTCCTCATGCCTAGCCCCGCCGTTCATCTCCGCTAGACCAAAAGGCCTAGACTGAACCCGCGGTGCTGCGCGCCCGCCCTACAACCATTCTTCTTTCCTTGCCCATTGTCATGGCCCAAACAGGCAATTGGTCGTCGCCGCTGTCACACATGCCGCTCTCTCGACTATCGCCGCCACCATGGCCTTTTCCTTCTCCAGGCACAAGAGCTGGAAACCTCTCGTGCACTTGCCCGCCCTGCACGCCACAAGAGAGTACGAGCGCCTTGAGCTCTCCTCGGGCTTGAAGTGCATTCTCATCAACGATCCCTCGTCGCATATCATCTCCGTCGCCTTGGCCGTGGGCGCAGGCTCGTACATGGACTCGCTGGTGTTGGGGGTGGCCCATCTCTGTGAGCATATCGTGTGCCTGGGCGAGCAGCTGGTGCTGCTCCAGAAGCTCCTCATGGGCTGCGGAGGCTCCTTCAGCGCTTGCACGGGCTCGGACCAGACCACCTTTGGGTTCCAGGTGTCCACGTTCGCCCACGAGCTGGCGGAAACGAAGCACTTCCTCTTGGACTCGGCTCTCCCGATGTTTGCCAGCTTCTTCAAGCCGCCTCGCGTCTCCACGTCGGCCGTGGCCCGGGAAGTGGCCTTCGTGCACGATGAGCACACCATGAACAAGGCCGACTTGGACAAGTTGCTCTGGCATGGCTTGCGGCTCTTGGCCAATGTCAACCACCCGTTTGCTCGTTTCTCCACGGGCAACAAGGCCACGTTGGCCGGCGCCGCGGGCTTGAAGCGCATGATCACCGACCATCACGCTTGTGCCTTCGTCCCGGCCAATTCGGCACTCGTGATCAAAGGGCCTCAGTCCATCAACCACCTTCGGAAAGTGCTTCTTCGTGCATTCGGCCACCTTTCCCATTTGCCCTGTCCTCGGCCAAGACCCGCCCGGCACGACATTTTTTTGGCTTCGGACCCGAACTGCATCTTCATCAAGGCAGCAAGCCGCAAAATCAGGCTATACTTTGCCATGAGGATAGGCCTGATCAAGATTCCCGTGGTGGTTCAGAAGATCTTGACCAACGTCTTGGGCGACGAGTCCAGCTCCTCGTTGTGCCACTACTTGAGAGATACCAAACAATACATCGAGCGTTTGTACGCGTACACGCAGGCGGCGTCGATAAATGACACGTTTTTCGTTCTTTCCATGGAGGCCACTGAACTCGGCATATTCAGACTCAAGACCATCTTGGCCATTGTATTTTACTACATCGAGGAGGTAATGGCGAAGTTGCCCGAGTCCACGTGGGCGAGTGTGGCCGAAGAGTACGTGGCCATCGACGAGTACCTCTTCATGAGTACCCTGGATGACGACGACGCCGAAGAAGTGGCGCTGTATGCAGAGAACCTCCAGCAGGGTGTGCAATTCTTACGAGGGGACTGGGACCCGGCGCATCTAGGCAAACATAGCTTTGCTTTCTACTTGGCTGAGTTCTTTGGCCGCTCGCGCCTCAAACTCCAGGTCTCTGACTCCAATCCAAAAACTTTCTTGCAGCTTCGCCAGAACCTAGCGTGGGCTCAAGACGCATTCTTTGATTTCGACTACATCAAGTTCCGGTACCCATTCACCGAAGCGAATGGCTTATACCCCGGTCAGTGCCCTGGGTTGCGGGTGTCTTCCCCAATAGGCAATTTGTGCAATGTTATTCCGGACCTTTTAGAGCCCCATCCGATCATCTCGTCTGCAAAATACCGCCATATTAACCGCACGCCCGAGAAGCCCTTTCTCCACCACCAGACCCTGACGCAGGAGGTTTGGCTAGTCAACACGCCTTTGTGCCCCCGCTCTCTGGCCTCAATCTACATTGATTTTCGAATGCTCCGGAAAAACGCCGAGTCCTTGGTCCTTCTCGAGGTGTTGGACGCCGTGGTCGGACAGCGCTTGAAAAGCACGTTCTACAACCTTGAGCTTTTCGGCTCCACGTGGGGACTTTACGCCAATATTCACGGCGAGCCGTCTCTCTTAGTCACCGCGGGCGGGCGACTGTCGACCGCCATATACATACTCCAAACGGCGCTCCAGGCTATCTTCAGCTTTTCTGAACGCACATGCCACTACAATGAACTCAAGGCGGCACGTGTGCACCTCCGGCGGAAATATGAGGAGTACATCAACGAGAAAGGAATCAAGCAGATTCACGTGATGATCTACCAGCTTTTGGAGCAGGGGATAGTGCTGCCGGAGCAACGGATCCACACTCTCGAGTTGTTGGATGCAGGCTCTTTACAAGAGCTTTCGCTGTATTTGCAAAATGGCCGGGGCTTCACGCAGATGCTCATGAGTGGTGGCTTCTCTGAAGACCAAGTCAACTTGTTGGCCAAGACATGTCCCTCTCAACCGCTGACTCTGCATGCATTTCCCGAAAGACTGCTCGACTCGTCCCTCCCGTTGCCTAAAGGAGCATACTATGGGTTCGAATTGCCCAAAGCCGATGCCGACCCGGTTAACATCGTGTTGTATTACGTGCAGATTTCAAGGCGGAATAATCTTCATGCATATACACTCTCGAAATTGCTCCAGCAAATAATTCTGTCAACTGCATACCACAACCTCCGGGATAAGCGAGGCTTGGCCTACACCATTTCTACCGGGATGAAATTTTTCCGAAACCACTTTGGCTTGCACATAACTGTTCCAACAAGCAAGCATCTGACGGGCTATGTCATTGAACAGATCGAGGCGTACATGAGCGACCTCGAGGCCATTCTCACGGACATGAGCGAGGCTTTATTTGACACAACGGTCAAGAAGCCTTTTTTGCAGGCTATTGCTGACGAATCCGACCAAGAGATCAATCCGTCCAGTCTTTTTGGAAGCATCAAACCGCTCCAGGGCTCCGAGAACCAAAGCCAAGATGCGTCGTTCCAGAGGCACTGGTGCGCCTTGGACCAGATCATCCGCAAAAGCTACAATTTTGGAAGCAAAGGCTGTGAAGAGACGGTGAATCTCTCCACTGTGCAACTGCTCAGTTTGTCCGATTTCCGCACCTTTTTCGGCGAGAAATATGCAGTCAAGTCGCCCGAGCGCTCGGTATTGGTCTTGACCCTGGGACATAACGAGTCGCATGACTCCCGAAGTCGCTTCTCTGTGGGCACCAAGATGATGTTTCGGCGGGAAAGGCCCCGAGAACGCCGTATATTCAAGACTGTCCACGATTTCCAGGAACACACGCTCCACACGTTTTGATGTCCATTAGTGCTGCATAAGAGAAGCCCAATTCGCAGGAGGCCCTGATGTGTGGGGAGCCAATGAGTTCAGCCCTAAAGTCGTTAGCAGCATCTCTGCCTTGGCCAATCTGGCTGGCCATGAACTTTGATCTCTAGAGCGTGCAGAGGCAATGGGGCTTGCGCCTTCGCCTTGTATTGTGGAGAGGTGCAGTGACTTGAAGATGTACACGGAACCTAATGTGTGGCCCAGGAGCAACATGCAGTGCCCATAGATGTTTGAGACAGACTGCGACTGCAGAACGGCCAAGGTCACATCGCGAGGTCAATATCTCCCAGACTGCTTGGCATTTCAAGTGGCTCGGGGCTCCAGGAAGTATCCCACCACTCGTTACGCGTGGTGTCCTACTACGTCAAGGGTACGTCAAGGGGTACGTTAAGGGTACGTCAAGGGCTGTACGCATTCTGGACTAGCACGGACCTCACTGGCAATGCAGCTCGGTCTAGACTCGTGGATCATGTCAGGAGGTGGTAAAGACAAACCACTAGGCGCAGATCACGTGGTGCGGGCCTGGATGCGCGCCGTAATGACATCCATGGTACTTGGGTCGCGGCCACTCAACACAATGGCTAATTCGTTTGCGCCAATCATCAACGACAAGAAGCCATTGGCGCCGGTCTTCTCCTCGGTCCCCACCAGCGATGATCAAGTGCGTGCGGAGCTCTTGCGCATAGGCGAGCCCGAGTCCCTTGCAGGCGAAGGCAAGGCTGAGCGAAGAGATCGGTTGATGCGCATAGCGGGCGAGCTCAAGCCCACGCTCCTGAATGCCGAGAGCGAAGCCGATGAAACAGATGGCTCTAGCGGTGCCGAAGACGACGAGTTTTATACCCCTGGATCCGAGGAGCTTCTCGACGCGCGCAAGCGGATTCTAGAATTCCTGATCGGCAGGGCCGCCGCCCGAAATAGCCGCCAGCGGGCGCACGCCAGTGGGCAGGACTTCACGAAGGTGCTTAGGCATAGGCGAGGGATATGCCAGAGCATTTCGGCATATGAGTTGCTTGGTTCCTACAACGTGCAGGGAAACACCCGGGCCGTGAGCTGTGTGCGAATCCACGCATGTGAGAAGATCACGGCGTGCTCGTCCTGGGATGGCGGAATCTACATTTTCAAAGATTGCCATACGCGGGATCTAAAACAGGTGTCGAGGCTGGCCCCGGGGTACCATCTGGAAAAGACCACATTTCTGTGGAATGCCACCAACGACGCGGTGCTTATGTCGGGATGCGGCGATGGAACAATCAACATATGGACAGTGGACCCGGAGGCCAAAGAAATGAGCCCCACTTTCACGCGAGGAAAGGCACATGATGGGCGGATTGCGCAGGTGGCCTGCCACCCGAGCGGCGGATACTTTTGCACTACGTCGTTCGATCAGGTGTGGAAGTTGTGGGATACACAGCGCCCAGAAAAGGAATTGCTCGAGCAGGAGGGCCACGTGAGAGAAGTGTTTGCGTGCAGCTTCCACCCAGACGGCAGCTTATTGGGCACGGGCGGGCTAGACGGCCTATGCCGGGTGTGGGACTTGCGGAGCGGCCGAGCCATTGCTTCTCTCCAGGGGCATCTGCAAGGAATTTTCAGCATGGACTGGTCTCCAAACGGGCACCAGTTGGCCACAGGAAGCGGCGACAATTCCATAAAGATATGGGACTTGCGCAAGCCCGAGCGCGAGCTGTTTACCATTCCAGCACACTCCAAGCTCGTGAGCGACGTCCATTTTGTACGGGGAACCGATGCGTCCAAGTTGGCGCAGCCCGTGATGGACGAGAACGACCAAAATCCGCTGGTTTTGGATATCTGCGGCACTCTTTTGGTGAGCGCGTCGTACGACGGAACCGTCAAGGTGTGGTCCAGCGACAATTGGGTTTTGGCCAAGACCTTGCGTGGCCACACCGATAAGGTGATGAGCTGCGACATCAGCATGTCGGGAGAAATAATTGTGAGCAGTGGTTGGGACCGAACTGTTCGGACATGGGGAGCAGTGTGATGGCTGGCGTTGCGCTGTGAAGCACGCAAGGAGGGATAAGTGGTAGGAGGACCTCGGTCTTTCAGACCCTCATGACAATGCCCCATGGAGAGGGTATTGAACCTTGGCCTTAGCACAGCCAGCAACGATTGGGGATGGGTTGGTGGATGAGTTTGACTGCTTGTGCAGATAAGATGGGCCGGGATCAGAGGGGCACCAGAAAAGCAGAAAGGGCCGCCTTCAGTTTGAGCCATTCCATGGTGCATTTTGGACCACATGTTGTTTAGCTGGGTTAAGACCACTTCGGGAGTGCCAGAAGCATGAAGAGGTATCAAACAGACCAGCCGAACTGCCGAGGGTTTTTCGACCCCGTCTGGCTGCTACAGGAATGATTCTGATGGCTCTGACCGACCGTCACCGATCGTGACAGTCCGACTGACCCCGCCTTTGCTCACTACCTTCATTACATCCAGTTCTGCAGGGTCCACTGGCTCCAAGGCGCACCCAGTGATGGTCTCGAGAGGCGCAACCGGCCATGGAAAAGCCCTCTCTGCCCCTCCCGCAATAGCTGTTTCCAATTTTACACTCCCTTGTCTTTATTCCGCCAAAGTACTAGGCACGCGCACCCGAGCATCTCCAGGTCTGGGCACTGGCGCGCATCTTGTATCATTAATACTACCGCTACCTGAGCAACCATCTACAGCATAAATCCATCCTAAAAACATCCTAGTACATCCCTAAAAAGTGTCAGCTCAACATTACCACCTCATGATCGCATTGCAGCTGCAATTTCCACCATCAGCACCCATTAGTATACACTCCTCAGTCTAGTCCATCGTCCATCTAGTCATCTAGTCCATCGTCCATCTAGTCATCTAGTCCATCTAGTCCATCTAGTCCATCTACACTCCTCACCCCCCGCCCTCCCCCCTGCTATGGACTTGACCAACATCCTAGACGGCACGCCCGAACCTCCCATCGTGGACTTGCATTTGGACTACGTCAACACCTCCGGAGAGTACATGTTGGCCACGCCCATGTTCGAGTTCCAGAAAGAGCTCACGGACCAGATCGTGTCGCTCCACTACCCCGACATCCTCAAGTACTGCGAGACCCACGACACCACCGAGCTCATCCGCAAGTCGTTGGAGATCTGCGCCAGCAACTGCATGTTGGTGCTGACGCATCCATACCTCCTCATCCAGCACTACATGCCCAAGAACTTGGGGCTCCGAGACCTCCCGACCAAGCTCGCCGACACCAGCGGCAAGTTCAGTGTGTTGGAGAAGCTCATCAATGTGATCATCCGCAACAACGCGCTGGCGGGCTACAAGCACGTGGGCATCGTCATGAAGAACGAGCACCGCATGTTTGACTTGACCGAGGCGCTTATCTTGGGGTGCCACGGGCCGAAAGTCATCCAGCGCTACGCCGGCAACCACGTCAAGCGGGAGTCCTCCAAGTCCGCCAAGGCCGGCGCCAAGAACCCACGCTTGACCTACATCCACTTGATTCCCTGCGACGCCGTGCTCACGCGCAAAGACTACGACTTGGGCTCGGTTAAGCTCGACGTGTTGATCCATATGGACAGCCCCGTGGACCTGCAGCTGCCGTTCTACTCCCAGCTCCGCGTCCAGAACCATGCGCCCGGCTCGCGTGGCGCCGTGGTGCTCCGCTTGGTGCCCACCTACTCCATCGAGCACTGCCTTGTGCATTACGAGCCGTACAAGTCCGAGCCCTCCTACTTGTACAAGTTGATCTCGTCCATCGTGTGCTTGCGCGACCAGGTGGGCTACTTGCTTCCCGACTTGTTCCCCATCTACAACCAGAACCTCACCTACTTGTCGCATACCTTCTTTGACTATGTGTTTGACTCCACGCCGCAGGCCAGCTTCCCCGCCTGGCCGCTTCCGGACCTCCCCAAGATCCCGTCCTTTTCGGCCAAGGATGTGGAGCGCTCGTTATTGACCGAGGTGGGCTACCACTACACGCCCTACGACTCCACCGAGCCCACCAGCGCCAAGCGCCGCAAGACCTACTACGAGTCCAAGCGCCTCCAGCTGGACTACGTGACCAACCCCTTGAAGAACGACTACAACACCATCAGCGGAATCTACAACCACCACGCGGCCATCAAAAAAGAGGCTCCGTCGCACCTCACTCACCAATTAATCACCGAGCTCAATGCTGAGCTCATGCAGCTCCAGACCATCAAGGAGGAGTACGAGTGCTACGAGGAGTTCCAGAGCCACCGCAAGGGCTTCGGCAGAAGAGTGGACGAAATCAAGAAGGTCTTGTCTGCAATCATGGAGGAGGTGGATTTCGCCCAGCAGAGGCTACAGGTGACGCAGAAGAAGATGCAAAAACGCACGCAAGAAAACGAGGACTTGAAGGAGAAGCGAAGCAAGCTCGACCACCAGCTCTCCAACTATGTTCAGGTCTCGGGCGTGGCCGACAACTCGCCCCAGGCCCGCTTTATCCAGAACCAGCAAAAGATATGGGCTCTCCAGAGCGACGTGAAGAATGCCGTGCAGCTGCTACAGGCCAAAGGAGACGAAAAGAACTACATGACCAAAGAGGTCAGCAATTGCGACGCCTCCATCGAACAGTCCAAGGCGCAGATCGACGAAAGCAAGCAGGAAATCGCCAGGTTACATGCGCAGATTGAAGCAGCTCAGGACCAAGCAAGGCGTGAAGACGAGGCGCACAAGGCGCTCAAGGCTTCGATGGCCAAGCAAATCGAAGATGCTACTGTGGCGCATTGTGCGTCCCGAGCAAAGCTTTCGGAAACCTTGCGGTACTTACGAGACACTTCTTACTTGAAGAGAAGAAAGGGAAGAACTCTTACGCCGAGCAAGTGAACCAGAAAAGGCCTAAAGCCCAGGCCCCACGGACCCGAGCCGGGGACCCGAGCCGGGGACGCATTTGGAGCCTAGCAAGAAGCTCCAGTAGCTATAGAAAGTAGACTGGCAATTCCATCTGCACGCCATCGAACACAAGGCAGTTGTTGATTGGACTGTCCTTTTTGCTGTAATACTGGATGATGTCCTGGGCCAAGACCCCGCCCAACACCGCAGCCACGGGCGAAAACTCCGCAAAGGCCTGGGTGCTCAAGTACTCTAGGTACTCGTCGGAGATGACCGATTCGGCAAGCAGAAACGTATGGCACACTTCAAGCGCCTTCTGCTTCAAAGCAGCCTTATCCACAAGATCCGCCGGAGAAGCAGGCTTATCAACATCAAACAATGCAAACACCAAAGGCACCGCCGGCGAGAGTCGCCTCATCTGCCTCTTATTCAACTGGCGCGCCAACTTGCGCGAGCCAAACATCTGCTCAAGAGGGAAGTACTCGTCGGCCACCGTGACCGTTTCATCCTCGTCGGCCTCGACAACAGACACGATTGTCTTGACTTCGTTGATGGCAGAGCCCGCTACCCGCGGCTGGTTTCCCTTTTCGTACACCTTGGTGGACTCGTGTCTTATTAGATCGGCAAAGATGTAGCCAAACATGCCGTGGAGCCCAGCCGCATAGAGCGGAACCTGCCGGGACCGCGTCAAGTGGTTGACATGGATCAAGTCGCGTTTCAAAAGCTCGGTGGCGACAATCAAGTCAAACGATTCCACATAGTCCTCCAGTAGGACTCCGAGCCCTTGCGTGTTGATGGAAATATCCACCCGTGTGTTCAACTCCTTAATGGCAGGAAGCACGTGGGGAAGCTTGGGGGTTCCGATTATGGAGTCTTGTTTGGGCAAGAAGAATTGCGCAGCAAAGTCTTCCTCCTTGACGCAAGAGTCGTCCACAATCTCGATGCTGCTAATGCCTCCAAGAACGAGGTTTTTGACGATCTCCGTGCCCAAGGCGCCGAGGTTGATGACAAGGATTCTTGCAGATTGCAAGCGCACCTGCGTGTCAGCACCCCAGAGGCGGATCTGGCGGTCGTAGAGTGCTAGTTCCTCTGTGGTTAGTTGCACAGTCCAATTTATGGGGACATTCAGGATGGTTTGGACATACCGGCTGTGAGCTTGTCTAGGTTCCCGGACATGGTGGCGTGGTCGCTGGACCGAGTGCAAGATGGAATATGCGCACCTGTACCGCCTTGGGCACGTGAGCAACAAGTGCTGATGTACTGATGTATTGTATACAGATAGATACTACAAATGCACACGTTCACATGTACAGATGTACAGACAGTCATGCTAAATTGCCCTCATACTTCTGGCATTTATTTGTCCTGGGTGCAGAGTTCTATTAGTTGGATCCAGACACAACCAACTTTTGTAAGTGAGACATGAACACTTGGAGCGACACATCATCGGTCAACACCACGGCACCGCGTGAAATCTCTTGCGAATTGTAAGAGGTGCTGGGGTTCAACTTGGAGTACAAGAATCTGGCCTGCGATCCACCCTCCTCGGTGTCGATAAATCTCGGCAATGGGAAACGATCAATCAATAATTCGCCCGCTTCGACCTTTGGGTCACTCAACAATCTCTTGAAGTCGACATACTCCTCCTGGTCTTGGTAGCCTGCCTTGCGCCATTGAGCCACCGTTCTTCCGTGGAAGATTAAAATATGAAAGAAGGTGTCCAAGAGCAAGATTCGGTCGTCTTTGATCGAAACCGAGTCCAACAACACCGCCTCGGGTTCTTCTAGCTCCAACCCGAATGCCGTCAAAGTTGGCTGGATCATGATCAATGAGTTGTTTGTGTCTTCATTTAACAACACATGCCTGTAGAAGGCGGTCTCATCGGGCGAGTTGTTGAACACCTGCAAGAACTGGGATCTTCTCAAGTAGTAGATGAATTGCGGATACAACGCAAACTGGGGGTGTAATCTGAACGACTCTTCCACATCCTTTCTATAGTCGGCGAACTTCTGGCACAACTTGATCAACATTCGGTCAATCCATCTAAGCACATCTGCTCCGTCATCTTGCTCAGACTTGAAGAGAGTCACGCGCGCCATCAAAACCGCTGCGGCTTCCTGGTCAAATGATTGCGCCAACACTTGCTCGTCGCCAGTCAACACATTGGAAACCGTGGTAACTCTCAACCGATAAGTTCCGGAAGAGTGTTGGTAATGAGTAATGAACTGAATGTAAGATTGGGCATTGGGTGGCAAGGGCGACACGTTGGCCACGTCGAAGAAAATGGCGTACGTGTGTTGTGGAGAAAGAGCGCAGATTCTGTACTGGCATGATCCGCCGATCCCAACCTCATTGTCGGAGACACTGTTATTCTTGACTCCAAGGGAAGACGCGTGGCCTATCAAGCCACTCACTTTCAATTCTCGGGAAGACTTGATGTCTAAGGTGGCATTCAAGCCCATTAGCAAATAATCTTCGGCGTCCTTATTGAAGAGCTTCAAAAACGACTGCTTGAAAATCGAGGTTGTGAAGGCGTCACTCAAAAGCAACACCCCTCCTGTCTTGCTGCAAAGTGACTTCATCTCCAAGAACCCAACCTGATCCAAACATCCACCGAAAAGGTCAATGGTGTGAGAGTTCTTGACTGCTTTTGCCGAAACAGACTCGTAGAACTTGACTGCTTTTTTGTAATGCTTGGCATTGTCCTTGTCAATGTCAGAGTGCGATCTGATGGGCTCTTTCAACTTATTACCCACGATCATGCCGGGGTTCAAGGTGCACAGCCCCGCGCAGAACAAGAAGATGCGGGCGCCGAAGCCAGCGAATGCAGTGCCGAGAAGGCTAGTGGCAATATTGATAGCAGACCCGGTACACCGCAAGGCCCTGTCACCATGGGCCACGGCCCATGGGTCTGCCGAAAAATTCTCCAAAATATTCGTCAATTGGTATTCAATTTGCTCAAGAGGCAAGAAAAACCGATGCAAGGAATTCACCATGTTCATTTGTCCCGGCTGCGAGGCGGTGGGCTTGTTCAACATGTCAGCAATCTGCTTATCAGTGTACTCCTTGTCACCACGGAAAATATGAGATCTATTCACCGAAGGAGACGCCAAGTCGTACACCTGAACCATTGTTCCGTATGTTATCAATCCCACCAATGCATCGGGCGGCAAGTACGACAAGGAGATCACCAAGGTCTCCTTCAAGGCCTGCAAATTGTCCTCATCCTGGCACAAGTCCACCACGAAGAAGAACACAGGAGGCAGCTTGACAGGCTTGGCCGTGATATACTCCATGGTCGAGGAGTTGGGACTCAATTCGATGGGCAAGTTATCCTGGGTAATGCCCTGGTAGTGTGGGGGCAACAGACTTCGAGTCCCACACAAGGGGCACATCCAGAATCCCGTTGGGTCAATGGAGCAGTAAGGGTTCAAAATGCTCCGGCACAGCGCATTCTGGCAGTAGCAGGGGTCGTATGCCGCCACAGGCAAGTCTTCTCTGTATTTGAGCGGCGTGTACAACACACCTGTGGGAATCACGATCTTGGCTGCTTCGGCCTTGGTGGACGGGAACGAGTTCCACGCAAAGCGCACTCCGTTGATATCTTCAGCTTCTTCAAAATCCATCCTAAGGCTCGACCTCGGTCAGTATGGGGAGACGCAGACAAGTGGCTTGGAAGGTAGGCGTGGTGGACCGTTGGGCCGAAAAAACCTCGTCGCTATGAGGACAACACACGGGCGTGCGCGGCCCAACCACGCGTCGAGGGCCAACGCCAGGACGGGACAAGCGGCTTCCAAAGGGCCGTTTGACGAATGTGAAAGACTTGGAGGCGAGGCAAAGGCTGATAGAATAAACCATGTTCGCCTAAGGCGCCGCATCCCCTGTCTGGCTCCGAACAGGCAAAAGCGGGGTGAGTGTCTGGATCACGTGCCCAGTACCACGTGTCAGTAATCACGTGCGCGTCTGCCTCCCCGGCTGGCTGGGCCCCCCTCCGGCCATAGACGAAATGCCCCCGCGCCCCTGCTGTATCTGCTGCGATCGCGATACTGTCAGCCGGCTTTCCGCCGCCACGTCCTGCGCCGCAATCCCGCCGGCTAGTGTGGTCAGATTGACTGGCCAGTTCCTGCAGGAAGCGCAATACTCCTCGCGCTTGCGGCACCCCGATTTCCCGCCATGGCTACTCTTCACAAGTTCGGGACCCGCCTTGTCCGCCGGGGACCATGCCGGGCTTTTCTTCGGTGGAACTCGCAGCCCATACAGAACTACTTTGCTATATTTCCCAAAAACTTCCCCCGCGGCGGGCCGCCCGCAGACGAGTTCCTCATCAACGACAAGCTGCTAAGAAAAGAGTTGAGGCAGGTCCAAAGCGATAACCATCCAGACATTGTGCAGGCGCAGAGGCTAGCAGGACTCAAGGTTTGGTCCAGTTTCGAGCCTTCGCTTATCAATAAAGCCTACACCAGCATCCGGAACCCGTACCTCCGGGCGGCCCATGTGATCCGGCTCCATCATCCCGAGCACATGGACATCACCAAGGATGAGGTGTCAAAGGCGTTGATTCTGAAGTACCAGAGTGAGAGCGAGGAGCGGTCGTCGGAGTATAAGGAGCTCTTGATGACGGTGTTGGACGCGCACGAATCGCTAGAGATGGCCACAACGGAACCGGAGTTGGGCGGGTTGTCCGGAAAGAATAAAGAACGCATGTTTCAGTCCGAAGAGCGCATGAACCGCATCTTATCGCAGGTGAATATCGATTGGGATGACTTCATCTTGGAGACTATACGCTTGAAGTACTGGGTCAACATAGCAAATGGCATCAAGGAGTGGGAGCCGGGGAAGCCAGTCTTGCTTACCCACTAGACAAAGTGCGGTATGTGATTGCGACGATGATTTGGTCATGGTTGCTTGACACGAAGCCCATTCTGGAGACACTGCGCACGTGACGAGCTGACTGGCGACTCGCGAGATCCAATAACAACTTGATGGCACATAATTAAAATAGACTATCTAAAGGCTTGACTCGCTAGATCGCCTGAATCGAAGAGATTGACTTTCTGTGTCTCCCCTTTGGCAGAACTAGGGCCGCTGTCTTGTTGACTCACCTTGTCACTGATACCTCTGATGCCCCGGATGATGTAAAAGACAGACGACCCCCATATGCTAAACCAGGGAGAGCCTACTGAAGACAGTATCACCACCTTCAGCTTGACTAGGGCCGCTCCTGTAAAAGCAGACTTTATGTGCTTCGTTCCGGTGAAAAACCTCTGGCGAGCTACCCGTTCGGCTTGAAGCCAACCCTGCGTCTGGATTTCCGACGAATTGAGCAGGACATGCTAGTTGCCCTCGCTGGCCATGGTTTTGTCATCGTCAAAGTCGGCCTCCACATCGCTCTCGTCGGAGCCGGTGACATCCACGTCGCTGTCACCAAGGAGTGGGATCGACAACTCGCACTCCTCGTATTCCTTCTTCTCTTCCTCCAGCTCGGGATATTGACGCAACCACTTCATGCGCGGCCCCGTGATGCTGGACTCGTGGATCTTGAACCCAAATAATCGTATACTCAGGTTGGCCTTGTTGGCCCGCTCTTTGCGGAGCTTGCATTGGTTCTCAATCTCAGGAAACATTTCCACCAAAAGGCCCAGAAACGTCGTACCAAAAAATGCCCCGTCTATATTCAAAAACCGCGAGCTCAGGGGCACGTAGATGTCGTTGCAGCAAGGACAGTACAAACGCACGGTTTCCTGGCCCGGGACATCGGTCGCTCCCACGGGTATCAAGTGCATACCGTCGCAGTTGACCCGGAAACATATTCCAAAGTCGCTGCGCTCGAACTTGCTGGCCATAGCTGTGAACCCAGGCTTGGAGATAATGTACCGTGCGTGTATGAGTCCGTATAGGAGCTCTGCGGAGTGCGATAGCAACTGCTTGTTGGGCAAGTTAGACTTAGCCGCGCCTGAGCTATTCCTGACTGGGACGCTCCGAATGTTGGGGTCCTCCTCCGACGTTTCGACCTGGTAGTCCAAAATGGTATAAAGAGCTTCTTTGTAGTAAGGTACTTGCAGTGACAACCCGGTCAAATTGAAGTCGTCCTCTATGAATTCCTGCGACACTGGCACGAAGTAGTCGTGGCCAAAATCTTCGCAGAACGACTGAATCCATGGGACGTAATCGTCTTCAGCGTCGCTTGACATGATGTGGTGTTGCGGAGAAAAGGGACTAGGCGGGTAGGAGGAAAAGCCGTGGCAGTGGTTGGTTTGAGAGAATGTGGTCGCTGGTATAAGCTGGAGATGCTGTGGAAATAGGCGCTGGTTCCGATGTGGTTAGGCTGGAGTGTGCGCTGGGTGATAATTTTGTTGTCGCTGGTGGTGGCAGGGATCGGTCACGTGCGCGCGCACGTGACCCTGCTCCTTGCTTCGGGCCCTGGCCTGCTCTCCCATTCTCCACCGGCGCCAGCGCTTTACACCGGCGTAAGTATATGCTGCGTGACGTTATGGTCCACCCATTGGCCTGCCAGCTCGGGCATGGTGTATTGATGTGCCTCTCCATTTCAGACAGTTCGCACCTCATACTAATTTTTACTCCCACCAAACGTGTTCGCGCCGTCGCCCATACAACACCCAACACTGAAATCCCCCATGGTGTTTCACCTTAAGGCCACCAGCGTATTGGTGACGATATTGCTTGTTCTCATCTTGAAGCATGTTGTCAATATTGTTGGCAAAAGTGCCATTCTGGACCGAGGCTGGCATCTCTACACCATCATAGCCTCTAAAGCTGGGCACCCCAAGTTTGCCGAGTTAGCCCAGAAACGACGCCAGATGGTGGAGGTGAACATCGAGAGGAAGTCGATCAGCGCTCAAGACCAGTACGCCCGGTGGACTAAGCTCAACCGTTTGTACGACCGACTTTCCACCGAGGTCAATTCGTTGGGGGAGAGCGTGTCTGCAGAAAAGGCTCGGGTATCCATGTTGATCGGGCTCCTTTTGATGGCCCTAACCACGGTACCCATCTGGTTTGCTCGCTTCTGGTACCGGAAAATTGTGTTGTTTTACTTTCCTCCCAACGTGTTGCCCTACCCCATAGAATGGTTGGTAGCATTGCCTTTCACCGTCACCGGAGGAGTGGGACTCACAGCCTGGATGTTTGCAATCAACAGTGTTTTATCGTCGGTCTCACTTGTGGCCAAATACTTGACCGAGCCAGCAGTTGAAAAACCATTGAGAGGACTGAGCGAAAAGCAACCATTGGGTCTGAAGACACCAGGTCCAAACTGAGACATCCACATGACTGCGGTGTATGTTGAGAAGCCCCAGCTAATCATGTTATCAATAGCCGAGTGGTACTCGCTTTATGCCACTTCCATCACTTGATGAGCTCCTGGAATCGTGCTTTCATGGTCCTCTGGAGCTCCAGATTCTCCTCCCAGATGTACCTGGGCACCTGCCTCTTTTGAATTTGTTCTTGCTTGTCACGGAATGTTACTCGAAGCAAGTGCCCTTGCATGGTCTGATGGCTCATGACATCGATGTCTGTTTGGTCAAGCGCATTGAAATACCACGGGTCCAACACCTTTGTCCATACCATCAAGTCCAGCGAGTACGCAAAGACGCTGTTGGTCCTTTCCAACACGACGTACGGAGTGCCATGGAGGTCCACTTCGACCCTTTTGATATTGTCAACAAACACATGAGGAGGCTTCTTGGCAGAATCAGGCATCTTGGGCACCTCAACTTCACTGTTGATCGCAGGTGCCACAGACACTCCCTTCACCACCGCTTGAATCTTGAACTCCAGTTTCGCTGCATTAGGCATACGCCAGCAGTACACGAGACCGGCACTGGTAAGAAGCAAGAAATAGCTCCCTTTTTGTCGTGTCACCACAACATTACTGCCTAGCTCCATGGGCGGTGCTGCATAGGTTCCTGTTTCGGCCCAAACAAACTGAGTCAAACCATCGAATGAAATGAGCACATAAAATTCAAGTGCGTTGTCTATCAAGATAGGTATGACTTGCTGGATCTTGTAGGGAAAGTAGAGGATGTAAGATTTTGTATCTGCCTGACCGTCATTGGTGACAAGCACTTGCGTAGGGTCCCGGAAATCCACTCTCTGGGCGAAATCGGAAGCACTATCCTCATAGTCGGGCCAAGCTGGGCCATTGCGCACCTCGATCAAAGACAGTACCGTTTCGGTAGCTCCCTTAGCATGAAGGCCATTTCCATTTGATCCCTCGTCTCTTGTCTTTGGTGAATGCTTGACGGATTTGACAATCACTCGAAAAAAGAGACACTCGTCCACGGCATCGAGAGAGGAGGTGTTCACTAAGTCGTTGTTGGAGCCAAAAAGCTCGTTTTTTTGGAGGAGATGCTTCAATTCGTGGTTGATCACGGTCTGGTTGCTGAACAAAGCCTCAGGAAGATCCGAGACCATCTTGAAAGGAGTTGGGTAGTTCCGGTCCAACACCAGCTTCCGGTACTTTTTGGCTTTCGACCGCATACTGGCCCCCGAAGAGGTCCGCTGCGTGCCCGAATCATTGATGCCCATGTCTTCATTGTCGTTGTCCAAATCCTCCGTGGGCTTTTCTATAGATTTGTCGCCTTGGTGCCGCGGCCTAAGTCCGCCAACTGCAGACTGTACGCCTAGTCTGGGGAGAATGTAAGGGGTTTGAGAGATTTTGGAACTCTGCAACCGTTTAGTCAATTCAGGGGCTTTGATTGTGGGGGCTTTGCGCTCCGTGAAACCCGACACTAGTGTGGGCATGACCCGCTTTCTCCCTCCTTTGGTCACCGTGACACTTTGGGACCGTTTGGTAAGCTTGGGCGAAGCTGTCACCTGAGAGGATCCGTGCACTAGTTCTTTGGATGCCGATGCATCTGCGACTGCCTTCGAGCCTGACTTGGCCTTGTCCGAGATGGCTTTTTCCGTGGCTTTGTCCGTGGCTTTGTCCGTGGCTTTGTCCGACGTGGCTGCATCTAAAGATGCAAATTCTGACCCAGGTAAATTGGACGTTGCAGTTGACAATGAATGAGTAACAGCATTCATAGCACCATCAGTCGTGGCTTGTTGCGATGTAGATTTGTCGGGAGCATTTTCTTCTAAAGTTGCGCAAGAGCCGGTGCCGCTAGGAGAGTATTGCTTGGCAGTGGCTGTCACCTTGTAATCCGACACAATATCTGAATCCAGTTTGTTCAATAACGGAACGACACTCGGCAGAGTTTGGGACGCAGCCAAGGCCTCGAGGTTCAACATGTCCACGGACTCTGGCATAACCGTGGAGTCCCGGTCGCCGCCGTACTTGACTAACTGCAGGCCGATGACGTCGTCGCTGACCAAAACACCAAGCTCGTTTTCGCCAAACAACAAGCAGGTGATGGAGCCATCCAAGGAGCTCACGAATAGGGTTGTTCCGTCCGGAGTCCATGCTAGATCGGTGATGGAGCGGGCCACCATGTCGCGGGCCACCAACAACGGCTTGGTCAATGCAGTGCTCCATATGGCTAGCGTGCGGTCCTGGCCACCGGTGGCTATCACGGTGGCGCTCCCCCCGGAATCCTTCTCGTTGCCGTCAAGCTGGTACATGCGCGGCGAAAACGAGCACACCTCACAAGGGGCCTCGTGGCCGATGAGCGACACGTCTGTGGCCCAGTGGCCCCTGTTGATGATCACCACCGACGAGACGGGGCCATTGGTGGCATTGGGCACGGCGATATGCTGGCCATCAGGAGACCACGACATGCGCCGGAAGTACGAGGTCAACGGGGACTTCTGGAACGGGTCCATCACCACCTGCTCCATCTGGAACTCATAGGCGCCGGACGCCCCCTCGTTCATTTTCTTATAGTAGCGGAAAATGCGCACGGTCCTGTCGTCGGAGGCCGTGGCAAAGAACTTGTTAGCCGGGTCAAACACTATTCCCTTGACCATGGACTGATGGATATCATAGCGCTTGATGCGCTCGAACGTCACGCCACTCCAGATGATGATGGACCGATCAAGGCCCACGGTAATGAGCAATGCGCCGTCGGGGCTCCAGCAGATGTCCTGGACGTCGTTATCGTGGGCCACAAGCCGTTTCCTCACCATCCAGTGCTCCACGTCGGCATCGGTCTCGCCAAACAGCCGTGGCCGTGCCGCCTGGTCGTCATCTTTTTCCCAGATCAACACGATCTTATCGTCGGATCCCGACGCCAAGTACTTCCCGTCGGGAGAGAACTTGACGCTGGTCACCACGCCATTGTGCCTGCTCATGGACGCTAGAGGCCGCTGTAGACACTGGGGCTGCTCCATCCGCTGCACGAGACTTTGCTGGTCTTGCAGCGCCTCCGTGGAGGAGACGATGGACTGTACGTCCCACACCTTGACTTTGCCGTCGAGGCCCCCGGACGCCAACTTGGTGCCTTGCCTATTGACACTGATGGAGTAGCATTCGATGGGTTTGTTTTCGGCTGCCGTTAGTTGCTGTGGTGCTGGTGCCTGCTGTATACATACCTCTGTGGCTGAGCCAGGGAAGCTTGAGGATCTTCATGGCCTGGCGAGAAGAGGAACACCGGAGCTGGCCATGTGGTTGCGCGCATATGCAGTCGCTCTTGACCACCCCAACTCCACCGCTGCAGGGTGTGTGGCACAGGGTTACCCGACCCCACCAGCTCTTGGATATAAAAGAGGGATTCCAACAGGGGTAATGGCCTTGACCTAGGCTGCAATTTACGAAAGCGGCTGTGCACCCAGGACTGGGATTGAAGCCAAACTGCTAAGAAACTACAAGCGCGCATGAGGAATCGTCCTACTTACAACATATACGACGGTTTTTGAAAGGAATCGAAAAAGCACCCCTAAAGTTTAGAGCCAACAAGACGGAATGGTTCAACCAATAAGACAATGGGAGCAGCCAGCAGAATTAGGCAAAATGAGTGTAAGCTGTTGTATACAGGAGGGCGTGAACGCCTTTTTGTCCATTCTTGTCCGTTTTGTCCGTTTTGTCCGTTTTGTCCGTGACCTCAGACTGGTACAATACTCTTGAATGCAGTGTGGCGTTTTTACAGAGTTAGATTACGGTGCTTTTGAGAAGGCTGATTTAAAACTATCCGTTTGGTTCGGAAGAAGGCTTACGGGACCACCTTTGGTACCTTGGTTTGTCTTGGTGATTCGGTGTTTTGGCAAACACGTACACGCGACAAAAGACCAGAACCACCTAGACAAGTAAGCAAAGAGATCCACCGGTGGCTACATACAGGATTGCAGGGACCCCAGTTCTGACCGGTTTGGGCCCTTAGCACTAATTTCCAGAGCTGACCCTTCAGACTCGGGACTCGGAAGACTAATAAAATCCCGGGAACTAACCGTTTGGTTTGAAAGGGTACAAAACTTCAGAAGTACTGGTCTGTTTTTTACGCTAGTGTAGGGTCTCTACGGCTCGCTGCTTTGAAGTTCCCGGTTATGCTTGTGTCATTAATTGCCCAGCTCGGCTAGTATTCTATGCGGCAACTGAAGCCAAAAGGTTGAGTCGTAGGTTGGGTTTGGTGGCCTTGGTATGTGTGACCGGGCGACGCAGTCTGATGCAGACATTATAGACTACATGAGAAGAGACATTGGGTCTTGATCACTACCAATACATCTTTTAGACTGTTTTAAAAACCATCGATACCGAAGTTGACGGTTCCACACACTTTCCGGAGATCAAGTGATAGCAGAATCGTTTTGGTCCATGAGATTTCTCGGGACCGCTCAAAACACCTTGGCACTGACATCTCAGGTAAGCGAGAGGAAGCATTAGACCTGCCTTGCCGTACAATAAAGTACAAAAAGTACAATAAGGTACAAAACGTACAAAAAATACAAAAACGTACAAAAAAGATCTTTCGGTTGCGGCCATACCAAGTAGATAATACTGTTTCCCGTCCGATCAACGTTAGTCAAGCTACTTAGGGCCACAGTGAGTAATGCAGTGGGAGACCATGTGTGAAATTGTGGTGCTGCAATCTTTTTGCCGTTTTCCTGGTAGGACCGTCTTTAGCCTGAAACGCCAGGTTCACATCTGAAAGCGTTGAAGCTTCACTAAGGGTGGCGTAGTTGATGGGGTTTGGTGCGGAAAAAAGATGGAGTCCTATTGAAGCCGCAGGTCTCAGTCTTGTAGTGACTTATCAATTATTAATTCAGGTTTTCTTCAGGTTTTCACGAGACCGGCTTTTCCTGGGTATATGTATTCACGTGGATGAACGCTGAAAAGCCCCCTTTTTTTGCTGCAATCTCCCCAGGACCTCAAGGAACGCAATCAGTGATTGGCGTACAGTTTTGCATTGTCTCCTAAAACCCAGGGACCTCTACTAGCGACTGGCAGGTTTAGGCCGTTTCCAGTTTGAGGCCAAAGGGAAGGTGTTGACTGGATGGCGGCTCAATGCCACCACGCTTTAACGGCGAGGGCAATTCCGGTGGCCAAGGCAAGCATTTCAAAGATGTTGGCAAAGTGTCCTAGAATAGAAGCTACCGCTGGCCGGTCAGTTTGCTTTTATTCAGAAATGATGCCTCAAGGATGCCGTTGTGCGCACGAGTCCTCAGGGTCGGCCAGACTGATACCCAGACACAAAGTGTTCAGTGTGTAATGTAGAGCACAAGTGTAGGGTTTGGACAAGGTGCAGTAGCTTGATGTGGAGCCGGCTCTAAATACTGTGAAGCAAAGTGGGTCTATTATTAGACAAAAAGAAGACTACTTCATTTTAGACTACAGCAACAGCAGAGTGGAGCTTGAATGACGACGCAGAAGCGCGGCGATGGATTTCAAGTAACGATTTCGCATGGTGACCGATACGGTGACCGATACGGTGGCCGAATACGGTGGCCATGGAGGGGACCAGGTACGAAAGTCAAGGTTATGTGAAGATGGCGATTGTGGAGACGAAGCTTGGCGTACACGTGACCATGGTACTACTCCATGCGGTGGGTCGCACTAGCCTTGGGTGCAAAATTCACTGGCCACGCGCGACTAGAATCGGTATGCCGCACACCTCCAGTTGGACGTCTCCTGGCCCATCGCCGGGAGCCATGCCTCTGAATGGTCAGCTCACAGATGGATCCTTCGGTCCACCCGCATGACTCGTTCAGTTTGCAACTCAAGTCTGATAAACGTGTAAGCTGGCCCTTGACGGATGTGGTCTGATGTGCGACGTCATGTCGCCGCGGGTCCTGGCCGCCCCAGTGCTTCTTTTCTGGACTAAAATTCAAGGAAATGAGTGCTTAGAAGTTACAAAAAGAGCCTAAGTATCAGAAGGAAGTAGCGTAGAGTGGTGGCAAGGGCCTCGCTTTTCTGCAGGTCCCAGTGTGTTGAGACACTATTCGTGATATGTTCTTTTGTAATTGTGAACGTCAAGAACTTCAGGGAAGAAGTATGATGATCCCTAAAGCAAGGGGATGATCTAAACTTATATAGATAAAAACCGGCCCGGGCCGCATGAGGCGTTGATTGCACCATTTTCAGCCGGCGTAGGGGCACGATGGCGCCTTCTTTGGTTGAGTGGGGTGTTAGGACACAGCCGGGCCGCCTTGATGCCCCAAAAAGTCCCAATCTGGCTTATGCATAAGCCAAAGTGGCGCTTGAGGCGGGCTTTGTCCTGCATCGGAAAAAACAACGACGTTGCATTTGGGTAAACCACGGCGCTGAACCTAATTGGGTACAGCTAAGTCTCGAAGATAGTCGGCCGGGACTGGACACGCCTCTCTCTAGATGGGGTATCGGCCGTATCCCCTTACAACCGCACTGGCAGGTTATTTTGTATCCATGGGCAGTGTGCTACCCATGGTGGAACTAGCAATTCGTGCATATTTTCATTAAAGCTCTTCTCTTGCTGTCCACCATAGATTAGCCAAGGTAGATATATAGACCACGATGGTCATCTCCCATGTTAAGTCGTCTCATGTCTCGTCGCGATACGTGAATACCTCCCAAGTATCAACTTCTGATATTCCAGCACAAGGGGGGCTTCTGGTGGACCTAGTAATTGACATCGTCATGACATGGGAACGTCACATACACACCCAGGTGGCTCGGAACACTCGTATTTCCATGTTCCAGTAAGTTTCCCACGTAAAGAGCCGAATTCTCGCTTGGGACATATCGTATTCCTTTTGGTACTGCACTTGGAAGCTCTCCTAAGACTTTTTTGTCTTGATGGTCTCTTGTTTGACTTCCTGGCGTTTATAGAACCAATGGAGGCTTAGACAGCCTGGCGCGTTTATCCGCTTTGGCTACTCAAAAGAGCATTTCATGTGTTGATTGCTCATCTGAACAGAATGCTTGGTATCGAGAGCCCACTTGGCGCCATGCTTCAATGTTACCTGTATCCGTGTTTGCCTCTCGGACGGTATGTTCCTGTGTACAGGTGCCTCATTCAATCAACATGAGTCGCGCTATTCTCAACAAGCGTACTAATATGCATACATGGGGCTATGCTGATGTTGTTCCCCTGGTGAGAGTCTTCTACTAGAGGCTGGTCAAGAACTCAAACATGACACCATCCTACTAATAGTTATGCCTCACCATGCCTGCGAAAAGAAACACCAGAGGGTGATACGCTAAATTGCATCATCTTGGCGACTCCATGAGACGGGTCAACCGTCTATTTTGATTGATCTCCATGGTCCCGTTAACCACGTGCCAACACATATAATAGTCTACCAGTAGTAATAGTGGTGCGCACCGTAGCCCACATTCGCAGCTGTACATTCAGGCTCACCTGGCCGCGCTTAAAAAAGGCACCCTCGCATAAAAGTAGTGCGCATGCGCCTGACAAGCCACACGGCTTTTCCGCTTCCGAGAAGTCAGTCCAGGGAGATTTTGCTGGCATGGCCAGATTCTGAGTGCTTATGTGCATTTCTCATGTCAGTACCTAGGACCATAAACGTCGGTTTCTAATTAGAAAGAGGGTGAAAAGTCCTTTCTTCGTGATGTGCATCTCTACTTTCTGAGGAATATGTCGGCCGTTGACAATAAACGCGTTCCTGGATTGTCCGCCAATAGAGACAAAGGATTTATTCAAACCAGCAACTTCGTTCTGGGAAGAACCCGAGGGTAAACCTCGCTGTTTGAATGTGAATTTCAGGTTTCTATATAGACGTTTTATAGTGGGTTGGCAGTGTTTCAATGTAATGAGAGGTGCAGCTAGTGCAAAAGCCAGGTGCCCAAAAAGTCTCGTGCGCTGGAGAGCCAAGGAAGACAGGTGTTTCCACTCATGGCAGTCAATCACACTCATGGCGGTTGATATAGCTACTCAGTATATGGATCCTACGGATGGTCATGTGCAGCCATTAGACCGGTCAGTAAGTAGACTCGTGCTTCTATCATTTTCGCCGTCTTTGAGTTAAACATTATATTGATTAATAGTCTTCGGCCCCAGGGACTGCCAAAGGTTCAAGTAGTGCCCCAGCTCTTCTAGAGGGCAATTTTGCTCGAATCCAGCGTTCTCCAGGTAAACACAACAACACGTGCAGCCGACCACTTCGAGTCTGCCTTTGCATATCATCGTGCTCAGATACGCACGGCTCGGCTTTACAAGTTGAACTCAGCCTTGACAGCGGCGCCGAACTTCTCTAAGCCCCTCTCCAACTCATCCAAAGGAACGGCGGCGTATGTTCCGCGGAAGAAAATGATATGGTCAGGTTTCGCGTCCACGTGGAGCTCGGGCTGCGGAGGGTCAGTTTCGTCACACACCTTGAACCACGACCCAGGAATCATCAAGCACCCGTGCTCCAAGCCCCGTTCGTAAATGGCAGACTCCACCTTCAACGGGTCGCAGTTCCACTCCTTGAAGCGGGGGTGCTTGGAGCAGTCGATGTCCACCGTGAAGAACATGCCCGCCACGGGCGGCGTGACGGACACCACTTGCGAAGGAAAGTACTTATGGAGAGAGTCGATGGCCACGTCGCGCTTGAGCGTGTACTCGGCTCTCAAACCAATCAACCAGTCCAAGTAGCCCTTCTGGCCCCACCTCTGGAACAAGCCGTTCAACAACGACTGAGCGAAGCCAGAGGGACACTGGATGGTAACCTCGTGCAAACGCACAAACCGCTCCAAGAGCTTCTCTTGACCCACTATCCAGCCTAAGCGTGAGCCCGGGGCAATGGTCTTGGAGAGAGAATCCAACCGCAATACCCTTCCGTCCACGTCCATGGAGAGGTACGAGGGGATCAACGCCTTGGTGAACTCTTCGTGGCCGTGCACATGCTTTTTGGAGCGCACCTCGAGATCTTGCGTGTACGGCTCCATCTGCAAGAAGTAGTAGGGCTCGTCTTCAATGAGGATCAAGTCGTGCTGCTGAGCCAACTGGTACACCTGCTTTCTTCTCTCGGCGCTGATACAGGAGCCCATGGGGTTCTGCCCGGTGCAGATGGTGTATAACAATTTGGGCTTGGGTCCCACCCACTGCTGCAACACCTGGGCCAACGCCTCGGGCACAATGCCGTAGTTGTCCATTGGGATGGGGAAAGTGGTGATTCCTTGCCCGTGTGCAGCCTCCAACGCAGACGGAAAGGTGTAGCCCTCCACCAAGATGACATCCCCGCGCGAGGCGAACGTCCGCAAGCACGCGTCCCACGATTGGGTGTTGCCAATGGTGGTGATGAGACCCCAGTCCTCGTACGGCACGTTGTGGATGATCTGCGTGTGTTCCTTCAAGAACTCAATCAACTCAGGCTGGCCCTCTGTATGGCCGTACTGCAAAGAGCGTGCCAACTCCACATCCTTGGCGGCCGCAACAGAGGCCCCGGCGCGCTTGGGGATACTCAAGACGGTTTTGTTGACGTCGGAGACTTCGGCGCCGATGCCGTTGGCAAAGGGAGGCGTTGGCGAGTCTGCACTCACCGAGTCAAAGGGAAAGTAGTCTGCCATGGGCAAGCCTCCGCCGAGGAACGTCATTCCTGGAAGCTTGTAGTATTTGAAGGCACTTTTCAAGGCCGAGGGCTTGCGGGACTTGGCTTCGATGCTCAAGTGGTGCGATAAGTCTTTGGCGGCTGGTTTTGTCATTTCGGGGGTTGGGTCGCTGAGACGGGGTGACTTTGTGCCTGGTATTTTCGAGTTTGTGGGGTTTCCTACGTTCAGAGGCTGTGTCTGTCGCAGGGAGGTGAATGAATTGTTGTTGGGAAAGGTGCAGCAGGGCAGCGTAGCGAGCAGAGAATGGACTGTTGAGATAAGAGGAAATGTGCACTCCTATATCGTGTTGAAGGCTGCAGATCGAAGATGCGCAATGACTCACCATGACTCATCGTGACTCAGGATTGGGGCGAGTAATCTGATTGGCCAAGAGACCACGTAAGAAGGCTCCCATATCCAGAACCACTACATCTACGAATGTAGGGTCTGGTGAGGAAGGACTTTCGTACCCTCGATAGTCTCATTTCTACAGGATAATCTGTTGGACAAAATGAGACACCTGTACACAGGAACCAACATGCGAGGCGTGTTGCACCGAGAGTTACATCGGTACACCACCGGACCCAGCTGGTTGTGCGGCGCGCAGATCCGGAGTGCATATAGGCCATCTATTTCCTCGTTTTTGATTGGTCTGGGCAATTTTGTATGTGACAGTCCAACGGCCGATTCCGCCCGTCCGGAATAAATAGAGAAGCGGGAGCGCCGATTCGCTAATTCCCGAATGATTGGTGTTTCACTGAAGCCCTTATTAGGGTTGAGAGGAACGCATTGCCATGACCATTATAGGCGTTGTAGCATGCATATGATACTCATATAGTAACATCATTGAAGTCAGAGACCCACAATGTGCAGGCCAAAGGAACTGCCGCACAACACAGGCACACACAGATCCCATGCAAGATGTCGGCTTGTCCCCTCGTATCCGCTAATGGGTCGCCTGACCAGTAGAGTCGACTCAAACTGAAATTTTTGGAACGTGCACGACCGTCTACTACATCATGCTGCGAAAGGAACATGAGAATTAGTGCGCCTGCAGGCACTGCATGTTCACTTGACTACATATAGGAGAAACAAGGGTAGGTTTTGAAGGCCTAAGTCTTGTGCACACTCTATGCTCAAAGCTTAGTGGGGAGGGATTAAATCATATCTCCTTCTACCACCTGATTGAGCGGCTGTAATAACGATTCCGCGGCCCCACAATGGGCTGCTGCTAGTGAAGGCCCCTCTATATTATTTAAGGAAGGGACTGCGGCCCCAATCTAGAGGGTAAACAGTCGAGGAAGCAAGCTTAGTATATTTGGGAATATAAGACATAAAAGGTGAATGCAGAAGTTCCACAATTAAGGAGGTGGAGGAAATCTTGGTACCACACCAAATCACGGGAGTGTATACAAGTCTCAACCGACCCTTACGGAATTTCCTCAAGGACCTGATCTCTCTTTTCGGTTGCATTCGTGAATTTATTTAGTGTTAACGTGCCACGAACACACACAGGCCAATACCTTTGAAAAGCTTTATGGCTGGTGGAATTTATCAAGCCATTTAGCAACGTTTTAATAAGGGATGGATAGTCTATAAAGACACCATAAAGGAGAGGATGGGAAATGACACGTTCTGTGGTGGAGTCTTGTCGACATGCGAGAGTACGAAACACTCTGAGTTGGCGTGTTTAAATTCAAGTGTGGTTTGTTAATTTCCAGAGCGGTTTGTAATTTCCGTGTTTTGTTTTTCTAGAGTGGTTTATTAATTTTCTAGAGGGGTAAAAATTTTTGTAGTTTGTTTAACCCTTAGGCATCTTTCCTCTTACAGAACAGCGGAATTCTGTACGTAGTCAACCGGACCAACTTGTACAACGCCATGCCTGCGCAGAGATTAAACACCGCAAACGCACACAAGAGCCCCATGTTCCTCCACACATACGTGTACTTGATGCCAAAGGTCGCAAAGTACTCGTCTGCCACCGAGTACGCGCAGTAACCACAGCTGGACGTGTCGTTTGGGTTGATGATGTAGCCGGTTGCCTCGCGCAAGAACGCGCCCATGTACTCCTGGCAAGTCTGCCCAGAAGGCGGCGTCACGTAGGAGAGTTCACTTGCTGAGCAGGTAACGGGTTTCTGGTGGATCATGGTGGAAACCGAGTTCTGGATCACATACGTGAAGGGACTCAATCTGTACATGAATCTCCAGAACTTGGGCATCAAGCTCTGCGGCCGGAGCACCCCGGCGAAGATGTAGATGAACATGTAGAAGAATGACACAATGATCGACGCAGACTCCAAGTTGGGCGTGAAGTACACAAGCAAGAGCGCAAACGTGATGTTGAATAACTGCAAGAAGATCACGTATGTTAGGATGAACACTCCTGCATGCGACGCTGAAGTGTCCACCTTGGTGGGGAAAAAGACACTCACCGCCATGAGCACCGCCGAGAAGAAGGTGTAAGGGATCTCGTTGAGAAATTGCGAAATCACCAAGTTCCACCAGCCATAGGTGTTGCACATGCGCTCTCTGCCCTCGTAGATGTCTCTTTCCGGCATGGCTTGCGCTTGGATTTGCATGATCATCGGGTAACTCACCACCGTAGTCGTGTAGGCACAGAAAAGACCATTCTGCATTCCGGCCAAGTCTCCCGTAAGCCCGTAGTACGAAAACCCAATGAAGAGCCCGTTGATCGTCATCATGGAGGTTTTGGCCAAAAAGTAGTCGGGTTTTCTCCAAAATGTGGTGGCAAGTCTCCGTGCCACGAGGTTCAACTGGTACAACGACGAGGTGGGCTGTTTCGAGTATAGATCTTTCAGCACGTCAAGATCAGACTCGGGTTTCTTGGCACTGATGATGCGATCTACCTCTGCCATCACTGCCTTTTTCTGCTCCGACGCTTCCCAAACCAGAAACCAGTCTTGAGAAGAAACCGCCGTAGCGCCTGCTCCGATCACCTCGAGGATGTACTCGGCCGCGTTTTCATGGGACTCGCAGATCCTTCCGCCATTGCCCTCAAAGTAATCGAGCACCTCGCGTGAGTTGTCGCCAATATTGCCGAAGTACACCGTTTGGCCTCCTTTACGTAACAAGAGCAAGCGCTCAAACTCCTCGAAAAGAGTAGCCGAGGGTTGATGGATGGTGCACATAATGGCTTGGCCTGCCCTGGCCAAGTCTTTGAGCACCTGGACAATTGCGGTCGACGATTGGGAGTCCAAGCCTGATGTGGGCTCGTCCAAGAAAAGAAGAAGCGAGGGCTTGGCCACCAATTCCGTACCGATGGTGAGCTTTTTGCGCTGCTCCACATTGAGCCCCGAGCCCGGTGTACCGACAATCGCGTCGGCGTACTCCTCCATGTTCAAGATTGTAATTATTTTCTCCACGTATTCCCGCTTTTCCTCATCGGGAACATGTCTAGGCTGACGCAAGCGGGCCGAGAACTGCAAGGCTTCCCTTACGGTAGTCTTGGGTGAGTGTATGTCTTGTTGCTGAACGTACCCTGTTCTGCGAATAAATGAAGCATTCAAGCGATTGCCATTCACCAACATATCGCCGGTAACAACTCCCACATCTGCTCTCTGGCTTAGCACATTGAGAAGAGTAGTTTTCCCCGCACCGGACTCGCCCATTAACGCGGTCAACAGCCCGGGAAGACAGAATCCAGACACCGAGTCTATGAGCTTCCTTTGCGAGCCATCGTAGGGAATCAAATAATCTATGTTTCTCCACACAAAAGTGTCATTGGTTCCCAAGCCGGAAAAAACATCGCCGCGTTTTTCGGTCTGATTTGGAGAAATAGAGCCCTTTTCATCCAGACCTTCGCTCTCATGCACGACCGATTCCTCGTCTTTGGCTTGTAGGTTTTCGGGCCTAAGTGATGTGCCCCGGGCTCCTCTCAAAAAAAATAGACGATCGATGCCCCCCGATACCGGACGCGTTAGCTCGTAGCCGAGACACGACATGAAAAGAGAGAAGCACATGAATCCAATCAAGATACCCAAGTTTCTCCACACATGAGAAAAGGAATACTCATAACTTAGAGCGACGTAGCGGTCGCCGTCAACCCACGTTTGGCCCTCCAAAGAGCCCACGAAATCACACACAACATTAGAGGAAGTGTAGCCGTCCCCCCGGGGAACGATGTGGTCGGCGCTGCACGTCATATTCCTGTTGTGAAATTCCGTGGTCAACATCGCCTCGAAGCTGTACTTGACAGGGTTGAGGTAGGACAACCACATGAACCACGGATGCATGGAGGGTGGCCTGATCATGTAAGACGAGTAAACGTCGCATACCAAGATAAAGCAACTGGCCATCGTATTGGCCCAAGTCACGTCTTTGCTCCACGCGGCAATGGCCTGGAAAAGGTAGTTCATCGACAAAAACACAACGTATTGAAACAACAAAAAGACAAAAAACTTCCACGCCACTCGCTCTAGGCCACCCAAAAAGTAAAGAATGAGGGCAAAGATTATGTTGATCAAAAAGGCAATGGGGATGATGCAAACGGATTCAGCCAAAGCATGGGCTGAGGGATGATAGAAGCGATAGTTTCTCTGCTTCATCAACACCGGTCTTAGCGTGAATGTTTTGGACATCTCCGCCATAGCTATGATAGACATGAATAACGTGGCGGTGTACATTACACCGCTTCTGGAAAACGCACCATCCACAGACTCATCGCTGCCGTAAAACACAGATCCAACAACAAGAGCCTGAATTACAACGGTGGAGATCTGGATGACGGTGTAGGTTTTGTCGTTGAGCAAGTTTTGGTAGGACCGGGTGCAACATGTTTTGATCTGTTGGTAATAGTTGGTCACATAGTGAGACTGAAGCCGTTGCGATTTTCCTCTCTGCTGCTTCATCACAAGTAGAACCTCATCCTTTTTAGCCTCCGTGGAGTGGCTCTTGTTGTATTCGTCAATTTCCAGCAACAATGCTGCGTACTCAGGCGAATGAAGCCAATACTCCCGGAACTGGCCAGCCGTTCGGGGAACCTGGTTCTCCATGCCCTTGAAAGGCTTCCTGCCATTGGGGTCGGTGACAGCAGTCAAGAACTCCGCGGTAGGCTGTCTTGGCGGACACTCGTAGCCCATCTTCTCGAAGTAGGCCTTGGCCTTGTCCACAGACCCGAAGTACACCTGCATCCCCAGGTAGAGGACGGTGACTTTGTCGAAGGTGTCGTAAACGTTCTCTCCCGCCTGGTAGATGGTAACAATGGCCGTTTTTCTGAGCAAGTTTGTGGTGAGCCGAATGGCCCTGGCGTACTCCAACGCCGTGGACGCGTCCAAGCCCCGGGTGGCGTTATCCCAGCAGTATAAGCTGCCCTCGCAGGCCATGGCCTCGGCAATAGAGACCCGCTTGCGCTCGCCGCCCGAAACTCCCCTGATGTAATCGTTACCCACCTTGGTGTTGTAGGTGTGGCGCAAGCCGAACACCGTGGCCAACATATCCCTGGTGAAATCAATGTACTCCTGGGCCGTCTGATGGTTAATCCTGGTGCCAGGCACCTTGCATGCTAAGGCAAAGTCGAGGGTCTGCTTGACAGTCAAGTGGGGAAAATGCACGTCCAACTCCGGATTGTAGATCAACTCGGCGGGAAACCGCTTCAACACCTCTTTTTGGGATAGCCCGTCGTAGTTGACAGTGCCGGTTATTCCTGTGTACATGGCCCGCTCCGTGCCACTGAGCGCCCTTAGGAGAGTTGAGCAGCCTGCGCCCGGCCGGCCCAACACCAAGAGCATCTCGCCACTATTGACCAAGCCGGAGAACAGGTCCAAGATAGTCCGGTCCTTGCTGTGGCGTGAGTCCCGTGACCACTGGTATAGAGTGTACGGTCCCTTGAGTACATCACCAATGGTAGGCAAGTAGCTGTAACGCTCATCCTTTCCGTACACAGACAAATCCTGAAACGAGAGACCCAAACTATGCAATTGAATGTTCTGCTCTTCGGCTAACGCGAGAAAGTTGTGCAATAGCGTTTCCAAGTCGAAGTCTTCATCCACCACGAGTTTCGGAGTACTGGGCTGTTTCTCCGATAACCGTCTGGATAACACTTCCAAGTTGCTCAAGTTGCTCGAAGAATCGGCCACATCATAGCCGTTGGAGCCCAGAGACCCAGAGAATGGCTCGGCAGAGTGGCTCATGTTCCTGGTGACAAGCAGGCCGCGAAACCATTGCCTTTAAGTATTTCTCAGTGGCAAACGCAGCCGTGTTTAGATAAAACAACCGCTGCGCATATTAGGTGTCCCTACATACGTGACGTGGCGGGGTGCCCCCGAGCCCCAAAGTGTAGGGCTAGCGTGGACGCGGATTTCTATGGCTTAAAGAGATATTCAACCAAGGACTGCCGCAGTTTTGGTCGCCAACGAGGTATAATATCTGTTCCAACACAACGGACGATAAGACTTGTCTCGTGTAGCATAGCGGAGACTACGTTGCTGAATCGCAGTATGGCATGTCTCATGCACGGGTACTCAATGTACGTCCTGCATTTACCCGCCGCCACTGGCTGTCACCAAGAGAGGGTAGTAGTAACTAGCGATTAACCAGATAATACCACCATAAATAATGGTTTTTTTCGAACCCGACAAACATTACGGAGTCATGCAACCTGTGTGTGTAGCACAACTTCACCTAGTTGTGAGCACGGCAACTCTCGTCGGCATTGTTGCTCTGAGGGAACATTTGGAGGCTTACACAGGCCTGACCTAAATGTGGTGAGGGACAACAGTAGTCGATGTGCTCCAGACGGGTTAGCGGTAAGGAGTGCATACCGGGCCGCGCTATTTGCTTGGCATCACAAGTTTCGGGCCAAGCATCCCGACATGGGTATGTTCTAGTGCAGTGGCACGAGAGGTCGGGCGTTGCGGCCCGCTCATGCACGCCTGCATGGAAGCTCTCTGACAAGAAAATTCTGCGCCACGTGACACGGAGAAAGGGAGCGCCCCGCCGAAGCGGGGTAGGGAGGGGGAGGGCGGCGCCCACGTGACCGCGTCACCTCACGCCTACATAGGGGCGGGCGTTTTTCATCATTTGGTGTTAGGCTCTGGCAGCAGGTCTGGTGGGACCTTTCCCGTGGGGGAAAACGCCAGCGCCGTGCTGGACAGTGGCCGTCCAATTTCGATGGGCCAAGCACCCGACTGGGGGAAGGGGGGCCTATTCGAGCTTGCTGGTACAGCGTATTGCTGCACCCGTACGGCAGCTCTCGCGGAGCGCTGGGCGTGACATCTGGCTATAGATCCAAGGTGGGGCGGAAGAGACTGCATGAAGCTACTTGAGACTGTATAGACTCAGGAGAAGTGTGTAGGAGTGGTGGCGAAACATACTTGAGGGAAATGGCTCATTATATGAATGATGTGGGCTCCTTCCGAGAGGAAGTTTACATATTAATACTCAAAACGTCGACTTAATTTCATTAATTCAAAAATTCTAAATGTATGCTCGGCCTACAGCCGGGAGTCAAAAACCCATATGGTGCATGTGACATAGATTGATGTATCAATATTTGGGGCTTACACTCAAGTGATTCATTACTTGAATAAAACCACATTCAGATATATTCCCGGGTGTAGGGGCGGGGAGAGGGAGGGGTTGTGAGTTAACGAATTTTCGAGCAAGCATCTAAATCAGAACACGAAAACGGAAAAATAATGAACCTATGTAACCGCGTCTACTAATTCAGGAACCGCCTTGTACACGACCAGATAGGCCGATGTATAGACCAACCCGTTCTCAGCAAATTTGGATAGGCGAAAGCTCGTGGGACCTTCTATAGAATTGGAGTTTGCTGCAAGAAAAGATTATATCTTCTCAAGTAGTCAAGTAGAATTGCAACCCGCCGTGAACATCTCAACAACGGAAGTGTTGGAGCGAAACTCCGCGCTCTTGTCGGTTGATACAGCGGCGAAGTCCGCTTCTCGGAGTCCACGAGGTTGACAAGCTCAATATTTTAAGCGAGCGGCCACGAGGCTTTATATTAGGATCAATAGAGTCAAACCCAAATTAATCCAAGGAAAATTACATCTCATCAGGGAAATAAACCATGGGCTCCAGGCCCATTGTACAGTATACGAGACTGTTGAAGGCCAAGGACTAAGAACGCGCATAAAGTTTGATACACTCAGCCAACGTGCATGACTTCAGCACCATTTTCTTCCTAAAGTGGCGGGGGGAGAGGATTAGAACATAGCACGTGTCCTAAAGGTGAACGCCCATAGATGCATCTAAGGTACCTCCCTACACCCGCCGACCCAAAGAGAGCTGTTTCTAGTCAGAAAGTCCATATCTTCATGATACAATGGGCGAGGTCGAACCACCCCTGAATATTTGTGCACGGTCAATTTATGGTCGTCCAAAGGGTGTTTGACGCAGAGTCGAAGCTATCCTGTACATATGTTTCACAGTGCCCTCCGCGGGGAAACTTGGCTTACGGTCATTTATTCTCCTGTGATTCTACGTCGTAATTTAATAATTGCTATGGGACAGATGTGTCAGTAGATAGTCTCTGAAACGAAGGGGAACCATCGGTAGTTAAAAGGAAAGCCGGCCAAGATTGCGCCGCAGTAATTCGCGTCATCTCGAGAGATCAGTACCAAAATGGGCCGGTGTCGATAGTCATCGGAATCGGCCTCGAAATTGCATCCATAGGCGATAGGCTCAAGCCGGCACAACTTGGCACCTATGGGTAGCACACTACCCTTGGACAAAGCCTAGGAGTTTCTTAGAAACTTTTGCTATAGATTCAATTGCGGGTTTCATCAATATATCCATTACCTAGACTTATGTTGTTCACGATGTAGAGACCTCATGGTATTTTCAAGGACCTCTGGAGTATTATCGAGCAGAGTATTCTGAGGCGCCCGGATCCGCAGTGGCTACACGCAGAGCACTTTTTTGCATCTTGCAACGGGAGCCAGTGTGGAGAGAAGGTTTCGGGTTGCATTGAATGGCTTGCAGTTTTTTAGTGGCCCCTTTTTGGTGTGGCTCTTCGCCATCTCCGGTATGTGATGGGGTATGCATGTTGAGCGTTACCATATACTCCTTCATAGCTCTTGGGCACTTGTGATTTCCTGCCCATGTAAATTCATCAAGTATGGGCCGAATTACCTGTTTCAGCCATTCATCACTTCTCACTGTATCTCTTTACATTTGGCTCTCTCTGGATGACCTTTGTCTTTAGTATCTATTCAGCGCGACTCCCTGGCTTTCATAGATTCAATGCATACACCCTCATTGCGACGGCCTAAACCTGGAAACGTGTTAGAAAATACAAGAGCACGGGGGCCACCTTTCGGATTCGGAGGTACCCCGAGAATTTTGAAGTATACCATGGTATGTATTGAGCCTAGGGTACATGAGAAACTCCATGAGTGCATTGTCGACTCTTATACATATGTCCTGGATCTCGCATGCATACGATGCAGGACGTCACCCCCGACCGTACCTCCCTTTAACCCGGTTGCGATCGTTCCACAAAGGGAATCTCGAAACAGACCTTCAACTGCTGTGCCTAAATTACAGCCAGACACCCCTTGTCAATCTCAACGCAGCCAGGGTAGGTACACGGGACATCCCCGAACACACCCGTACACCACAGGAAAACGTTCTGCGGCGGTGTGCACACAAAGCTGTCAATGGGACAAGACACGGCCCTGACGCAACGGAGATTTTAATGCATTCATCTATACTGACGCGGGAATAGTACCTTGCGGCCCAAAGTATTATGTGAACTTAGGGGTGCATTGATTGGTTTTACCACCGTCGGCCGCCCCATAGCATTAGATCTGCATACGACATATCTACGAGGTGCCTTGGCTCAGCACACGCTATTCAAAGCTAGCGGTGGGTAAACCCCCGCATCTACTGTGGAATTATCTGGATTGGGGTACTACTTTAACAACTTGAAGATGCCTCAGTAGCTCCTGCACAATGTTTTTTGAAGTATATGGGTTCGTTGGGGGGAACCCGTATGGTTGAACCAATCTCCTTTGTTTGTTCGTGGAGAATGTCTGATCTTTATGTAGCTCTGCAAGTGCTCACCACTTACACCTCAGGTGCGTCCAACTTCGAGCCTTCAGTCCCTGGAAGCCAGTATCATCGTGATGATGCGCCGAACTTCGAATTCATTTGATCCGCACATCTCAAAGTAAAAATCGTACACCTTCTAATTGTACACCCTCCTATTGTACACCATTTCTTCATATCATTTCATATCATTTCATAGCATCATTTTATCTCATCTTTTAATCTCATCATTTGATCTCATCATTTCATCGTATAATTTCATCGTATCATTTCATCGTACACCATTTTATCCGCACATCAGACCTTCAAGATCCCGTCGATACACCACATCAAACTTTGACGTCCTCATCGTCTATAATCACCTCAATTTCAGAAATGCATCTAGCAACACCGAAGAAGATGGTTCGTCATTGACGTTCTTTTCAAACACATTCCAAAACCGCAAAGTCTCGTCTCCGGCTCCCGTGACTATGGTTTCTCCGTCGGGCGATAGTGAAAGATACAACACTCGGTACGTATGGCCCGTGAGCTGTGCTATCTGCTGCATCGACGGGTACTTCCACACAATGATTTGGTTACGTGAATACCCGTGAGTAGACACAATTTCGTTGGAGTTTTTTGACCAGACTAGGTTGCACACCTGCGATCCTGTTTCCACATTATTGATGCGTGTGCCCGTGAGCGTATTCCATACCTTGATCGTCTTGTCTGCAGTGCCTCCGCCAGAGGCTAAGATCCCTCGTTGGTGAGGTGACCACGAGATGGCCTTGACTGCTGCATTGTGCTCCGAAAATTGGTACAATGGTTTTGTGTTCATTGCGTCCCAAATAAACAAGTTGTTATCGTTGCCACCACTCGCCAATTTGTTTTCTTCCGTATTCCATTTGAGCCCACACACCTCTTGCTTGTGCGATTCGAAACTGTTGATGTAGTGACTCTGCACCCTGACATCGCGGTTATAAATGGTCCTATCGCGAGACCCACTGCTTAAAATGTGCTTGTTCCACGCCAAAGCACTCACTCGGAGCTTGTGGCCGGTCATGGTACGTACGCATTTTATTTTAGTGGAATCCCAAATTTCGACTAGTCCTTTCAGCGTGCCCACCGCCAAATGGGTCCCCGAGCCAATCCAGCTCAAAGAAGTGACTTTGTCCTTGTCGTCGAGAACACAGAGCCGCTCTACGGACTGCGTCAGCCCATCCCAAAGATACACCGAGTCGCCGAGTCCGACAGCCAAGACATCCTGCAGGCCCCAATCCACCAAGTTTAAGTAAAAGTCGTCCGATAGTTCGGGTGCATCCAACACTCTATAAGGAACCTTGGAGATGGAGCGGGCCTTCTTCTGTGGACTCAAGAGAAACTTTTGAGACTCCAGACGAACGGGCGATAGCGAGAAGAGCTCCTGCTGCAAGTCTCGAGAAATGGGGCGAGCTTTGCTGGGCAGCTGATATGTGAAGAGGTTAGCCTTCTGGCGCGGGGTCCCCGTAACATTCGTGGGGTCTCCAGACCTGGGTGGTGTGGTCAGGCTATTGGTGGAGATGGTGGTGGGAGCCAAGTTGGAGGCCCGCAAGTTGGAAGGCTCATGGTTGGCGGAATTGTCTCTATTAAGGCTGCGTGAGAGGTCAGCCGTGGCCATGGGGACGTGGTCACCAAAAAGCTCTGCTTTAAGCACGCTGGAGAAGTTCCGATTGGCCTCTTCCTCCTTACGGATCTCGATCTCGTTGTGAGAGAGCTCCTCGGGATGCGAATTGGAGTTTCGAGCCGCATTGGCTCGAAGGTCCGGGACAACTTCCTGGTTGGACAAGCTGAACGCTGCCTGTAAGTCTATGCCTGCGCGGCTGGGAATGTGCCGGTCACTGAATAAGGGCCTGCCTGTTGTTCTGCGACGAGGGGACGTGGGTGGATACGGCGGGGGGATATTTTCGCCTGGCCTGGGCGGCGAAAGCGCTCGAGTAGACCTGGATGGCGAACGGGGGGTTTGCATGGAATCAACCCTGGAGGAGCCCTGGTTTGTGTTGAACGGGTTGATGGCTCCAGATTGGGGTTTCTGGCCTGATGAGGCACTCATTGGCTGGCTTGTTGGGGTGGTTCTAAGGTAGGAGTGACGTGAAACAGAAACTGGGCGTTCAGCAGTTCCGACAGGAGTATGGTGCGCCAATATGACAGGTATGTGCCAACGATCAATTAAGCTGGGGGGGTACAAGGGCACTGGAGGTTGCGGCGTACGGGCGAACTTGTTTGTGAATGAGTTCTTTGTTAGGGAGCTGCGGGTGTGTATAGGGTCTGGCGCGTGGGCCCCTACCGTTTTCCAGAGGCACGTTGGAGCCAGTTGTCCAACTGGAGGTAAGCTGCATCTGGAGGCGGCATTCTCAGCTAGTCCTCCATACACTTGGGATTTTAGCCGTGCCTTTAGAAGACTGCGATTGAGTGAGTTACGTAAGAGCACTTGAAGAACACATGAAGAGAAGGTGACAGAAGCGCCCAACAAGAGTACCCCAAGAGCACCCCAAGACCGCCCCAAGGCCACCCCAAGGCCACCCCAGGACCACCCCAGGAATTTACCGAGAGTGGGAAGAAAGAAATCCACTTCAGCGGTTCATGTAAACCCGGCTTGACTCCCTTGTTGAAATCAGAGGATGCTCAAACCAGGGTCTTCAGATATGCGATAACACGTCAAGAATGCTGGATTTTGACGCCGAAGAGCCATGGACCTGGCAGTGGTGGGAGAACTTCCAATGTGTGCCATTTTGGTGCCTGAAACTCATTGTTTAAAGCAAGCAATGGCCCAAACATCCAACGCCAACCCCAGAGAAGCATGCGAGCATATGCAGTCACGGCGCACCTACCTCGCCTTGGTGGGTGTCGGATCCAGTGAGCCATGAAGATAATCGACAAGGACGAGCGAGAAGCGCACAAGGCGTACGTCCTCGCGGCAGGACTGAAAGGCTTTTTCTACGGGTCGCTCTTCTCTGCGGGCATCTACGCCTTCCTCAAGCTCCGGCACCCGGGCAAGTTCGGGCGCTTCAACGCATCCATCAAAACGGCTATCCTCACCATGCCCACCATCGCATCCGCGGCCTTCTTTGCTGACGAAGGGTCGGTGGAGTTTGATCGGCGGATGTACTCGTCGGGCCAGACCAACCAAAAAATGTTGGAGGAGTTCAGGCAGTGGAAGAATGCCTCGGCCACGGACAAAATCATTTCCACGCTTTCCTCCCACAAATACGAGTTCATCTTGCTGACATGGCTTGCATCCATGTATGGCTCCTGGGCCTTTGTCAACATGGACAAACTGACCAAACCGCTGCAAAAGCTTGTTCGAGCTTCCAACTATGCCGGGGCAATTACCTTGGTGCTTTTGCTCACGACTATATTGGTAGTGAACGGGACCGGTGAGAAGGGTTCGGAGGAAGGTGATTTCGAACAACTGAGTCGAGGGCTGAGAAGAGAGAGGTGAGAGGTTGGGACGAGGGAGATTTGAGGATTCCAACAGCCCATGTCAATAAGACGACCATTTCGCTGAGAATGCTCAGTCATGCTAGTTTCTGACTCGCTCTTTTGCGCAGACAATTGAGCGCATGCTACCCCACCAGCGGTCAGAGTGTACCCCAAATCTTTATATATTTTGAGATTTGCTGGTGGAGTTTACTCAAGAATGAAAGTGATGTTAGTCGGCTTGAACTATGGATTGGCCCTCAGAGGACGTAGACAATGCGTCGAGTCTAGTCCGGGTAACGAAGCAGAATCTAGCAGCCTGGTCCGAAAATAGATGACAAGAAGAATCAGGTATTCAACCCCAATACTCGAAATGTCGACATAGAGGGGTGAGGAACAAGTTGATTCTCTCTAGATTTGTATCTTAGCAATGCCTGGATTTTCCAAGCTGGCGCACTTTAGACCTCATGGACTCCACTATATATATACCACGAGCGCACTATCTACTGATCGCACATGGGTGCAAAATCAATCAGGTGGACTGACCCAGGCAGCGGACAAGCCCATGAGCTCTCAGCTACAACTTGTCACTGAGATGAACCGCTGCACGTTCCCCCATGTCTCTAGGGTATACGTTGATGCCAGGTCCGACGAATAGTGGATGCTAAAGAACAAGCACCTACGCAAACGGCAACATTTGCCCAGTTTTGGATTCAACATTAATGTTTGTCATTTCCACTTGTCAATTTCTTTGTCAATTTCTTTGTCAATTTCTTTGTCAATTTCTTTGTCAATTTCTTTGTCAATTTCTTTGTCAATTTCTTTGTCAATTTCTTTGTCAGTTTCAGTCATCTAATCAATGTTTGCACCTTCAAATCTATTCAAATGCCAATAGAATAATTCGGTCAAGTTAGGTGTAGAATCTGGTATCTCGACAACACTGATAAGGAGTGTAGACCACGGACGCTGAGCTTGTTAAGATCGGGGCACCGATCGGATTAATGGCTCGCATCGTGCTCGCAGGGTTCAAGGATTCGAGGTTCATTTAAAGGTCATTCAAAGGTCATTCAGTGGTCATTCAGTGGTCATTCAGTGGTCATTCAGTGGTCATTCAGTGGTCATTCAGTGGTCATTCAAAGGGCATTAAAAGGTCATTAAAGCTTTCTTCCCGCCTCGGTTCATGATTCGCCAAGAACACGGTTACTGTGCAAAAGACAACCATCAACTGGGTTTATACAGCCGTCGAATACAGATATTCCCAAGTTCTGAACTGCACCGCGACATCAGTCAGATGATAGCAATCTTGAAGCTCGTGGACTTTGATGTCTTTTGACCAGTTTGGTACTTTTCGTACTTTTGGTGCTTTAGTGCTCTTGGAGAGAAGCGGTAGCTTCGCAAGAGCGCGGCCTATCGAACCTTTGAGGAGCAGCTTGATGGCCTGCCATGTGCTTAGACAGAAGTTAGCGCATCCCCAGCGGTGGACAGGGGGCAAGCATGGGTGACAGTCAATTTATTCAAGTCCCAGGTCTTTTTTCGCTCCTCAGTCTGTTTTGTCCACTCTCACTCAGCTACTTAGTTACAGTCATACGGTCATTAACCCTCGCTTTCTCAGTCTCCATTCCAGTCTATATATTGCGCCCATAACACCCACCGGACAGAAAAGCACAGAGAAACCACTAGAAAGCATTCCGGAACCACCCAGACCCAAAAACCAAAAATTGGGCGTCTCGCCCCAACGCATGCCGTACACGGGGCCCACGTTGAACTCCGCCGCCTGTATATAGCGCGGGGTGCTCCCCATTGACGCCCTTGCACTCCAGCTGCACCAGCCATGTTTCGTGACAGGACAAATCTATACCTCTCGTACCGGCGCACCATTCCCCGGGAAGACCAGGCTGCCAATGCCAGATTCACCAATATCGTCGAGGAGGAGGAGGGCCTCATGTACTCCCGCAAGGCTATGGGCCCCGACCACACGGCCCGCAAGAACAAGCACCCCCAAGACATCGAGATGAAGCCTTTGGCGCCGTCCATCTTCGAGATCTCCACGTCGCTAGATCAGAACCTTGGGCAGATCAAGCTGAAAACAACCGAGTTGAGCATGATGTACAAGAAGCTATTGATTGCTCGAGATAACGATAAGGAGACCTTGGAGCGCACCATCGAAGACTTGAACTACACAATCACCAAGGTGTTTGAGGCGTGCTACGTTCTCATCAAGAAGTTCGAGTTTCTCGAGAAAAACCACCGCCGCCTCAACTTGGACTACACCGATGACGAGCTCATGATCATTGCCAACTACAAGAAGACCTACGCGTTGAAAATCCAGGACAGCTCGCTTGTATTCCGCAACTTGCAGAACAACTACATCAAGTTTTTGAAAGACGACGACGACGATGATGAAACAGATCTTCTCATATCGTCTCCTCGGCCCTCGCTGTCAATGCAGGCGCAGCTCTTGGCCGAGGAGGACTCTCGTGACATTGAGGACTACTCGAAATCCGCCCTACAACAGGCCCAGCAGCAGCTCCAGAATGCCCCCGGCTCGGCCATGATGGCGTCGCGCGAGCGGGAAATCTCGAAGCTCGCCATGGGCATCTTGGAGATCTCCACCATCTTCAAGGAAATGGAGGGCTTGGTCGTGGACCAAGGTAGTATGTTAGACCGTGTCGACTACAACTTGTCTCGTGCTGCGGAGGATTTGAAGTCTTCTGATAAGGAGTTGATCAAGGCCCAGGGCTACCAGAAAAGAACTACAAAGTGCAAGATCATCTTCCTATTGTGTCTCGTTGTGTTTGCCTTGTTCATAGTAATCGTGGTGAGGCCGTCACGCAAAACCACTGTGGTGCATGAGACCAGCCCCAGCCCAGACGCCGATGCCGATGCCTCAGCCCTCAAAGTGGATCCGATCCCACCCGCAGATGACATTACTCCCGACCTGCGACCCGTGCCTGAAAAACACCCACTGGGCAGCGACATCAAGCTTTTTTAAAATACTTCCTTAAAATAACCCGTAATATTAAACGATGCATGTTATATACGTTCTTCTATACCATGATAATTACTGAGCCTAGCTCTTTAAAACATATAAGGCCCTTCACGAGCACCGGCCCGGCCAGGTCCTGCTCTGGCACCAGGCTGAAAGCCAGCGTTTCGAGGACCGCCGACCCGCCTTCGATTGTTCAAGCCCAAGGAAAAGTCTGGGTTTGTATTTAAAGCATTATCAGAAATCGTGGGACGATTGGCTGGACGAGAAAGCTGGTTCGGTTGGCTGGGTTGGAAGGAAGGGTACGCACTCTGGGCGGGCTTGGCGAATCTCTCCTGATTACTATTTGATGGCAGATAGTGTGCCATGTTTGGATAAGATTGCTGGTAGCCTTGCGGTGGCCCTTGCAGATAGCCTTGTGGGGGCCCTTGCTGGTAGCCCTGAGGGGGCCCTTGCAGGTAGCCTTGCAGGTGGCCTTGCGAGTAGCCCTGCGGATAGCCTTGCAGGTAGTTTTGTGGGCTGGGATCATGGTATTGATGAGCTTTGGGGGAAGTGTACATGGCATTGGGAGGTCTTTGTGAAACACTAGTGAAGTCTGATTCCTCATCGGAATCAAGCTGGCGGCTCGAGGACAAAGAGTTGCGGTCGTTTTCGTCGGGTTTGTCAGGCATCTCTGTGAATGGCTGGTGACCCTCCACATTAGGATGGTGGTCAAAAACGCCATAGTTGACCGAGTTCAAGATTGCAGAGGTGCGCTCGGTGGGAGGATAAGGGGCCTTGGCTGCCAAGGGTGACTCGGTGTAGGAAGGAGTGCCAGCACTTGCTTGAAACGTGGGAGCCATTTGTCTTCTTGCAGCGACAGGCAGTCCGGGGCCCTGGTTTAGGCTTGGGTAGTTGTGGGGGTTGCGAGGTGGCGCGTTGCTTCTGGTAACATCACTAGGCTGGTTGGGGCGGGACTCCAGGATACTCGAGTTGGGTGACTGCAACACCTTGACCTGAGTGCCAAAGGTATGGTTCAGCGCTTCAGGCCCGCGGTAGCCGTAATCTTTGGAGTGGTCGTCATCAGCAAAGTCAAACAGCTTATCCATGAGCCCGTGCTTCTCGGGCATGTTAAAGGTCAAGCCGTCTTTGAGCTTGCCAAACTTCATCTGCTCAATGGAATCGTCGTCCGAGTCATCAACTGCCGAATCTTTGATGCGGATGGAGAGAAACAGCAACAAAAGCGAGATGAGGCAAAACGCGGCGGCCACAATCTGGAGCCAGCCCAACCACTCGACATGAGGGTAATACACGAGCACCTCCACGATGGAGATGAATATGGTGGCGATTGCAGCCACCACGCCTAATATGAGCGAAAAGATTTTCACGCAGCTTGCGGACACACAGATGGACACCAAGGTGAACAACAAGGCAAAGAACACCAACCCAGCGGCGATGGGCGCCACAATAAACGTCTTGGCCAACGTGTTCCTGGTGTCGGACAGAAAAAGCCCGTCAGTTATGGAGCTCAAGCTGATCGGGTAACCCGGCTGCAGGCAAGGGGTGTTGGTGCTCGAGCTGGAGCACAGGCCAAAAATGCCGTATGTGGTTTTTGACGTGGACGCCAAGTGGAGGCCCGGGGCTACTGGCACCGAAACCAAGGATAGCACCAAGAAGACCAACGCCGCGAGTAACAATAACGACGATAAGCCGGCAAGAAGCTGATTTCGCATGGTGTGCTTGGTCAGGCGGAGCAGAAGATTTCGGGTGGTGTGGTTGGAGGGGAAGCACGATTTGCGCTGGAAATAGGGGCTAAGCGGGGCCGGGGGCGCAGCGGAGGCGGCAGAAGCTTGACAAACAAGCAGGTGAGGAAACTGAGCGGTAAAGGCCGGGAGAAATCTGGCCGGGGGAGCAGGCACGGGGCAATAGCGAAGGAATACGGAGCAGTAGTTTTTCTTGCAAAGCCACAGCTGAAAATGCTCGATATGAGGGACGCGCGGCTGGCGCAGCTGATGCTCAGGGCGCGGGTCTGTTTACTTTGCAGACGCCGCGCGACTCGGTGCACGGGTGTGTTTCAGGTGAGAGCTCGGGCCTAGCATTCGCGGACATTTTTGGGGACGCAGAGTGGCCACTGGACATCACGGAGGAGGACTGGAATTGTGGCTTGCGCCGCCAGTCCGCCTACTTGGCATGGAGACCACCTGATTCCGGACCGTTTATCTTCACCAAGATCAGGGCCAGAAAACTATCCTGGGAAGGGTTTTGCAGGCCATTGTTTTCAGGCGAGGGGCGAGCCGCACCTTTTGTCCATGACAGAAGCTTATGCGCAGGGCGCGCGTGGTGGAATACACGAGTCCAGAAAATGGCCTTCGCCCCAACAACACGAGCCCCTCGGGCCGACGAAGCACGCGCGGGACAGCCCTTCACTTTTCTGTGGATGGATCCTCTGATATCCTTGAGAGTCAGCTTTTTGGCAGCAAATGTCTTGCCCGCCATTCCCTCAAGTGGGTGCGTGTGTAGCTTTGGCCATGCAGATAGCCATGCGGATAGCCGGAGTGCATGCGGCTTGCTGTATCAGAGTAAAAACACGACGGCCGTGGCCCCCAGCAGATAGAAAAAAGCAGGAGGCCCCAAAAGGGGCAGGGTAACTGCCAGCGGGCACTGGGCTCGAGTACCCTACGCGCGGACACGGCCCGAAAAGATGCAGCGGGGACTGGGCCAAGACATCTGGACCCTTCTAGGTGGCCCCCGCGGCGGGTCTAATCAGGCATGCACCGATGGGCGGGGCTGCGCGGGTGCTAATTTAGACCATGCCTGGGCCCCGTCCAGCCACGCGCGAGTGATACGCGGACTAGGCGCACTGCCATCATAAATGAGGCATTTCTGCGAGTCGGGGTCACAATTTGCATCACTGAGCACCACTGAATTGTGGAATGCATGCAGGATCAATGGATCTCTTCACTAGCCGTGTTGATGTTTTCACCAGACCCTCTGACCCACCACTCGCTGGCGTCACCACTGTACAACCCACTCACCACTCTCCACTCACCACTCTCCACTCACCACTCTCCACTCACCACTCTCCACTCACCACTCTCCACTCACCACTAACCCTAATGGGTCTCATGGCAGCACCCACTCCGCATTACAAACCACACATCGGATTGGCCTCCTTCAATTCTTCGTCTAGCTAGGTCACTTTGAGCCCTCGTACCATATGTCCGGCACCTCGAGGATATACCTGTCCATGGCCTCACGAAACCGAATTCTGTACTGCTTTGGCGTGACGATAGTGGGGTCCTTTCCCTTCTTGCCCACCAAACTGTTGCCTTTGACCCAGTTTTCAACCTTCTTGTCCCACGTGAATGTCCGGAGCCAGTCGATTATTCCAACATACAACTTCCCTGCAGCATCGTCAATGCCAATCACCAAGGAGTAGTCCATCACATCCATCGCAGAAAGAAACGCAGTGTCGTTGAACAAAGAGCCCTTCAAAAGCTTCTTCAGCTGCTCCTTCACGAACACGGGGCTCTCGTAGATGTACTCCACCATGTTCTCATCCAAAAGCACCTCGTTTTCTTTTCCCGTCTGCTTCACGTGCCGATTGCGCATGGATCCCTTCAAATCAAAGATCCTCGTGGTCTTGCGGTTGTAGAATAAATTCTCCATGATCAAGAAATCCATCTTGAACGTTTTCCCATTCACAGAATTCTTGAACTCAACCTGGTAGAAGCCAAAGATCTTTGCGATCGCCGTGGTCAACGCGTTGAAGGTGGACTGCGAAATGTATCTAAAGTAGAACGGAGCCATGGATACAAACGACTCCAACTCGGACTTGGACAACTCCTTCAAAATGTACCGGTTATCCAAGGTCTTGAGGAAGTTGGACCCGCTTTTTCCTCCGGTGGAGTTCCACTTCACACACCGTGAGAGACTCTGCACGAACAGCTCGTCCACTCCACACGCCCGTCTGAAAGCGTCAAACTGCTCGCTGTAAAAGATCTTGCACGACATTTCGGTGTTGCCGTCGGTGAATTGATACTTCAAGTGGTTGAACTTGGGCTTCGTCATGATGCTCTCCAACTCCCCTAGCTGGCTGGTGTTCTTGTCGGACCTTTTCTTAAATTTCTTCTCGATTTTAGTGAAGTGGTGGCTCTTCTTGCGAAATTGCTCATTCAGCTCCATGTTTTCACTGCTATCGTCATTTACCGAGAAGTTGGCCGCCATGTCCATGACTTTCTGCTTATAGTCGGCCGTCGACAAGCAGAAAGCCACCAAGGAACTAGGCTCATCCTCACGGACGATCACGTCAGAATCGGCAAACGTATGCTCTGTGAAATCCAAGGGGTACTGCAACGGCTCCCAAAGCGTGGCGGAGCGGTCAGCCCAGAAATTCGTCAAGGACTTGAGGAGCGAGTTTTTTTCTGGTTGCAGAATGTCGATCTTGCTTTTCGTCTCTTTATTTTTGGCATCGGACACCATAAGCTTCCTTGCCTGGTCGCCATCTGCCTTAACTGCACTCTTTCCTGGCCCACTTTCGCTGGGCTCTGCTGGCAGGTGAAGCTTGGAGGGATGTCTATTCTCGACATCCACCACATCCTCAATGTTGTCGTAAATTTCCACGATTGGTTGCGAATTCATGATGGGGACTGCCTTGTACTTGTTTGACTGCGTTTCAAGCACCTTTTCTCTTTGTTTCTGGAACTCCAAAGTCATTTGGTTGAAGTAGTTTGTCAAATCCAGCACTCGCTTGGGCGCATGCATTTTGTTGTACTCTGAAAAACTCAAGTCCATGAGATTCTCGGGTTTGGTTTTGGAGGGCGACTTGAGAATGTGCTTGTTTTGGTCATCTTCAAGCGACTGCTGGATCCGCATGATCTTATCTTCAATGATAGCTGAGGGAACCCGCCGGGTGGGTGTAGTTATAGCTTTTTCACCAACATGCACCGAAACATTCTTGACCTCTCCGTTCTCTGTCTCTCCGTTCTCCGTCTCTCCGTTCTCTGTCTCTCCGTTCTCTGTCTCTCCGTTCTCTATCTCTCCGTTCTCTGTCTCTCCGTTCGCTGTCTCTCCGTTCTCTGTCTCTCGGTTCTCTGTCTCTCCGTTCCCTGTCTCTTCATTCTCTGCCACGCCGGACGATACATTAAAAATCTCTTCTTCACCCCCACCTTTAGAGGAGACGTTCAAAGCCTTATTTCCCGAAATAGACGAGACATTCAAGAGATCGTCTTCACCTCCCACCTCAGACGAATCAGCCACCAGCCTGTCTTTCTTAGACTCCTGACTTCCGTCCGCGTCTTGCACGTGAGACACCTCCTTGTCCAGTTTCAGCTCTGTATCTAAAGTGTCCATCAAGAAGTTTCGCAAGTGAAATTGCGTGATCTTGTTGATTTCATTTTCCGTGGGCAAGAACATGTTTCCAAAATCGCTAAACTCCTTGTCCCAGGCGACCCCCAACTCCTGTATATCACGATTGATCACATTTAATGAAAGGTAATTGGTGGGGATGGTGGCCTCATAGATGCTGATGGTTTTTTGCAGAATGAATTCTTCTTGAGTCTTGAGCCGCTGCTTCAATTCTTCGACTCTGCGGTGACCAGCCTCAGCTTGGTCAGAAGTGTCGACTTTGACTCTGTTGAGTCGGTTGTACACGCTTTTGAAGAACCTTGCAGATGATTGTTGAATATGTTCTTTAGTGGAAATTTTCAGCTCGATGTCGGTCAATACCATGAACTCGAGCTTTGTTTTTGGTACCACCACTTCATATGTATCGATTTTTGAGAGCTCCATGCGAATGAAATACCCGTTGAAGCCAAAATACTTGATGTGTTCTTTGTTGAAGTCATGAGGGCATGAGCCATTGACATGAGTGCTCTTGGACAAGAAGTTGAGCTCTAGAAACTTCCCCAAAGACAAGAAGTACGTTTCGTTGCTCATGGCTCTGATGGGGGTGGAGATGTTGCATTCAGGGCAATAGCTCCACATGATTCTTTGTTTCTTCTCTCTGAGCTGTTCGTTCATGTCTTCGATTTTCTCCACGATCAAATCGATTTTGGCATTTCCATGCGCGTAGGTATGGTAATGATTGAGGAAGAGGTCTCCACATTCGTCGCAGGACTGGTTAGACTCCTGTAAAATCTGGTCCAAAAAGACTCCTAGACACTTGTCATTGTCCGAGTAGTAATCCACAGTAACCACCATCGGCCCATAGCAAGGAGTGGCGTGTTTGATTGAAACCCTGGAATGCAAGAAGTTGATGCTCTTGTGAAAAATCGGATAAAGTTGATAAATTGTATACTTCATGCAGTTGGCCCAGATCCTACTCCGAAAGTGGAATTCCTGGAGATGAAAGTTGAGCAAGTTCTGGCTCATGAACTTGAGCGTTTGAAGGATGTCGCCTTTTCCAATGAAACGATTGAGGCTTATATTAAAATGCAACCTGTCAAACCACTCGGGCGGAATTTCGTCTTTGGTCTCCATGAGTTGCAACTGGTTGTTGAACTTGAAGGTGTCGGCAAAATTCTTAAAAGAATTGATCACATTGTTGAGGACGCTTGGCACTGGGTATTCAACAGCAGGAGAAAAGTTCAAGATCCTCTCATTGAATAACTCCAAGTAGTTGGTGACTCCATTTTGTTTGAGCAACTTGACACAGATGGCCTTTTGGTCGTTCGCATTCTCCACCTCAAGAGCAGCCTGAAACGAATCCAGGGATGAATCTTGACGATTCTTGGAAATAATGAGATCAAAATCGTGGAAGAAGCTCTTCTCAAATCTGGAATTGAACACTCCGGGAACGAGTGACTCCACTGCATACTTGGCACTGCTCAAGTATTCCTCATCACCGCCTCTCAAGCAAATTGTGAAGCCTGATTCCATCTGGCTGCCCAAGAAATACGCATATGTCTTGACCACATCTTTGTAAACGAACAGCTTGATTTCAAACTTTTCGCAGGTGCCCAAGGTTCCTTTTTTGAAAAACAAATCATTCACCGATTGAAGAATATCTCCTTTGGTGTACCGTGAGATTCTTTCAATGACCTGGGGCTTGACATTGGAGATCACAGTGATGTTGGCTTCCTCTAGTAGTTTCTCAGCCAAGCCACAAACGGTATCACCAACTATCAAGATATCGGGTTCAAGTGAAATTAATCGCGACACCAAGTTGGATATGTACATTGATTGTTGAGACTGCACGATTCTCAAACTGATAAACTGCTCCTTCTGCTTCAAATATTCGAGGGGAAACACAAGAAGCGCGATTTTGGGATTCTCTATCAGAGCATTCATTCTTTTGGAGTCGATGTTTTTGGTGATGAATAGTCCGTCCAATTTTTTTGTGTCTTCAATAGACCCTCCAAGAATCGTTTTGATCTTGATGTATTGCTTGACGTCAAGAGTATCGACCACCTTCAAGTGCTCTATATTGTCGAAGATAGGACGGAACACCCTGACCCATCGGTTCTGCTCCTCGGGGTTCTTGATATCACAGTCTGCAAGACACTGGCGAATCATTTTGTTGATTTTCGTGTCGTAAGAAACAGTCATGGCGTCTCTCTCCATCTGGTTACTTTGCTCGTCCCTATTCTCCTTGCCAGTGGTCTCTGAAAGCTCTTTTGCCTCAGAAAATGCTACAGCTTCGTCCGCTAAGCCAACCAAAGAAGTTGCAGTGTCGGATCGCAGTGAATCCTTGACGACTATTTCTTTTGCTCTTGGGGTGAGGAATGGGTCGGAAATCTGCCGGGCAACCGAGAGTGGCGTCGTTGAAACGGGCGTGTTGAAAGGGTTCGAACTGTTCCCTTCGATGGATCCATTGTTGATTACGAATGGCAAAGTGCTTCCGTAACCTCGTTTACTCAGCTTGTGAGTTCTGCGGTCTTTGATTCTTCGGAGTGAAGCCTTTGCTCTTTCATTGGAGCGGTAGTTGGATCTTTGTTCGTTTTCGTTGATAGTTGCATCGGAGAACGAATCTATGGGCTTGAACTCGAAGCGTTTCATGGCTATTTCCTGGCTCAAATTTGCCGGAATGTATTTCCCACTCATGGCTGGGAACTCTGAAAGGGTGGGCACGCCAGTCATTGACACCGCAAGCGGGTTATGGGGCCTTGATGCTAAACTTGAGGAGTTTTCGTGGTTCAAAGATGCATACAAGGACATAACATTCTCGTCCTCGTTTTCACTCTCAAAGTCCTCTTCCGGCTCGAGGCTTTCGTCGTGCTCGGACCGGATATGCGCAGGCTTGAGCCGGTCCGAAGAGGGAATCCGTGGGTATCGGTTGTTCACCACAGCCTTATATATGGAACTGAAGTTATCCAAATTAGGGTAGTTGCTGGGTTGCCCCATATCAGAGCTGACCGAAGCAGCTCTTTTTGGATAGTACCAGTTCATGGATTCTTGCTTGGCATATGACCTGCTTTGGTGCATGGCGGGTCTTGGGGAACTGGTAAGCAACTGGCCTTTAGGGAGACTTCCATGTCCATACTTTGAAGCAGGAATCTCCACGGCCTCGCCGGTGCGCGTGGTGGGTATAGCCATCTGAGGCGGGTGCCTATGAGAGAAAGGGTCCGGGCTCTTCTGGGTGTTAAAGTCCACGCTGGACGTTGCTTCTGACTTCAAGTCGTCTGGCTGGGCGTTTTTCTTTGCCGACAGCAAAGGTGAACCCAAAACTGCGTCCCTCATAGATGTCAATGAGCAGGACCTCAATCTGGATATTGATTGTATCAAAAAAGGATTATTGTCGTCAAGATCAATTAGATCTCCGGTGGTGTTGACAACTGCTTCCTCATCCTCTGAAAAAGAGTCCAGACTGTCGTCGCTGAGATACACTATAACATCCGAGTAACACGGCTTGCACACACGCAACTTATCCTTGTAGGTCTTGATATCTTTGCCTCCACCCACACCCAGCCTTTGGTCTTTGTAGTGGCTATAGGAAATGAAAATGGTACAATCTGCACAGAAGATTTGGCCACAGAACCTGCAGTGGTGTTTCCGCCTAAATGCTGTAAAAGCCTTGAAGCAATTGAGACAGTCGCTAACAAATGAGTCGTTCATCCAGTAGTGTTTGGCAATGCCTCCGCTTTTGAGTGGATTGTCGGACAATCTGTGGGGTCTCTTTTTCTTCTTTTTCCTTTTGTTTTCCCCTAGCGACGCAGCTTTGGAGGAGGCGGTGGAGGGTTTCGCGATCAAATTTGTCATCACGATCAGCTTTGCACTATCAAGTAAGGCCGAGGACAAGTTGGTGGAAATTTTCCTTGTGATTTGGTTGTTGAAGGCGGGGTGCTGAGGGGAAGGGGTATGCGGGAGTCGAAGCTGGGCATGTTTCGATGGCTTCAGCTTATGAGAGGCCGACTCAGGCTTAGAGCGAGGCGCCGCGACGCTATCTAAATCTGCAGTTTCGCCCTCGGAGGCTGAGTCGTCGTCGGAGACCTCGATGTCATTGGGTAAGTTGTTGAAGATGGTGGAGATTTGGTTCTTGAGTTTTTCCACCAGGAGCGGCTTTGCCTTGGAGGTATGATGGAGCTGTAGATTTATGAGGTCCAGTCCGTTTTCCAGTGGCCTGCTCACCGCGTCGGATAGCAGAGGCTTGGGCGTAGCGGCGGACTCGGAGTTGACCACGGTCACGTCGCTTCTGTTGATGGCGGAGGGAGCCTGAGGGATACAGTTGACGGTGGAAAGGGTGAGGAATCGCTTGTCGGAGATGACATGCGGAAAAGGGTCCGGCGGAGAGACTAGAGCGAGCAGCGGCCCGGCAGATGAGTCCAGGGTCTGCTGCACGGGCGGAGACTTTAATTCGGAAGACGGTAGAAGGGCCAAGGGTCCAGGCATGGAAAGAAGCCCCAAATCTTTTGCTTTCTTTTTCGGGGGGTTCTTTGAGGCATGCGGAAGCGGGCTGGAGATGTCGGGGGCGTCAGCTTGCGTTTGGTCTGGGTCTTCAATGTCCAGGCTATACGCGGGGCGGGACTCAATGATGTCACCGTGGGTGGAGGTATGCTCATTCGCCGAGGAGGTGTAGCTGTGGACCAAGTTAGAGGCGTTGTTGGTGACTTTGCGAAGGGTCTTCAGGAGCATGGTTGAGATGGACCGGTGGGCCACGACCTCTGGGTCCGGCAAGATGGGAAACGACACAAAGTCCTCTGGAGGACGCGACGGGGCCAATTCATTGGAGTAGGCGAGCGCATCAAGGGAGAGGTTTCTGGACATGATGGAGGCACGGGGTGATGTGACAGACTAGACGAGGCCAGACGAGTTAGACTAAACGGTGCCAGACGAGTTAGACTAAACGGTGCCAGACGAGTTAGACTAAACGGGCCAGACGAGGCCAGGTGAGACCAGATGAGGTCAGACGAGTCCACACGAGACCAGAAAAGACCAGACAGCACCAGGAGAGACAGATCCTGAAGCCTGGCCTTGAGAGACGAGAAATTCGAGCACCTAAACGCCTAATTCGGAATGGGTAGTTGTGAGCGGCTCGGCAAGACCCAGCGCCACTCAGAACCTTGAGCCGTGATGTTCACGATAGATGGACCGCTGTGGATGGAGACCCGATGCGTGAGAGGTATAGAAACCCCAAAGAAGAACACCAAGAATCCTAAACCGTAAAAGCTAGAAGCCCAGGAAGTGTAGAAGCCCAGGAAGTGTAGAAGCCAGCAAAGCGCAATAAGAAGACCAGGAAGCGAAGCGCAATAAAAAGCCTAATAAGGAAGGACAAGGGAGCAAACTCGACGTGTTTCGAGAAGCACACTCAAGGTTACGGGCAGCGGGCCGGCAAAAGAAGGGAAGGAAGTGAAAGAGTGAATGGCTTGTGCTTTGGTGGCATGCAGTACCGATAAAGTCCACGCGGCCACGCGAGTGTGCATATGCTTGGGGCGGCGAGCGACCAAGCTTCACGCTGGCTCAGGCATTACGGCGATCCCGGGCCACATGCAGTACCAGCACGTGCCTTGGGCGGGGCCGGGAGAGGGGACATTGTCAGTTCCGGAGCGCTTCTGGGTTTGGCCGGCCTGGTCTTGCGATCGACCCTACCGATGCGCATGCTGCACACATTGTCCCCACACAATAACTTGTAGCCTAAGCGGTGCATAGCGGCCATTATGTTCGCTTTGGTACTGCACAGTGCGCGTGGGCACCGTTGACAATAGGACAACCTTGGTGTCCACGAGCAAGGGCCAAGGACTGGGCTATGAGATGGTCAGGCAGTATTAGGTGGTATATTTTGGGCTGAAATGGCCAGGTGGTGATGGTCAGGTGGTGATGGTCGGTAGATGACTACCTGCTGCTATACTCCTGATGTATACTGGTATATATGCTAGCACGGCTGTCTATCCATATCCACCTCTGTAAAACTGTCTCGTTAAGGTCACGTAAATGCCACTGCAAACGACGCTGTGGCTTGCCTATCCTACAGGCCCCAGAATGTACCCCGCACAACATCGTAATCACACACGAATTCGCTTCTGTTGCTGCAAAATAATGTATTGCCCACTTTCCTTACCCTTGGAAGGACGATGCACTCAACCAAAATTGCCGAAGAGTTTTCCTTTTGTGGATAAAATAGGCTGATTTAAAGCTTCATTTTTTTCTGCTGTCTATAAAACTTATCCACTTTTACATTTATACATTTTACCCGTCTACCCCATGAACTAAAGTACTTTCTGATTTCTTCAAGTTCATATCCTTTATAAATCAACAACCCCCTAAGATCGGCCCACTTTTTTGCTACCTAGAAAGTAACCTGTTATCCTGGGATTGGTCTTTGCCTGAGGACTTACCATAACCACCATGCTTTACTGCGCTGCACTGTCGTCCCGTGAAACTCGACTGGCGCCCTGCTCCCATTAAATACCATATGCCGTAGCCCCTTTCAGACCATCGGCAGCAGCCTAAGACAACGCTCACGCATACTCTTCACACGTCCCCTCTGCTCCTGGACTTTGCTGACTGGACGGGGTGGCCCGAGCACGTGACCGGGTCACGTGGGCGCACCCGCCCGTCCACTGGCCTCTGCACTCCAGGGGCCATTAGTAGTGCTGCGGTGTGCAGGTGTAACGCCATGTGGGGGATGTACTGGTGTATCCTCCGGCATGGAGCGAGCCTTTGGTCGTTATTCTGGAACCTCAAATGCAAGGTGCTGCACAACATCAGCCGGCCAGCACTGGGCTCTTTGACTCACAATTTAGTGGTCGCTGCAAAGCGTGGTGTTCTGGCTTCCCAATACGGCAAGTGTACCCAACAGAACGTTCCATGAGATTCCTAGGGAGAGGGATCGTTCCACGACATTCCAAGTGTGAAGGAACGTTCCATGAGATTCCAGGGTCCCTTCTACATATAAGGCGCCCGTTCGCTGACTTATAGTAGTAATCAAGTAACCCATCACCCCACCCCAATAACAACTCGCAGCTTCAGGCCCAACCAAGAGTGCACGAAAGTGATAGCTCTCGTGATCTACTTTTCTTTTGGAGACCGTGACAACTATCACTGGATCAGCTGCTGGGTGTCCTGGGTCACAGAGTCATTTCTCGGGTATCTGTCCAATTCACGGCGTGAGTGCACCTAGCTTGACGCGGTTCGAAATTATCCTCTTAACGTGTTGCCAGACACTGCTCAAGCAGAAAAGCACGGCTTTTTCGTAATATGAGGTCTGCGCCAGAAAACCGGTGCCGCTTTTTGTTCTTCGGAATATGAACACCATGCAATCCCCAAGAACGGCCTGGCCGAGATTGCTGCACTACCAAAGCGCCCTGGCATGAGAAGTCTTTCAGGCATATTAGTCCGCAGTCTGCCAATCTAGTCCAGCGTCTGCCATGGTGTACAAATTTCATGCCACGACGTACCAATTTGATGCCACGACGTACAAATTTCATGCCATGACGTACACTTTCCAGCGGACCTGGAGCGAATGACAATTATTCTGGGGGTCACATGGTCAACTCGATAGTCCAAAGATATATACCGCCTTGTCCAATGACAGAGTGTGATGTATGACAGAGTGTGATGTATGACAGAGTGTGGTGACAGTGTGGTGACAGAGTGTGGTGACAGAGTGTGGTGACAGTGTGTGGTGACAGTGTGTGGTGACAGTGTGATGCATGACAGATGCCGCTCCACCATCACCACTTTCAGCACTAAAACGCCGGTGTCGTGTCAGATCCTTCCCGTAGCCGCATCGCCTAAGAAGATCCCGCGGGCCAAGTCGTATGTCTCGCCATGGCGTCGGTGGGGCAGTTGGCCTTACGCGTCGTGCGCGGAAAAATTCGCCTGGAGTCACTACCCCAGCAATTATACCCTACTTCTGCACTCGTCGCCATAGCCCCACGCCGTCACCAGCCGCCCAGGAATGTCGTCGTCAGTATTGCAGAAACGCCGCGGAGCAAAGCCCGCCGCTGCGCCCGCCGCCTCGCGGAACTCGGGCTCGTTCGAGGAGGACAGCTATGGCACTTCCTCCCACAAGGTCGGCATCGACGACCGCGATATCGCTGACCACCATACGTTGAAAGTGCCTTTCTTGACATTGATGGAGGAGGTGTTGTTGATGGGCTTGAAGGATAAGGAAGGCTACTTGTCGTTCTGGAACGATAACATTTCATATGCTCTTCGGGGATGCATTTTGTTGGAGTTGGCGTTCCGCGGGAAAATCACCCTTGTCAATGATCCCGCCAGGCGCCGCTTCGAGTTGTCCGACCGCCTCGTGGAGGTGATTGATACCGAGCCCACGGGTGAGGTGTTGCTAGATGAGGCCTTGAAGATCATGAAGAATGACGAGGGCCACTTGTCCGTGTCCAACTGGATCGATTTGTTATCGGGGGAAACCTGGAACTTGATGAAGATCAATTACCAGTTGAAGCAGGTACGAGAGCGCTTGGCCAAGGGCTTGGTAGACAAGGGCATTTTGAGAACCGAGAGGAAAAACTTTTTTTTGTTTGATATGGCCACCCACCCGGTTGCCGACAAGATGTCCAAGGAATATATCCGAAGCCGAGTGTTGAGCACTTTGACCCAGAAGACCGTGGACTTAGATTCCTTGAGCAACGACCAATTTCTGGCTGACACCTCCTTCAGGCACTTACGAACCATATCCTTGGTCTGTGCCGCATACGCCGCCAACGTTTTGGAAAATGTGTTATTGCTGTTGAACTACGACAAGCGCGACCAGGCCTTTGCACGTGCAGACGAGCTATTGAATGACTACGGAGACTTCCCTTACAAGAACACCCCCAGTGCTTTGGGTCTCGGCATCAACTTGAAGCAGGAAGTGGATGCTGAAATCGAGCAGCATAACGAGCTCACTCTAGAGCTTATTGCGGGCGTCTTGAGTGTTTTTGCCAGAATGGACTCCATATTATAACCGGCCATTTCGCATTTACTGCCGAAGCTCGTTCAAGAATGCCGTGAGAAGCAGGCATGTCTTGGAGTCGCCTTTTGAGTCCCACCAAAACCCTCCTCGCAAGCCCTTGCTCCGAACATAGTGGGCTTTTTTCTGTGCACATTGGACACTGTCATAAAATATGAGATCCTTCTTTTTCTCGTCGTATGTGAAGGCACCCACACTAACGTCGTCGTACGTTGGGGTGCCGTGTAAGTTGCAGTAGTCCACAATGTCGCCGGATGTTTTGGCGAACTTGGCGCCGGGGCCGAGGAAGCTTGGCTTATGGAACTTTCGGCCATACATCGGCATGCCAAGCACCAACTTCGATGCAGGCACGCCCCGGGCCATGTACTCCTTCAAAGCAGAGTCTGCCGAGAGTCCATCGCGCCCGTTTGGATAGAGGTTCGAGTGGTGCCCTGTGTGGTCGGACCACTCGCCGGAAAAGTCATAGCACATTACGTTCCAGAATGAGAGGCACAGGTCCATCTCCTTCACTCGAAGCACCGAGATCTTCTCGAACGAGGCCGGCGCCGCCACCGTGAGCACCATGGCCGGATGCAAGCTGCGTCGAAGAGCACGAAGCAACTCTACCAACTGCATGGCCTGCATGTCGTCGGCAGGATATTCCCAATCAATATCGATTCCGTCAAAGCCCCACCGTGAGACTAATTCGACCGACGAAGTGACAAACTGGTTGAGCTTTTGCGGATTGGAAGTCACCTGGAAGAACGCCTCGTGGGTTCCCCAGCCCCCAATGGACATGACCGATCTCAACCACGGACTTTTCCTCTTGAGAGCCTGCAACGACGCCAAAGACCCGATGCAACCATCGGGCATAGGCATATCCACGTCGGCCCATTGGTCAGAAACACTCACGGTTCCTGTATTGGTATCAATCTTCATGAATGCATAGAAGACATGCGTGAGTTGATCGGCGGGGAGGTCCAGCACAAAGTGCTTAGGCTCATATACGGACCAGCTGGAGAAGTAGAGCGCTGACACAAAGTCCATAGCACGAGTCATGGTAGTGGTGTAAGTTTTCAAGGAAACACTCGAAAGAATGGATGCTTAAATGGCAGTATAGTAACTGAAGCACGCTAGCAATGGGACGCTCAGATAGGACTTTGTTAGCAATGGTAGGAAACGATCACAATAAAGCACTCGATCAAAAAAGCACTCGGTCAAAAAAGCATTCGGTCAAAAAAGCACTCGGTCAAAAAAGCACTCAATCAAAAAGGCACTCAATCAAAAAGGCACTCAATCAAAAAAGCACTCAATCACAATAAATCACTCGATCACCAATTGAAGCACCTGGAGACTAGAAAAAGAGTAGTACGCAATGTGTGTGTTCTTGTACAAAGGAGTGGGTGTGCAAGGGGCGCCAGTGGGTGCGAAAAGACCCGCTGCGGCGCATTTGATGCGTAGACACAGTACTGAAGCGCTTGTAGCACAAGGAAACATCGGCATTGCACCCCCACCGCATCTCCACTCACCACACCATCCACCGAAGCACTGAAAAAGCGCCAGCATAGGACCCGAAAAAGCGCCATCACAGGACCGAAAAAGCACCACCCAAGCACCTGCCACAGCACCTGCCCGATTTCGCCTGACGCCGTACCATTTCAAAACCCCAAAACATAGCCCCAAACACGCAAAACGCCATCCTCGCCCACCATGTCGCTCGTCGAATTCGTCTCCAATGCGGGCGCCAGCCTTCCTCCCATCGATGGCTCGACCAGGATCTACAAAGATGAGTGCATGTACTCCTTCGATACGGCCGAGAACAACCCGCTCGGCTTGGACGTGTGCATGAGCTGCTTCCAGGCCTTCTCCAGAACCGCCCACCGGAACTACACCCAGCAACACTACTCGCTCAAGAGACATGCGTTATTTGTGAACATCACCAAAAGGTTGAAGAGTCAAGACGAACAGGAGGCCTCGGGCCGCCAGCTGAAGTTGCCCAAGTTGGAGATTGTGGAGCAGAAAGAGCTGGATGTCTACGATGTGTCTTACCTGGTGTACGTTGCGCCCAAGGATGCACTGGTGGCCATTGACCAGACGTCGGCTCACGTCCAGAAGGCCGCTCAAGACCTCATCAATGCAAACTCGGCCAGCCTCAACGATGACATAAAGGCCTGGGAGCACGAGGTGCTTCCCTGTGAGCACTCGCTTTGCATTGACCCAGTGGCCGCCAAGAGCCCCGACTTGACAACATGTGGACTCTGCGATCTCAAAGAAAACTTGTGGATGTGTTTGTCGTGTGGAACTGTGGCGTGCGGTCGTGAACAGTTTGGCTCTACTTTAAAGGGAAACTCCCATGCTCTCGCCCACGCCTCCTCCTCGGGCCACCACGTTGCAGTGAAACTCGGATCTCTCTCTGCTGATAACGAAGACAGCTGTGATTGCTACTGCTACCAATGCAACGATGAGGTCAAAGTGCCGCATTTGGCCGAGAAGTTGCTTGCGTTTGGCGTTGATTTGGCTTCGGCCGTAAAATCCGAGAAGAGTTTAGTGGAGATGAATTTGGATACAAACAAGTCTTGGCAGTTCAACTTGGAGGGCGACGACGGCGAGCGGTTGGTGCCTGTATTCGGGCCCGGGCTCACGGGAATGCAAAACTTGGGCAATTCGTGCTACTTGAACTCCGTGCTCCAGGCTTTGTTTTCATTTGAGGCGTACCATGACTTTTATGAGGGCCTTGACTTTGATTTGAAGGTGCCGAATGCTTCTACTGACCTCAAGTCGCAGATGATCAAATTGTACGATGGCCTTTGGTCGGGCAGATACTCCAAACCCAACGTGCTCAAGGGCGATGAGTACCAAACGGGGATCAGACCCACCGCATTCAAAACCCTCATTGGAGCAGACCACGCAGAATTCAAGACCAATAAGCAACAAGATGCGAATGAGTTTCTTTTGTACTTATTTGACAGATTGGACAAGGAGTACGGCCTTTCATTGAATGAGAAGTTTAAGTTCTTGACCAGCAGCAAGGTGGTGTGCACAGAATGCCACACTGGCTCCAGCACAATCTCCTTGGTGGATAACTTATCAGTCCCCATTGCTAGTGATGTGATTGACGTGCAAGAAGGAGTCAAAACATACCGGCGTGTGCAACTAGAGGAATCGTTTGATGGCTTCAACGCTGAGGAGAAAATCGAGAATTACCAATGTGATGCTTGTGGCAAAGTGTGTACCGCAACTAAACGGGAGGGTTTCAAAACGTACCCTCAAAATCTCATCGTAAATGTCCAAAGAATTGCGTTGGAGAACTGGGTTCCTGTGAAACGGGAGGTGCCTATAGCAGTACCCGAGCAGATAGATCTTGCGGCATACCGTGCACCTACATTTTCCGAGGGAGAAGTTGTGCTTGACACTAACGAAGCTCAAGAGGAACGCTTTGTTGCAAACCAAGAGGCAATGTCAATGCTCTTGAGTATGGGATTCAGTGAGCCAAGATGCATGAGAGGACTCTACAACACAGGCAACGCAAGCTCCGAGGATGCCATGAACTGGATCTTTGCGCACATGGAAGACGCAGACATTGACCAACCCTTTGAGCCCACCCCCCAAAAGACAAATGCGGGCGCGTCTCCAGAGGCAGTGAATGGCTTGGTCGCCATGGGGTTCAGTGAGATGTTGGCCACCAAAGCGCTTGTGTTGAACCAGGGCGATGCCAATGCTGCCGTGGAGTGGTTGTTTAGTCATCCCGACGACGATGGGGTCATTCAGGACACAAGTCCGGCGGTGAACCTTAAAGAGGAGAGCAAAAGCTTAAAGAGCAAGCTTTTGCAGCAACAAAATGACCTGGCGTTGTACGATCTCAAGGCGGTGGTCTGCCATAAGGGATCTTCGCCTCATACAGGGCACTACGTTGTCTTTATCAAGGAGCAGGGGAATGATTGGGTACTTTTTAACGATGAGAAGGTTGTGCGGTGCGGCGCGCCATCTGAGGACATGCAGAAAAGTGGCTACATTTATTTTTTCCAAAAGCATTGATGCAAAATACCCGAGTGCACTTGATGCCAGACCAAAATACCCGAGATTCCACGGGCATGTGCTTCCGGCAAAGGGAGGCATTTCGCTAGTTCTCGACTCATCGGCTTTGGCGGCCAATGGCCTTTTCGCTTATATCTGCAGCCGACGACTATGACTAATAGGCGTGCATAGAACGTGGCGAGATTCCTGGATATAAGTACAAGCTGAAATTTCCACTCGCCAGAAACTTTAGTCTTTCCCCACACCGCCAACACCGCTGCCACTTCACCAAAATGTTTTTGAAAAACGAACACGTCGGCGACAGATCTCGCATGGAGGACTGGAGAAGTATGTGCAAACCCCTCGCCATGTGTCAAATCCCCTACTAACCTCAGTCCGTGGCTACGACCCTTTGAGTCCTCCTGACTTGTTGCAGCACGAGTATCCCCTCACGGAGACCTGCAAAACCATCATCAGGAACGGAAGAGAAGATGCCGTCAAGATTTTGAACGGGGAGGATGACCGGCTAATTCTCGTCATTGGCCCATGCTCCATCCATGACCCTGCAGCTGCTCTTGATTACGCCAACCGCTTGAAAGCAGAGGCAGACAAGTACAAAGGCGAGTTGCACGTTGTGATGAGAGCATACCTCGAAAAGCCCAGAACCACTGTGGGCTGGAAGGGCTTGATCAATGACCCGGAGATCGACGGCTCGTTCCAGATCAACAAGGGGCTTCGAATTGCTCGGAAATTGTTCGTGGAGCTCACGGAAAAGTTGCCCATTGCAGGTGAAATGTTGGACACCATATCTCCGCAATTTCTCTCGGATATCTTCAGCGTGGGAGCCATCGGAGCCAGAACAACCGAGTCCCAGTTGCACAGGGAGTTGGCGTCGGGGCTCTCCTTTCCGGTTGGCTTCAAGAATGGTACCGACGGTACACTTGGTGTTGCGGTGGATGCCATGAGGGCCGCTGCCCACCCACACCACTTTCTAAGCGTTACCAAGCCTGGAATCGTGGCTATTGTTGGAACGGACGGAAACCAAGACTGCTTCGTCATCTTACGAGGTGGCAAACAAGGCACCAATTTTGATGCCAAGTCGATCCAAGAAACCAAAGCCTCGTTGAAAAAAGCCGGCGTCACCTCAGACAACAAGTTGGAGCGCAGAATCATGGTCGACTGCTCCCATGGAAACTCAAACAAAAATCACAACAACCAGCCTTTGGTTGCTGCGGAGATTGCCAAGCAGCTTGCAGAAGGAGAAGAGGAGATTTGCGGCTTAATGATCGAGTCCAACATCGAAGCGGGCAGGCAAGACGTGCCACCAGCCGAGCAGGGAGGCAAGGATGCTTTGAAGTACGGATGTTCCATCACCGATGCTTGTATTGATTTCGAGGCCACCAAGGACGTCTTGAAGACCTTGGCTGACAGTGTGAAAGCCCGGAGAGCGCTCAAAAAATAGGCGTGAAAGCCAGAAGGGACCTCAGAATAGGTGTAAAAGCCAGAAGAGACCCCAGAAAAAGGTGTAAAAGCCAGAAAGACGGTCTGTGAGAATGGTTTGTGAGAATGTACATAAAGGTATGAAGTGGACGTTAACAATGGATCAATCATCTTCATCCGAGGACTCGGCGAACTCAATCAAGAGGCCGGCCTGTTGTAGAATCTTATCCCAGTCACATGTGAGAATCACGTACGTCTCGATGACCCCAATGAGGAACATGCCGCTCCCGATTCCGATCCACAAGCCATACAAGTTGAGGTCAGTGGTTTTCGTTAGCACAAATGCCAAGGGCATCGCAAAGGCATAGTACGCCAAAAAATTGATGATCCCCCCGATCTTCTGGAGGCCCTGTGCTCGAAGAATGCCACTAGCCACCGATGCTAGTCCATCGCAAATCTGCAACAACGACACTAGCGGCGTGAAGAGCGACACTATCATGTCAGTGACATCAGGGTCGGAGGTGAACAAGCCGGCAATTTGCTTTCGAAATGCAAAGAGGAAGACGCAGTTCAAGGACGCCACGAAGAGGCCACTGAGCAAGCCTGTTTTCGCCGAGAGTTTGGCCGAGTAAAGGTTTTGGGCGCCGATGAAGTTGGCTATGCGCGTAGACGAGGCTATACTCACGGCAAACGGCACCATGTAAGTAACGGATGCAATGGAGCCCACGGCACTCTGGGCCGCCAACTCGGTGGTGCCAAAGTACAGCGCAAAGAGAGTCATGATCTCGTACGCCAAGTACTCGGACTCAAGCATCACGATGCCAGGCACAGCCAAGTGAGACAACTGTTGCCAATTCAGAAAGAGCAGCGACACCTTGCAGAAGCCGTACCAGCACTTGGACCCATCGACAAAGATCACGTACAACACAAGCAATAGGGACATGATCCAGAAGTTGATGACCGTGGCGATGGGGGCCCCGATGTAGCCCACGCCATATTTTTTGTCCCAGACCAAGAACCAAGAAAGAAAGATGTTGATTGGCGCACTGACAAACAAAACGCCGGTGCCGGCCTCGAAGATCCCCTGGGCCTGCAAAAAGCGCTTGGCGTTCTCAAAGAAGATATAGGCGGGGCCCCCAGTGATAAGCACGCGCAAGAAGAGCGTGGTGAGCTCAAGCACCTCTGCGTTGCTGACCACGTACCGGAGCACGAGGTCGCTATGCCACCAAAACAATGCACAAGGCACGTACACAATCAACGAGAACATGGTGCATCTTTGCACATGGAGAGACACCAACTCGAAGTTGCCCGCGCCATATGCCTGAGGGCACAAGGTATCAAGAGCCGTGGCAATGCCCTCAAAAATCGCAAGACTGATGGTGGACGTCATGGATGCGAGCGACACGGCCGCAAGCTCGTTCTTGCCCATGTGGCCCACCACGAGCAAACACACGATGGAGAACAAGTGCTCCAAAACAAACGTGATGATGAGCGGGAGCGAGTAGCGAAACGTCATCTTGTACTCCCGCGTGTAAGTGGTGCGGATCGTGGCGAAGTCCTCTTCTTCTATGGGCACCAATGCCGATTTTGCATCGGATTCGTACAGCCGGCGGCTTCGGGCCGTTCGAGCGGACCGCCGGTCGGCCTCGGCGTCGTCGAGGGCGTCCATTGCATTGTAACGTCTCTGGTGCTCCTCCAACAACCAGCTGTGGAAAGATTCCTGGTCGTCATTTGTGTGCGCCGAGCTAAGCGTGGACGGAAGAGACCTGGTGGAGCAGACGCTTTCTGCATCACTATTATCGCCTGCCCCCGTGTACACAGAGCCGGATTCGTCTAGGGATAAGAACGATCTCTGGTCCTCGGCCGCCCCATAGCTGAAGAGCGGGTAGTTGGTGGACGGCGGGATGTAGAGCCGGCGCCGGCGGTTATTGACGGTGTTCGGGTTTGCGAGCTGGTTGATGACTCGGGACAAGACCATTGTGGAGGAGACAAGCGTGAGACGGCCAGATGTGGGATTCGGTAGTGGGAAACTAGCTGCGGTGATTGACTGGGGGTGGCAGCATGTGCTGGTGGGATATACGGAGTGCTGGTTGGCGTGGTGAGATAACGCAGGCGATGCTTTTCGCTTCGAATACTATACAGTCCGCGTCGCGGACATCTACGGTGCAGTGCTGGGCGTGCACAGTATGTATATAACCAGTCCCAGTGTGCATATAGTGATGCTTGCAGCGTGTATGCAGTGCTCGAAGTGGAGATTTGGAGCGGAGCCTCGAGAGACTTGTACAAACTACAATAGGCAGATGAGTAGTGGATTACAAGCCGGCGCTCGGCACAGAAACCTCTACGAACTTCAAAACAACATCCACACCGCCCCACCAAGCACAATTCCCAACACCACGGTGGTGGCAATGGCGGCGCCGGCCCTATCCTTGCCAGAAACCGAGATTTGGTTGACATTGACAGAAATCAGCGTGGAGTTTCCTGCAGCCACATTGTTGCCCTTGTCGGAGCCTCCAGTGGCGGGCGTCAATGGCGGGTTCTTTGTTGTGATCATCGACAAGATCACCTCCAATGCAGACATCTGCTCTCCTAGACCGTAGTTATTGTCGTAGCCGGTGGCCCAGTTCTGTCCACATGTGTAGTTTTCACCATCTCCGGAACACGACTTGGCGGCACCCTCTGCACTGGGCTCGAGCCAGTCGCTTACGATGTGATCGTATGTTTCGGGCACCAAGACGGCAGTCAAGCCGAGACATCTGGAGAAAAGCGACCGGAAGGATCTCTGATCGTTGTTACACGAGCTAGGCGCACACGTACTTTCAGTCATGATGGAGTTGTTGAAGAAATATGACGATGCTTCCAAGATCTGGTCAACCGAATCCTTCCACTTCTGGTCACCCGTGGAGTTATACAAGTACGCCGAACCGGCCAAAAATATGCCGTAAGTGTAGGACCACTTATGGGTGGTGAAGTCCGTGCAGTTTGTGTCCACATCTGCACCATCATATAGAAGGAAAGGATCGTCCTTCATGAATCCCACATCCCACATCCAGTCGTACGCTCTCTCGGCAGCATCCAAGTACGACGACTCGTTGGTGTATCTGTAGAGACGAGCGGCCAAGTGGAAAAGACACCCGTTGGCAATGGAGTTTTTGTAGGTGTAGCCATTGTTGAAGGAGAAGATTTGCCAGCGGAGACCGCCTCCGCAGGTGCTCTTGTCCCACCGGTTGTTCATGGAGTTGTACAATGCCTGGATCATATTGAGCCACGAATGGTCGTCATCTGCTAGCGTGAAGTTCCTCTCCACTGCCTGCATGATGGCCATGCCCCACACACCCTGGTCATCGTTACCCTCGGTCAACGATTGATTACTAGGAATGTAGTTGTAGTCATCGCCTCGCTGCGCCCACATGGCATCCAGGAGAAGTTGTGTGAAGGTGGTGTTGTCTTTCTGGCAAAACGCCCAGTAGTCGACCCAGCCGCCAAACACTTCTCCGGCGTGCCACCAGTAGTAAGGCGGCACAAACTCCCCCACGGTGCCTCCGTACTTCAAACCTTGGTAGTAGTCCATTTGGCCCCTGACAATATGTGCGGCAGCATCACACACCGAGTCTTGGTCGCTGATGTCGAGGGGCATGGCTAAAATGGTGGTGACCCACCCGAGGATCGGCACCACAAGATTGAACCTCATCGGGTGAACGGAATAAATGTGGAAACGGCTCGAAGCAGTGGGGTAGGAAAAAGTCCGGGCAACGGCGGCGGTGCACGAGTTTGTCCAGATATATCAAGGGATCCACGGCCAGAGGGTGGAAGATGAGCACGTAAAAAAGCAGGTGTGGTGGGCTGGCGTGGCTGACGCGAGTATTTTGATGTGCTAGACAGGCGGTGCAGTGTGTGCAGGTGACCACTGCCGAGGTTCTGCGCATAGCAGGGAAACTATTCTTGGATGGTTCCTGTGTACAGGTCCGGGCACCGGTGGTGGGCGCAATGGGTATTACAAGCCAGGGCGTGTTCCGTACGGGGGTGGGTGGGTGCCTCGGGGGATGTTTCCTGCACCCACCTCTCCTTGCTGCCTGTCTCTCCTTGCTGCCTGTCTCTCCTCGCTGCCTGTCTCTCCTTGCTGCCTGTCTCTCCTCGCTGCCTGTCTCTCCTTGCTGCCTGTAGCTGCCACGTGCACGTCTTGGCTCTTGGCTATTTTCCGCCCCGTGCGCCTGTCCACAATCTTTGCTTTAGTTGGCCGTTAACGTTTCGTGCGGGAAAACGAAAGCAGATCGTACAAGGCGCCGCGCATGGGTGAATTCCCCCATCGGCTTCAATCCCGAAATAGAGTCAAAAGCTGCTGGAGCCCGCTCACGCACACCCTGTTGTCGGAAACCATGACCAAGTCGGGGCTGTCCAAGGCCTCTGTGGACGGGGCATCGAAGCAATCGTTGGTCACGTGCCGCGGGCCTTGCGGGCCCCGGAAGAACACACTGCTTTTCGTCCGGTCCAACAACACCCCGTTCCAGCCCGATTTGACTGCCCCCACAAAGTCGTTCTCGTAACTGTCTCCGACGTGCCAAGCGTTTTCCAAAAAAGACGTCATGGTGTCGCCCGAGGCGCCCGAGAAGTACTTGGCTGCAATCATCCTATAGAACTGGCGATCCGGCTTGGCATGGCCTAGATCGTACGAAAGGTTGATCCGGCCCGGGTCGAAATACCGCATTATGTCCAAGTTCTCCATGATACTGAGCACCCGATGGTCAGAGTTGCTGCTGCCCACAAACGGTACGTTGTGTGCCTGCAAGTGCTCCAAAACGGGCACCACGTCTTCATAAAGCCTGTAAGCGTTCGGGCCTTTGAAGTGGTCGATGAGTCGACGGCACAATGCTTCGGTAGTGGCGTCATTCTGGGGAATTTGGTACACCTGTGCTATGATCTCCAGCCACCACTCGTCGGTGGACGCGTAACCCTGGTTTTTGCCGTAGTTGGGTGCTTTCTGCTCGAGTGTTTTGAACGCCTTGGCAAAATCAGCGGCGATATCTTCTACCAGCTTGGCCAATCCAAATTCGCCGTTGGAGATAGCAAAGTACTGCTCGGCCACGGGCGCTTTGGGCGTGAACAACGTTCCCCAGAGATCAAAGGAAATGAGCTTGGGCATGGGATACTTGTTTTTGGTTTGGGCCTTTGCAATTCGGCTCGGAGAGAGGGGGTCCAGTAAAAGTGCCATACGCCGCCTGAGCACGAGGCTCTGCTGGCCCATGCTGAGCCTGGTCATGAAGAAGGGTGGTAGATAAGAGGTGCGATACCGCAGTGTGCACACCTAAGGTGCAGTTACAGGTGGAGACGTGAAGATACATGATTTTCGAACCCAAATCTGGCTGGTGGAATGCGGCCTTCAAAAAGACGTCCTTGTTGAGAATGTTATATAGGCTGGCTGATTGACGCCCAGAGTTGGACTGACGAACCGGGCTTGGACTGACGGACCAGGGCTAGACTAATTAGACCCAGATTTGGACTGCGAAGGCCATATTTGGACTGATGAGACCGGAATTGGACTGTGTAGACCAGATTTGGACTGCGAAGGCCAGAATTAGACCGGAATTGGACTGATTAGACCGGAATTGGACACCTTCCCACAACTTACCTACTAGAATAAAACACCCGAATCAGGCAAAAGGTCACAGCCACTGAAGTCAATTGTCTCCACGGAAAACTTCCTTAGTGGTTTAGCCAACCTCCTCCTTCACATCACTTCAAAAACATTAAGCGAGAAGCACCTCCCAGCCCCATTCCCTCATCACAGAACTCCAATGAAATCTGCTGACTATACCCTTGTCGTCCCTGGAGCTGCCATTGTGGATGTTCTTTATCACCTCTTCAAAATGCAACGACATGCTGGGCGCGTCTCGCCGGTCCTGCCCGGTTGATTCGTCGGAGTCCTTTTCCCGCCGTTGTTCTCTCTTGTACTCGTCCCTTCTTCGCCAAACCTCCTTCACCACTTCAAAGGCCCGGTCAATGTTTCCAATCCAAAGTCTCTGCACAAGCAATCCCCATCTTGCCTCGCACCACTCTCTCTCCTCCTTAGACACTGCTTCGCAGGAACTGATAAGAAGGGGAAAAATGTGTATGATGTAGAGATTGGAGTTGCTGGGGATCGAGGCCAAAGAAACAAACACCTTCTCGGCCAATTGGTACGACGTCATCAGCGGCACTTCGGGGACAGCCTCATGCAAGTAGAGGAGTGTGGCATACCGGTATGCCTCGGCGGTGGAGACACACGAGTAAATATCCCACGACGAGTCGCCCGCTTGCTCCTCTAAAATTTTCAAGTTGCCCGGGACAACAGGCTTCCAGTCAACCAACTGCTTCTTGAGCTCTGAGGCCAACGAAATATTCTTTAAGCTGTTGCGGGCTTGCTTCCCAGTTTCCTGTGCTTTTCTTACCCTTGATATGAGCCTAGAAACTTTGCCCATCACCAGAAAGAGCGATTGGGCGCAGCCGAGAAGAGGATCGATGCAGTCGTTGTTCTGGAGAATGGTGTCCAAGCTGTCAAAGAACGCGAATTGGCCATCGTTGCTGTTGGAGCTGCTCTTCATCAGATTTACTGATTCCGCCGGGGATTCGTCAGCAGAGCCGGTGCTGAATCGGTTTTCGTCCTTTTGCTTCTGGTGGGTGTTGGTGATTTTGGTGATTGTGGCGACCAAGTCAATACCCTTGTCGTCTTGCGCATTGTAGCTGGTCATTTGCGAGAGAACCTCGAAGTAAATCCACTCGTTGAAAAGAAGCAGGATCTTCTTCGGAATGTAGAGAGCCGCTTCATTTCCATTCGCTGCCAGATGCACCTCCTTCATTTTCTGCCATTCGTCTTTCCGCACGAGAACGAGTTTGGTCTTGATCTGCTCCTCAGTAATCTCCCCGTTAGCACCAGAGCGCCCTGTCATGGAAAACTTCTTGATAATGTCAAGGATCCTCTGGATCATGCTTTTGGCGCCTTTTAAATGGGCAATTCCACTTGATGTGTGAGTGTCCCAGGTTTCGCTGACGGCCAAGTTCAAGCATGTTGCCAAGGCGATGTCAGCAGGAAGTTGGTTCTCACACGAGGTGTTATTCTCCATTCTTGATAATCCCGCGGCCAATTCCACAATGCACCGCTTCATGTAGACAAAGCCACTGGCCCTCAATGCCTTGCCTTGCTCCTGAAGGTGGTTATTTCCCGCGAGATGAAAGAGAGTCATTGATGCGATGGAATTGAAGAAAAACGAGTACCTCTTGGCCAAGGGGAGGTAGATGCTGCGCCATGGGTTTTCCGAAAGCCCCGACTTAATTGACATGATACCGCATGTGTACTTTGAAAAAAGAAAAAGAATCTGCTCCTGTTCCGAGGTGTTCATCAAGTGGACATTGGAAGCGCCATTGATAATAGACGGCGAATGGTTTTCGTACTTCATCAATGTGTTGTTGACCTCATCCAAAAATACCCGCGATTCGTATGTAATATCTTCTCCTTCAATCGGCAAAGAGCCGGGTTGTTTCGAAAACGGCCCGTTTTGGTCATGCTGCTGCGGAGTATATGTGATATCAAGAGGACTTAAAGCAGCCTCGGGGTGGCTGAACCCCATCGCTTCGTCAGCTTCGGGCTTTTCGTCTTTGGAACATGCATGCGAGATGAGAGCAGAAAGCGAGGGCGTCAAGTTCATGTACCCTAAGGCTTCCTTTTCCTGCACACCACCGGGAGAGCTGGCTACACCAGACAATGCCAATTCCTTGGAGTGCGCATCAAGTTCCAGCTGGGTCACAGGCGAAAAAACATGGTTATGCGGGGAAAAGGAATGGAGTTTTGGCGAAAAAGAATGCGTCGGTGCAGCGGTTGTATGCTCGACAGGGGTATTCGGGGACTGAGGAATGGCAAAAAGCGGGGCTTTGGAGTCCGGGCATCTTGAACGCAACTCATTCACGGCGGATTCTGCCAACGAGTGTAAACCATGCAAGCCGTGAAAATTTTTCGGTAGATTGTGTTCAAACGGAGCCATCGTCAGGTGAGAGGAAGAATTGGCGCGCTTCTTGTTGACCACCGGCGCTTCTTGGATGATTTCGGTCGTGCTGTAACTGCGGCGGAGCGGTCTCTTCAAATCTCGAGTCGTACTTGTATCAGGATTGATGCCTTTGGACATGAGCTCGTTTTCTCGCTCCATGTCCTTGGTGGATTTGCCCACCATCGATAATGACGCCAACTCTATATGATCCCTGAGCAGCAAGGGCGCATTTTCTGGCTTGGCCAGTGTGCTCATGCCGTCTTTATGATTGTCTGTATCAGGCGGCGAGACCGTACGGGCAGGCTTATTCAACGTAGAGGTGGAGAGATCACCAGGATTCTCCAGGCCTGCAGCCGCCGAGTCCTTTCCGTCGTTGAACGAACGCCACTTGAACCGCGTGGCATAACCTCCGCATGTGATATTCTTTTTCTGGCAGTTGTAGCAAGAAGGCTTGTGCTCATCACATTTGAGGCGCTTGGTCTTGCAAGTGACGCAGCCTGTTCTGGACTTTGTCTTTGGCTTGGATTTGTTTGCCTGGGGGTTGCCCAGGGTCAGGGGTAAGATTTTGGGCGCTAGAGCATTCTCACCCATATCACTGTGTTTGAGATGGTCACGGTGTTCTAGAGGTTCTCTGTCTTCTAGATTATCACTGTGTTAGAGATTGGCTTTCACTGGGTTGTAGATTGGCCAAGGGTTGTGGAAGGACCCCTATAATACCGAAAAGAGCTGTGAATCGGGCAATATTAGGCGCCTCGTCAAGGATGCAACACAAGCCTAGAAAGAAAGCAGGGCAAGACAAATAAATGGAAGAACCGCTATGTTTCAGTGCCTGGAACCATCTTTATCGCGGCCGGATTTTGGACCTGTTTGTAGATAAGATAGCGCGGTGCCCGATTAGGCAATAATATCCTCGAGAGTGCAGCACTGGAAACCTGCGCGCGCAGCGCTACACCACATTAAAGTTGGATGGCCCAAGCTTGAATCTGTATGAGCCTAGGGCCTGGCCAGAGCCCTTCTCTTGGCCATTTTGCGCCTGCGTCACGTACCGGACCCACGGGAAGCATGTATACTTCATCGTCTCCTCGTCTACTCGTAGATATATGATCTTGAGTCCAGAGTAGGTGAGCATGGGGATCTGGAAGCTGATGGAAACATAGTGCTTTTGGGCACCGGCGCTTCTCTGGAGCTGGGCAAACAGAGAGGTTTGAGCGCCAGCCACGCCATAGTACCGGTCGAGATCACTTAATGCCTCGTCTGAGTGTGGACCGATGCCAGTCATTGGGGCAGGTGCTTGAGATTGGCCGAGGCTGATTTTAATTGCCTCTGCATCGAGCTCTTCACATGACCTTAGCGACACCTCAGCCATCATGCGCACCACTTTCTTGGAGCCCGGCAAGTCGCCGATGGCCCATACGATTTCTGAGGTGTCGACCTTGAAACGCACCTCGCCCATTTCGCATTTGAAGCGAAAGCAGCTGGCATCGGTGTTGGAGATTTCGAAAAGGCTGGCATCGATGGGAATGGTGACGATAGTCCTTTGGGCATGCAATTTCTTCTTGAAGTTGGTCAGAATTGAGCACATGACATGAAGCTTCTTCTCGTGCTTGAGTATGCGGTAGGTAGGGTCGACTAGAAGCAACGGCGACTTGGATTTTCTCTTTTCCTGCTCGACCCGGTAGGAGAAGAGCTGGAATTCTTCGTCGGGCGGCGTGAAAAATATCAAGTTCTCTTTATAGATGCGGGACAACTCTATGCACAGGTGAAACAGCACGTTGGTGATGGGCACCCTCTTTTTTTTCCCGTGGTCCGGAGTCCTCGGTGTGCCGGAGACTGCCTCGGTGGGATCGGCCTCCTCTGCAGAATCGTTCTGGAGCTGGTTGTCCAGAAAACTCCGAACGTCGCCCGAGTGTGTAGGGGGGTTCAACTCCTCCTCATCGTACTCAATGCGCGAAATGTACTTCTCATTGAGCCCAAGCTTACACACGGGCATTCCCGAGAGGTACGAGCGAACCATGCAATTGCCAAGGACTTGGTTCGCCTTGACTTGCTTGGACTCGAGGTCATACAAAAACTCGCACGTTTCGATCACATCCACGTAGATCTCGTTTTTCGGGTAGAAGATGCCCTTGGGCCGCCAGCTGATGGCCAGAACCTGCGTGCGGATCATTGAGCTGTTGATGGAATCCGTGACTCGGTCGTTGACAACGTCGGTGCGAACCGCACGATTGTGGGTGGATTTGACGTTGGGCTTGGGCTGCGCTCGCTTTTGCTTGTGACTTGTCTTTCTTGAAGACGCATTCGACACCACCAAATCGGGGTCGGAGTGCAGGTCCGAATCCGAGCTGTTCTCCGAGTGCAAGAGCCCGTGGTTGATCTCCATGCGGATGTACTCCTTGAGAATGCCAAAGTCGGTCACCTGCACCACGCCGAAATCCACACATTCATCCAACAACTCGTAGATGAGCGAGTAGTTGTCCACGATGGAGTCGCGCGTGAAAACCTTGCACACCGGGGCTTCGCCAGCCCGCTCGAGCTTCTGGATCAGCACCTCAAAGTAGTGCACTATGTTGCGAAAGAACTTGTGCAAGAGCAGCACTGTCAGCATGGGACTGCAGTTGGCCTGCGATATGGCCAATAGGAGGATGTCGCCGTCGCCCCAGTAGGAAATGTAATTGATCCCTTGGTGGTACAAAACCGGCGCTCGCTGGTAAGGCACAAGCTGGCGGTAATGGCGGGAGTAGGTGTCGATGATGACGGGGGCCGAGGGCACACTGTTGTGGTATTCACGGTAGATGAGGAGCTCACATCGCAGGAAATCATCGTCCACATCGGGCCAGTGACAGACATAGATTGCAGACACCATGCGGGGTGCCGGGTTTGCGGTGGTGATGCGGGTAGCGGCGAGAGCGGAGGGAGTGACGTGAAGTAGTGCAGACTGAGGTGGTGGGACGGTGTGGTGGCAGTGCTCGTAACGTGATGGTGTCGCACCCCGGGCCCGTGGCACACCCGTGCACCGTGTGTGTCCACCTCATCAACGCTACTTATCTCTCTCTCTCTCCTCTACTTGCTTGGCTGCCGCCATGAGACGCTCAGCCCTCCGCCTCCAGTCCTTGAGCCCGCTCTCCGGCCCTGCGTTGCGCCTGGAAGTCAAGACTATCAACGACATTCTCCCTGTGCAGTACTGGTCTGTGTCGTCCTCGGGGGGCTCTTCTCTGTTGGAGGCAACCTACGTGCTTAAGAACCACCGCAAGACATGGGAGTTCCTCAACCTGGCTGCGGCTAGCTCCCATAAGCTCCGGCACCATCCCACCATCACAACCACCTACAACAAGGTGCACTTTTCCATCACCACCCATGATGCTGGCAACACCATCACCTACAACGACACCAAGCTAGCCACCGCTATCCACAATATCTATGCCGACCTGTATGCCGAAACGCTGCCTATTGTGAGAAACCCCGCCTCTACGACCATGAGCGAAGGCCTAAGGATCATCGACAAGTTGACCAAGAGAGAGTAGACCACGTGACCGGCGCGTCCGGCACACGCGCGGCTTTTGTCTACCTGTCTACCTGTCTATCCAGGCGTCTGCCCAGACGTCGGTCTGGAAAAATAACATTTCGTATATAAAATATCATGTCACCGTTACATCACCATAATGTCACCATAGTGTCACCATGTATGCTGCGTATGCCTACAAGAGCTCCCTCACGTCTCTGGTGGCCTTGCAGAACGCATCCGTCACTTGAATGGCCTCATATGTTCCCTCCAAGCTGACGATCTCGGAGTGCTCATACTCCCATATATTGTCCACGTGTTTTGTGTCCACCACCCTCCTGGGCCCTTTCAGTCGCGTCAAGTGCTTTCCTTGGTGCCGGGCTTTTTCTTGTCCTAGTGTGCGTACATACGTCACCAGGAATGGCGGGGTTCCAATAAACCTGAAGGTAATTTCTGTCTGGTCACCCTCGTGGATGTTCTTTATAATGCTGTCTCCGTGACTAATCTCCACCGAAGGTAGATCGTGCACCTTCAACTTCAACTTGTTGTATGCTTCTTGATCCTGCGTGTAGTCCACCACACAAGAGTTGGCCGACGAGTCTTGCAAGGCCACAATCGCCAAATCTCCTGGCTTAGACGCAAGTCTCTGGAACACATGGCCCAGCTCGGATTTCCGCTCTTGGTCGTTGAACTTGTAGAATACCACGAAAGGCGAGATCCCACTCATGTTATACGAAACGTGGTCACCCACACAGTAGTAGTCCTTGGGCCGGTGCTTTTGAATCGTGGGCAACTTAGTCACAGAGATCATCACAAGGTTGTTGTCCACCAAGTTTTGTTTCTTGCAGCCGTTGGCATCGGAGATGCTGTTGAATTGGATCTTGTGCTCGCCCACACTGAAAATATGCTTGAGTGGCTGCTTTGTCTTGAGCTCGCCGAGCTTGATGGCATTTCCGCTGATGCCCTCCACTTTGAAAGATGCCGCCTTGTTGCCCGACGTAATGACTCCCGATACCATGAAAGGCGGGCGCCCTACAAACTCAATGGGCACCTCAAATGAGAAGTCGTTGCTGATAATCATCTCACACACTTGAAGATACTGCTTTTTCACCGCCATAGAGGGAGCCACATTCACATCATACACCACGCGGGGTATGATGGTCTCATGAGGTAACCGCGAGAGCTTCTCGATGGTGTAAAGCGAGTCAAATACGTCGGTGATTTGGTGCTCGTAACGCCCGCCGTGGCGAGTAGTCATTGGCAATGTAATTTCGTCCGAATCCACCTGCAAATGAGAACTCTTCGTTTTTCCGCTCGGGTATTTTATCTTGTAGCCAAGAATAAACGGCTTTTGCCCTTGGAACTTGAGCTTGATGTGCTGAGGCTCGTCCTGGCACATCAGCTTTAAAGTAATGAGGCTGGGTGTTGTTTGGCCAGCTACTTGCTCAGGCTCCGTGATCAACGTCACATTAGGCCGAGGGTAGAATAACACCGTCATTGTGTGATCTTTATTTTGAATTGCTCCTTTGCAGCCCTCGTTCTTGAAGGATTTTAGTGTATAAATCCCTTCCTTCTGGACGTTCAAAACCGATTTGCCCCGCAATATGAGAGTTTCGGATTCTGATTCATTGAAAAGGTCCCTCCTTTCATACTCAATTTCGTCTTTCGAGGAGGCTCCAATATCAGAGGTCATCAATAAGGGAACCTGGATGGTGTCGCCTTCAACAATACGGCGTACTTCACTCTTCCCGAATCCAATCTTTGGGGAGTCTTTTCTTGCTTTGATGATGATTTTCTCCGAAGAGAGCGATTCCGCTTGGCATCCTAGATTGTCGAACACTTCTCGCAAAACCACTGTATACTCACCACCGGACGAGAATATTGGGCTTCTGATGGTGTATTCATCCTTGTAAAAACCAGCAACCTTCTCAGAAAGGATGGGTTTTTTCGTGACAGTGTCAACAATATCATATTTGAAAGAGAAGGGGAAATTGCCCCGAAAGTAAACGGGAATGTCAACCTGGCCTCCCTTGCACAAACTGATGTATTTTGTTTTGGTTTCACCATCCTTGAATAGCGAATATTCGGATCGCTTATTGATGTAGGTAGAAAATTCCACATTTGTGCCGGAAATCTGGACATCTTTGTAGTTGCGGTCATAAATCTTCTTATATCTCAAAACATAGTTGCCCTCCTGCACCGGCTTATACTGGAAGCTGAATGCTTTTTTAGATGACGAGATGGAGTGCAGCTTCAACCCACGATCACTTAGGACTGGTTTAAAAACGCCCGAAGAATTTTTGGATACCTCGTACTTGATTTCAAAAGGCCCCTCGCCTTCGAGTTCGAGATCAAATTCGAAACCAATAGTTCCCACGCATTTGTCCAAAATCGGGGTCTCCTGGATTTTGACAGTGGGGGGCAATGGCCTTGCTATGCGGAGAGGGCTCTGGTTCAAGTGACAAGGGCAGTACTTATCGCTACCTTTTTCAAGACTGTATGAGCCAGGCTCTGTGATTTTGATGCCAGCCGCAAGTTGATCGGCGCTGGTGTATGTGAAATTGAGCAACTTGGAATGGTTGTTGAAATCCGGTTTGAATAATACGGTAACAGACAAGGGGAATGAGACTTGGCCGGAAACTTCTATGCTGAGAGCTTTCAGCAGGTCCAAAAGAAGCTTCTGGGATGGGCTTGCATCTCTTAACGATACAGTAGGCGAGTCTCTCAAGAGCATCAGGAAGCTCACATCGGGATCCTTTGACTCTGGGTTATACAAGCGACGGTTACCGAAAGAGTCGGACACAGACAAGACACGAAAGCTGAGAGTTCCGGGCCCAGAGTGATGAATTTTGGAGGGATCTTGTAGAATCATGCGCTCCAAAAGGTTGCGAGATATGGTCTGGCTCCGTAGCGACTCCACGCCCGTTCGTGGCTCAGTGTCAGTAAAAGTTTTGTTGAAAGACGCCAACAATACACCATTTTTATAACAAGCAAACTCTACGCTCAAAGGCAAAACACCAAAGGACGCAATCAAAGGTACGTGCCAAGGCGAGAGGTCCAGACTCTTTCCGGCGCACCGGTAGCTTGTGTAGACATCCTTCGGTTCAGGATACGCAAAGCTTGCAGTAGGGCAGTGGCCGACATTGAAAACTGATTTGTAAGGCCGGATCACCATTCCCTCCAGATCTGTGACCCGGAGAATACGATAGGAGCCTGGGTGTTTGATCTCAACATCAAGGTAGAACACCCTCTCGTCATTGGCCACATAGCCAGGGTACAGTGCGTAGTGGGAGTAGTCGTGGTTCAAGAGTTTTCGGATGTCAGCTCGGGTGTAATTGAGCAAATGCACCGAGTTATCTGGCGCAACGTGCAGGATCACCATGGAGCCAACGTCATTAGTGGTGTTAAACTGCACAGGCAAGTGGATGGTGGGCAGAAAAAGGGAGGAGCCAGAATCAGAGGCCTCCAAGCACATGTTGGAAAACGAGAATGGGTTGAGCATCACCGACAGCTCGGGCAAGTACTGCACGGTGTACCTTCCCTTGAAGTGAGAGTTTACGTCAATGACGTTCTGGGGCACCGCGGAGTCGCCCACAATAGTCAACTCTTTATTTTTGTACACAGCATTCCAGAGAGGCACGAATACGCTCGACAAGAGCGGCAAGGCAAAGTTGCTGGTAAGGAGGAAGTTGAAGGCATTGACTACAAGCGTCAAAAGCAACGTGGCCACGGGTGAAAACGTGAGCAAGGGGATATTCAACACAGGCAAAAGCCAGAGAAATGCGCCGTCCACTAGCGCATACTTGAGCACAAATGTGAAGTTATTCATGGACGTGAAGGGCATGGAAGACATGGAAGACATGGCCGAGTCAGCTGCACCGCCGGACACCGGCGCCGCCACCGTGAACGTGTCGGCCTTCACGAGCAAAATTTCGTAAAGCTTCATGCACTGGATAGCCACGAAGATTGACACCGCAAACAACCGCTGGGAAGCAGGGTCCATCACGTGATGGGGTATTAGCGTGGACGGGAGCGGCGTTTCGGGAGCGGGCGGCACAATGGAGTCGCCTCGGCGGCTGCCCGGGCCCCGCTTTCCCTCTGTATGCATATATCGGAGATCCATGGCGACAGGCGAATAGGGGGCGGATGGTGGGTGGAGGTGAGAGCAGAGATGGATCGTGGTGTATGTTGATGTTCAGTGCGCGCACTGCACCCAGGCACCCAATCTAGACCTGCACCCAGGCACGACCAGACAACCATCAGTTGGGGTATGCTTTTGCGGGTGCTTGACGATGCTATAGCTAGATTTATTCGTGGACAGCTGTATTCAAGAGGACTGCTGAAAAAAGATACTGTGTGTGGTCATTAATAGCTCAGAGTCTTCTTCGTTTCGGTTAATCTGTCTCACTGTCTCACTATCTCACTGTCTCAGTCTGTCAGTCCAGTTCAGTCGCCGGAATGCCCATCACAAAATTTATAGATAATTCCTTTCTCCTTATGTTTCCACTCACATTGATTTAGGCTTCTGCAAATTCTCTGCCTTGTTAAGAAAAGTGAATCCATACTCACCTCTCACTGGAGGTCAGGTGATCCGAGGGTCTAACTCAGAGGTAGGCACTGCACCCTTCACAAGGTCGCTCCAATGCTGCAGGGGGAACTTCGCCCGCGAAATAAGATGGTACAGCTGTTAATTTTCAGGTGGCCTTCCTAAACGGTGGGCGTTTTTGTGGCGTCTCTCTATTTAAACCGGTGCCAAGACTATGTGATCAATCAATATTGAAAAGCTTCAACTCCTTACCCGTTTGCTTTGTAGTGGCCCTAGAACTTTTAGTTGAAATAGTCTAAGTTGGCGGGCATCGGGGACCTCAAAAAAGGAACTTCTTGAAGAATAATTATCTTGTTATCTAGTGTTAGGTAAAGACGTTTCGTCTTTGAAATTGCCTTGAAACTAGAGGATTACTCTTTTGAAAAAAGTATTGAACTAAGTCTTCAGAGTCAACCTTCCTACTATTTTCTTCCATTCATGATTCAGCTAACTTTGGAAGGGTCTATTTTCTGAAATGCTCGGCCTAAAACGTGGATTTCTTGCTCAGATCTTTTATTGCTTTAGTTCAGTCCTCAGATAATTCCAACCCTCTTTTTGAAGGGTCTTTATATCCTATTTTTAGTTTCTTTGATAGCATCTAATGCCTAGGGAAGATGTATTCGTTGATGATTCACGAAGGAAGGGGATCACCATTACTTATATAGAAAACCTGTGCAGCCGATCGGGCTAGCTTCTGACAGTTTATAAACCAAGCCACCTCACGATGACTAGCAACCCTTTTACCGGGCAAACGTTCCCGATCAGGTTGGATTATCCGAAAAGGGTATCCGAAAAAAGTATCTGAGGCGGGTCTTCATCTGAGGAAAGCATGACGAAGCCAAAGCGGATCGTACACCTTTCGCATCAATTCGCAACATATGACCCATCCATTCCATAAAGTGTTAAACTAATTTCTGGCCGTAGGCGGATCCCCCGGATTCGCAAGAGTAATAATTAGAGGAGAAGAGAGTGGGGAGCTCCTACTCATGATTACATCCCGCTTTTTGGGCGGTTGCAATGTATCAAATTCGGACATCATGTTGTCGAAAGTATTCGATTGAAGCAGCAATACGCAGGTCCATCAACAGCCCGCTCACCTTAGAAGCGCATGCCATATTTAGCAGTACGAGTTCCGTTGCTAAGGCTTTGGTAGTTCATTCTGGCTAGCTGGCCCGTTCTCCGTGATCTCTGGCCTTTCCATCTCAGACCGCACCTCGTAAATAATTTGCACCCACGCGTAGTGCATGCGTAGTGCACCCAGGGTGCGTCTGACATTCGGAATTATGAATTACTTCCATATTGGGGGATTGGAAGACTCTTTTGCAATATTCTATATAGAGGCCATGTCTTGGCTAGCTCTTATTCGAATGTCTGGATTCATACGGAATTGCGCAAAAATGAACATATAGTATGCCTGGGCAATAGGAGCCTTTTAGTGGATGAAGCTAATAAGATGACATCTTTACGGAAAAGTCTCCGCCATCAGCCAAAAGAGATTCCGCTATTAAAGACCAAAAGACACCGTGGTTTGTTTTTATCGGGTCTACAGTTGGCAAGGCTACTCAAATATAGATACATATATGAATGTACATTGGCGGACCGTACGTGGTGGTTTCAGTGTACTCTAGTACACGGTGTTCTGAGTAAACCCGCTATGATACCATTGACTGTTCATGCAGGCGCTTGGCCTTCTATAACCCACAGGCCATTCTTCTTCACCTGTATGACCTTGACCACAGGCAAGTCCCAGCCCAACCCACCGTCGCCAAGAGCAGCTCCGTACCTGGGAATAACATAGCATTCCCTTTTGGTGGAGGTGATGTTTTTGGGGCCGTATGGGTGCCCCAAAGGCTTGGAGTAAGTGATGAGATGAGAGCTTTTTGCGAGGTTGGCCAACTGCTTTCCATCGACATCAACGATGGGCTTCATGCGGAGTTTACCCAAACTGCCCTCCTTGTGGTTGCTGCTTTTGCTCAATGTCTGGTACACGAGGTACTGCGGCGGAGTGGCCCCGGAATCGGCGAGAATGGATGTCGGGTGGATGTACACGTGGCTGTCCATGTCGTCGCCATAGCTGGTCACTGGGCTGATGGTGGAGTAGGCCACGCGTATCACATTTGTGCGGCTGGAGATCTTGATGTCGGAATCAATCACGTCACTGCGGATGGCCACCTGGTCCACAAACCCTGAAGCAATGATCTGCTTCATGGCCGCCACTTGCTGCTTGCTGGGCACCCCAAGTTTGGGCCTGCTGCGTAACTCTTCGATTACCGCGCCATCAGTGACGTTGGCGGAAACAATGTTTGCGATCTGCATCCGAAGCTTCTGGATCTCCTCCACGAGTTTGTGCCGCATGAAATTGTCTTGAATAAACTCGTCTCTTTTGCCTGCGGGAACGTGGTCCAATGCACACACCGCCGAGAGTAGCTTCAATGCATCGGAGCTGGAGTCGAGCCGCGAGAATATGGCTCGCGACTTGTAGAATTTGCTCCGGAGCTTTCGCTTCATCTCCACATCCGCTGGGGATTCCGTCACGTCTTCCTCGTCCTCTGGGGACTCTGCGTCACTGTCTTCAGCCTTGCGTACCTTCTTGGGCTGAGGAGCCGCCACCAATCCTAACTCCTGTTCATCCCGAAATGGGTCCCCGACGGACATGGCAGACACTATGGCAATCACGTACGGAAGGCAGTTTAGCTGGTTGCCCACAATCAACACTTTGGCGAACCGGGGGCTCAAGGGGAAATGTGACATGGTGCGGCCTAAATCCGTGATTTGCTTATTCTCTCTGTCCAAGGCTCCCAACGTGGCCAACAACTTCTCCGCATGATAGAGGGACCTCCGGTCCGGAGGCGTAGGGAATGGGAAATTGACTATATTGTCAATTCCCATGCTCTTCATCGTGAGCACGGTGCTTTCCACGGGCATACGTAGGATCTCCGGCTTGGAGAACTGCTCAAAATACTCCTCATAGATGGCGGACGAGTAGAGTCGGTAGCAGTGACCGGGCCCTGTTCTCCCCGCTCTGCCTGCTCTTTGGCCTGCAGAGGCTTTTGACACCCAGTCCACTTCGAACGACTGCACGCCCGTCTCCTCATCATACTTTCTCTCCTTCGAACGCCCGCAGTCCACCACGTACCGAATTCCCGGAATCGTCAAAGATGTCTCTGCAACATTGGTGGCCACTATACAAAGACGGCTTCCTGGCGGCGGATTCTCGAACACCTTCATCTGCTGTTTTGTGGGAAGAAGCGAATATAAGGGTAAAACGTAGAGCGGGTCTGTTTCAGACTGGTGGTCCTCGAGTGTCTCGTCAAAACCTTCCTCATCCTCACTGTCGTTCTCCGATTCGCTTTCCAACTCTTCAGCTGCTCTCTCTCGAAGAGCAATCTCCAAGTCCACATCTTCAGCCTCCATGGTGACGTTGTTGCTGGCACGGTACTCTGTGTCATCATTCAGATCATAGAGGTGCGGCTTATTGTTCCTGAATGGAAACTCTTTGCGCAATTTCCTCACCACAGTGTTGATCTCATTCTGGCCGGTGAGAAAAACCAAAATCCCTCCCGGTGGTAGCCTCTTGTGGATTTTGCAACTCTTCTTGAAAGCTTCCTCGATATAGTCGGGCCGTGTCTTCTTGTTGAAATGCACAGATACCGGATATTGTCTAGCCTCCACCTGAACAATGGGCGGAGGCACCGCGAAGAGTTGCTTGTTCTCAGAGAAGTCAGACACTCTCAAAGTGGCTGACATGATCACCAACTTTAAAGGCTTGCTTTTTCCTCTTCTGAGTTTGACGACCCGACTAAGCATTCCAATCAATATGTCGGTATTAACATTCCTTTCGTGGGCCTCATCGATAATGAGCACAGAATACTTTTCGAGCATAAAGTCTTTCATCATTTCACGAAGTAGCACTCCGTCAGTCATGAACTTGAGCGCCGTGCCATTCTCCTGGCCTTCGTTTTGGATCGTGCTATCGAACCGGATCTGGTATCCAACCCGCTTTCCATGCACCTCCCCTAGTTCCGAAGCCACCCGTTTAGCCATGGACACAGCAGCAACTCTTCTTGGCTGGGTGACGCCAATCATTCCGGGAGTGGTGGGGGAATGCACGTCTCCATAGCCAGACTCATATAGAAATTGGGGCACCTGCGTTGTTTTACCAGACCCCGTTTCTCCGCAAAGAACTATGATATCATGGTGGTGGATAGCCTCCATTATACGGTGCTCCTCACTGAACACCGGGAGTTGCATCCGCAGCTGCTGCACTTCCACGGGTCTGGTTACGGTCACGTATGAAGCGGCTCTCTGGAGGTTTTCATCGATCTGAACCCCATTGTCGTCATCGGAAATTTCGACCTTGTCGTGTACGCCCCGGGCATACTTGGCATGGATATCCTCGCTTAGCTCTGGAAGAACCATTTCGTTTCGTCCTTCTAGCTTCCGCACCTGCTCTTCGGCCCATTCCTTGAATGACTTGGCAGTGTCCGAGTGTGATGGTTTATTTTGGAGAAGCCTTGGAACTTCGTTATCTTCCTCGCTTTCGCTTTCTTCGCCACTGTCCTCGCCATCCTGGCCGTCCTCATTTTCCTCATTATCCTCACTATCCTCGCCGTCGTCACTGACCTCACCAATCTCACTCTCTTCACTCTCTTCACTCTCACCTTCTTCACTGTCCAAACCTCCGCTCGTTTCACCAAGATCACCGTCTGTAGTGTCCTCGTCGACTGCCTCGGCGTCACTCTCATCAACATCTGGTTGGCTGTCTTCGAGATCAGAACGGGTACTTCTAGAGAGCCTGGCCTTTGCGGGCCGGCCGGAATCGGAGTCATCTGAGCCAGGCGGGGTGGCCGCCGAGGCCTCTGCATCGTCGTCGCTCAGGATAAAGTCGTTTTCGTCGTCAGCCTTGGCCTTCTTTTTCGCCTCCTGCTCCAACTTGAGCCGCCACGTGTACTTCTTCTTGGGCGCGGACTTATCGATCTTGGGAATGTTGGAGAAGCCAAAGCCAAAGCCAGCGCCGCCAGCATCGCGCGGCCGATAGTCAATGAGGCTAGACTTGGCGTCTGTCAGCACAAACAGGCGCGGTTCGGGTTCGGGGGCCGAGTCCAGCAGCTCCAGGCCAGACGCGTCCCAGTCCTTCACCACTCGTTCCTCGTATAGAATGTCACGGGTACGCTCGTCGGCGCGGCCCTGCTTCTCGAGCAGAAGCGCCTCGGCCATCTCCTCGCGCCGGGTTTGCTTCCCAGCGCCTAGTAGCTTGGAAGGCGCCATGATGCTGGTGTCGATTTGGGTGTGGGCCAACTTCTCCAAGAGCACCTTCTTCTCCTCGCGCTTGATCTGGTGCTCGATGTACTTGTCCAAGCGCTTTCTCTTGGCCCTCGATAGCTTGCCCTCCTTCTTGTTTTCGGAGTAGAGAGACTCTGTGAGCGTGCGCTTGCGCTCGTCCTTCTCTGCCTGGGTCATGGGCATGAGCACCTCGGAGTTGGGGTCCTGCTCCACTGCGGCGGCCGGCGGGGCCTCGGCGGCCTCGCTTGTTTCGTGGCCGCGCGTCAAGTGCTTGTTGCGGGCTCTCTTCAATGCCGCCTGCTTGGCAAGCATGCCGGAGCGGGCCTTTTCGTTAAACCGAGCCCTGTATTTTCCCATAGTGTACGAGACGTGGGGCCTGACTTTTTTGAGATGCGCTGATGCGCACTGCGATGACCTCCACCTGCATCTACTGACTACCGCTTCTCTAGTCCTCTGACTCCACATCCTGTTTCCAATTAGACTTCAAAGAAAATGCCCTTCGTCCAATAACCTGAAACCAATCTTCTCGATAAACTGACCACATCCATGAATCCCTGACCATAAAGGTTCTTGTAAGAACGTGCAATTAAATGACATGCTCCGCTGCACCGCCCGATATCTTGTACTCTACCGATATCTTGTGCTTCACCGCTACGAGTGGTATACCCAATCTTGACCTCATTTATTGGTTGGCAGTGACAAATTTATCTACATCTGTTCATTGGTACGTCTTGCATTTTTAGTTTGCACCATGCTTGGCACTATGGTGCGTTACCTCAAGAGCAGCGCACACATGGCTATCCACACTGTAAAATTCAACACACCAATAATTCCAAAGGGCCAACCGAACGGAACTAACTAGGTCTTTCTTTGAGCAGTTTGTTGGGAACGGAACAGACGGTATAAATTATGGCTTCTGATTTTGTAGTATGGTCTGAGTTCGTGCTGCGCTGGCTTGAACCATTCTGTCTTGCTCGAAAATGTGCCGCGCTGGATATCCAGTGGGATCACCAGTTTAGACCAAACCGAGCATACCAGAATCGCACTGTGCTACTGAGAAGCCACTGGTGTAGTGGCTGTAGCCGCGCGGCCAGCTGTAGATGAGGTCTGTGCATCGGCGTTTACTTTGGGGATTCCGACCAAAGAAGTGGCTTCGGGCGGGCCAATATTTTACTGTGGAAACGTTGACTCGTTGCCGAGCAATTGTTGAGTAATTGACGAGGAATCGTTGACTCGTTATGAGGACTCGTAGCTGCTTCATTAGCAGTGGACACTACCGTCACCTGTGGAGTGCGCAGCCGTGCACCCACTTCTCACAGACTGTAATCTCCACCACATCTCCACTACCGTCTACTTCCGTTCATCTTAGCGCCCACCCTGAAGTTCCCGCATCACAGTCATAGTCTTTGTCCGTCCCAGTGCCACGCTGTTCCTATATCCTCCTAGACCATCTATACCCTACACCACTATACACTATACCACTATACCGCAACTAGACCACACCGTTATTATAACAAAACTCACCACACTACATAAACACATTCAATTACACCCACTTCATTATCATCAATCCCAGGCCCTTCTCCTCATCCACGAACAATGTCGGCAAATGACCTAAATAGGCAACGTAAGTACCACTGCAACCAACGCTTAAGCTCCACTAACACCAGTCATATATACCACGCTAACGCTCAACTCCACCACGCTTTATACCACCGAAAATGCCAAGTTGATTCAGTCCTTCACCAACCTCAATTGCCTGGAGCTCATCTCGCTGGAGTTGGGCCTCATCAATTCTAGCAAGACCTTAATTGGCCTGCTCCCCGTGGTGACCGACCGGTCGGTGACGAAATCCAACTTGTTGTTGTACTTCATGAAGAAGAACCTCCACAACTCCGACGGCGGCAACGACTTGGTCACCATCATCGTGCTAGCCAACCACAACGTCAACAAAACTCTAATATTGTCGGTGATGAAGAAGATCATGGACAAGTACTTCGAGTTCCGCCACGACCTTGCGCGTGACCCGGAGCTGGCGGCCGCTGCGGGCGACCATGCGGCGAAGGCCAAGTTGGGAGAGTTCAAGTTGTACATGAACCAGATCATCAAGTTCGAGGAAATGAGCTACGACTCCGACTCGCGCGCATACAGCTATGGCTCCATTAACCCCAGTGCCGGCTCGGATGCCTCGCGCGATCAGCTGCCTTACCGGGATGTCATCACCCCCAACCAGCTCATCTCCGCCAACGAGGAGGTCAGTGAGGTCAAGCTTTTGATGCTCGAAAACATAAACAAGATATTTGGCCGAGGCGACAAGATCAATTCCTTGGTTGAGCAAACTGAGCGACTCCAGACGTCCTCGCTGGTTTTCCAGCGCAACGCCGTGTCCATCAAGCGAAAGTTGTGGCTAGGTAATGCGAAGTTGGCGCTCTCGGCCGCGGCCTTCCTCTTGGTCTTGATCTATTTTTTTGTGGGCTATGAGTGTGGGTACCCTTTGTGGAGTACCTGCTGGAGAAAATGATTGGCGCTTCACGTAGAGATTTTTACCTTCCCTGCTGCCTTTTATCTCCTGCAATTTTCATCTTTTGATGCAAAATATGCTCGTTCTTAGTTTTGCAGTGGCTTAATCAGCGAAGAGCTCTTTTGAATATGGTAATGCTGCTAGTAGACCTGAGCTCTCGATCCTCTGGACGCTTATATCTCCAAGATCTCGTACTGAGTCCGCCTCACATTTGTGAGCTCTAGCTCCTCTGGGCACTTGCAGTTCTGAGCTCCCTCAAGTGGGTGGATGATGGCACTGTGCTCATGTCAATTGCTTGACATCCTCCTCTTCTTCCGATGCATTTCCCTCGCGTGGCTCTGGAGCCGTGGTGCCCTCCAACTCATTCTCCTCTTGGTTCAAAAGCGCAATGGGATTGCTTTGCCTCACCTCGGGGGTATCGGCCTCAGCCAACACCTCGTCAGCATGCGCGTCACTCTCGTGCAAGTCATCTTCAGCATCGTCAATGTCGTCTTCCGGTTCCTCCTCGCCCAAATGAGCGGTTTCCACAGCGTTCGAGTCGGTGGCCTTCAATTTCTTGGCCGAGGGCTCTCCGTCCGAGGTCAGTTTGGCCTCAGCCTTTTCCTTCTTCTTCTCCTCCACCGTAGCCTCGTACGTGCTCAAAGAGCGCTTGACTTCCGACGAGAATCCAGCCAAATTGGCCCGCTCCAAAGCCACCAAAATATCCTGGGAATTGAGGTTCTTACGGTCTGCCTCGCGAGCAACCTGCCTGGCGTGGAACGCCAAGTGAGAGACGAATACCGTGGCCGCCCTCTGCACTGCAGTGAGCGAGTCTTTGGCAAGCGACATGTTGTCACCAGACTCTGAGACCAAAATGCTCTTCGCTAGTTTCTGGATGGTGGAACGCGGGAATAGTATATCGTCAATAGACACGAGCTCGGCGTCCTTCAGTACCTGCGAGCTCTCGCCATTTTTTCTCCAACCCTTTGGCGGCATACTGATATGAGCGTATGTATAAGGAGTTAATATTGTGTCTGGACAGTCACAAAGTGTGTATATGTTAGTCAAAAGCAGTATAGCATATAGCGCCAGTGCTCGATAGTATTATGGGAGTGATGATGGACTTGAGAAGAGTGTCTGCTTTGGGTCTAGGGTGTGTGTTTAGTAATGTATGATTCAGACACGTGTAACCTGGATGAAGTTCTGGTGGCGTTTTGGGGTGTTGGCGGGTTGACCGGTTGATGGTTTGATAGGTTATCGGGAAGTTTCAAGGATGAGGGAGTGAGAAAGTAGCCATCGGAGGATTCGCGGCACGCGTCTGGCTTGGGAGGATACCTTACAAGAAGCTATGGCGTGCATGTGCAGGTGGATGTAATTGCAGGCACAGCAAATCACAATAATCAACCATCCATGATTACGTGGCCTACTTCAGGCACTCGTATGCCTGAGCCCATGGGAGGTGTTCGCAGACGGTGGGAAGCACATGGGCGTGATTTTCGCGGTGCGGGCGCCAAGGTGTTCAAGACTCGACTCTACAACTCCCGTCTCAGCCGAGTTTATGTGGCATGGCACCCCCGAGCGATGCAGGCAATGGCGCCGAGTACGGAGTTCTACAAAGCCGCAACATTGACACCGTTGTTTTCGGGGACCAGCAGTTCCACACGTGGTACGGTAACAGCGCGTACTTCCAGAACCTTGGCGACACGTGCTTGGGAATTGAAGGCAACCAAGCGGCGTCCCGGCGAAAGACCATTCTGCACGTACATAGCGGGTTCTGGATCGACCGGCTTTTGGTGTGTGAGTTCTGCTTCAAGTATACCAGCAATGCGGAGTCCATGCGGGTGCATCGGTCCATGTGTGGCATGGCCACGGCGTTTCCCCTGGTCGGGAAGCTTGTGTACGTGGACATGAAAACGCCCTACATCATCAAGAAGGTGCGGGGCTTTCAGCACCCGCTCTATTGCCAAAACCTCTCCCTCTTTGGCAAGCTCTTCCTTGACGACAAGTCTGTCTTTTACAATATCCATGCTTTCGATTACTACATCATCTTCGGGCACAAGGGATCGGCCAGTGGCAGCAGTATCGACACGAGCGAGCACTTTAGGCCCATGGGCTTTTTTTCGAAGGAGGTCAACTCGTGGGATTCCGACAACAACCTCGCGTGCATCTGCGTGTTCCCACCGTACCAGCGACTACAATTGGGCAATCTACTCATTGAGTTTTCCTATAAGTTGGCCCTGGTCACGCCAAGCCAGACGCTTCTGGGCCCGGAGTTTCCGCTCTCTCCATATGGCCGAATCGTATACCTCCGATTCTGGTCCCGGCGCCTAGCATTCACCATATACAATGACTTTCTCGACGGAGGGGAGGCTTCGTGCACTCTCATGGACTTGGCCCTTGCCACTGGCTTTCGCAAGGAAGACATTCTCATGGCTTTGGAGTACATGAGCGTGCTCGCCTGCGCGCCCGACTCGAACCGCATCGTGCTCTCCAAACAACTACTACTAGACTGGTGCCAGAGAAATAAGGTTGACCCAAAGGTGCTCAGCAGTCCATTTAATCCGGACTGCGCGTTGATCTAGTTGTGTCTGATTAAACCTTGATCAGAATCATGTCATTAAGCCTGATCCAATCAAGCCTGAACCAATCAAGCCTGAACCTGTCAAACCTGAACCAATCAAGCCTGAACCTGTCAAACCTGAACCAATCAAACCTGAACCTGTCAAACACCCGAACCAATCAAGCCTGAACCTGTCAAACCTGAACCTGTCAAACCTGAACCAATCAAGCCTGAACCCATCTAGCATACATAAATAATGCATATCGCTCAATTCTTAAGAAAGCGCATGATGTGTGAAAGGCTGTGTCAAGGGCAGTGCCTTTTTGCCCATTACGCATGAAAGCGATTGGTGTACAGTAAACTGACTTGTGCGAAGGTGCCCCGTTGAAATATATTAGTGCGCTTATGTAAGCGCACTTTTCACCGCCGTGTAGATACATGGTCACAGGACATTGAGCTACTTAAGTAGCTAGATGCCACCCATTAAAGTCTCATCAGCAGTTTCAGCACCATCTAATCTTCCTACAACACCCAACATAATGAGCGGTTTCGTGTCTGAGCAATCCGGAATTGCAGCTTCGGTCTTCCTCGCCATTTACTCATTATTTATGGTGTTCCTGTTTTATGTGGTATTTCGCAAAGGTTTAAAGACAGTCTATACATTTCTATTGCTCTTTACGATCATTCGCTTTGGGTCGCAGTTGTGCGGGACTGTGTCGGCAAAAGTGGGTCCTTCTGAAGTCAAGTGGCTCGTGGCTTACTTGAATCTCGGAGCTGAGGGGTATTTCACCTTGATTCTCACTTCGATGCGTTTTACGTGTCACGCACAGATTGAACAATTCGGGAAGTCGTGGGCTCTTGACGTGGCTCCAGGAAGAGAAAGAAGCTTCGCCCGAATGATGTATTTAATCTTGTTGCCTGCCAATATCATGGTGATTGCGGGTGGGTCCATGTTGACCAGTATCCGCCCAGAAGATATGGCGAATGAAAGCAACAAGGTCACTACTTCCAAGACCCTCAGAACCGGGGGCCAAATCTTGTTTGTTCTCATGACCCTCGCTTGCGTTTTGTTCAATCTCTATGTGTTCGCCATCGAAAGAATCAGAAATAGAATTACCATTTCTGTGATGGCTGCGGGCCCGTTTTTATTGGTCAGAGGTATTTTCGGCATCATGTCCATCTACATCAACGAAATGGACTACTATGATTTTCTGAACTACTCTAGCGATGGTATAGGCCATGCCTTGGTAGCTTATGAATACGTCTTGTCTACGACCATGGAGTTTATCGCTGCTGCATGCTTGATGAATTCTTACTTCCACTCAGAACCGAGTGCCATGCAAAGGGTGTCCAGTTGGGAACTGAGCGACATAGAAATGGACAAGTGAAATTCAAGAGCGACAATCGCTTTGAGGTGAGTTTCCATTTTCGTTTATACCAACAAGGTGTCGCACAATTAGTCTTTATAGAGAATAGAAACCTTGTCTACTTCCATGTGCATGTACAGTAAGCTGTACATCAGATAATAGTGGTGGCAGTCGTCAGCACCAGTTACCATCAACGCTCATTGTCGACCCTGTAGCTTCAGAAGTGCAAGTATCAGTTATTGGGCCAAGCCAGATTTTCCGCTCCCAAACGATGAAGTGAGGGCGTTCTTATTTGCAGTCGAACCCTCCCGTCAGAACGCGCCCTCCAGACGCGCACTCCACCTGGTTATCTATGTCTTCTACCCGATCTCCGACAAAGAAGCGCTTCTTTCGTGCACTGGCCCTGGACAAAGAGCCTTGGACAGAAAGCAAGCTCCCCAGCCTGACTGGTACAGATCATGTGGGTCAAGAGCCCTACCAGGAACTTCTGACCAAAAGGACGAAGGTGGGGGATGCCGATGGCGCCAAGACACGAGTGGACGCGACGCCAGGACAAAAAGAGGCCGGTGTCATCGAGGCGGACATTCTGACTGGAGAGATGCCTCTGCTTTTTGTCTCTGATGAAAACGAGCATCCAGCGGGGTTAGAACTGCAGCGCTCTTTCTCCACCGCCACTCCCATCGCCACTTCCGACTCCATCGGCGATGGCGCTGGAAATGATCCCGGAAATGGTACCGGAAATGACGCCGAAAATGGCACAATAGACCCAGAAGACGAGCGGCTATCGCAGATCGGCTACGAGCTCTTCAAGAGCCAACTCACTTTGATCCTCGGTGAAGTGCTGGAAACGGTCATCAAACACCTCCATGCCAAGTACTTCAATCGGCCCAACTATATCCAATTGGCATCTGACGAATACTTCAACGGCATCGATTTCGGAGACGCCTCAGGCCCTAAAACAAGCAACCACGATGACCGCATCCAGGAAATTATAGAGGAAATGCATACCCAGGCCAAGCGGTTCCAACACGAAAAGGAATTGCTGCTGTGGAAACGCTACATTGGCACATTGGATGTACAGGCGTGGGCTACACGGCCGTATCCCAAAATGCTCAAGTTTCAGCAGCGCTTGGATATACGACGGCTTGTGCCCAATAAAATCAAGAAGTCTTCAATCGTGGCGTCCAAGTTTGGCGATTCGGCCGTTATACGCCTCTACACTCGAGACGATGCACGCGAGATTGGCCGCCTACCTGAAGACATTACCCGCATTCTACTGCCCTTAATAGACTTGGACCTTGCAAGCTTCGAAGCCATGGTATTGATGGATACTCTGCGCAGGCTCTCCATCGGCGACCTGTTTTTTCTCCAAATCAGATGCTATCTAAACAACAACACATTTGCCGAAAAAGTCCACTTTGCGGGCGGAGGCATGGACGAGAAGGGTATTTTGACCAAAAAGAAGGCGCAGGCGCTGAACTTCAATTTCTCCTCTGAAAGTGAAAACGAAGCTGCTTTGCGCTTAAAGCAAAAAACCATCTCCAGACTCTTTGAGAAATTAAGAATCTTCCCCTCGCTGCCAGATAAACCTGAAGTGGTTGATGACTCCGACCGATCTCAATCAAATACGCCGATACCCGAAGGTGTGGCTCCTACAGAAGAGCTAAATCTTGATCAGCTTAAAGAATTCTACACTTCCAACCAGCAATCGGACCTCCTCGAACATCTCCCCGAAACAACTGAGCCCCCTAAGGAAAACTTTCGCTTGCTGTTGAGATGTTACCAGAAACAAGGTCTAGCTTGGATGCTCAGTCGTGAAAAGGAGGGTGAGTTGCTCGAAACTCTTTCCATATCTGACGATGTGCCGTTCTCCACGCAAAGGCGACGGATTTTAAATGACCAAGATGATGGTATGATGCATCCGTTGTGGAGCGTGTTTCACTGGCCGAGTGATCCAGATGCAACATCTTCTCAAAATGGCAATGCCCCGCAGCAAGACCACTTCTATGCCAATCTTTACAACGGTGAACTCTCGTTGGAGAAACCTCTTATGAAAAACTTCCTCAAGGGTGGTATTTTAGCCGACGAAATGGGCCTCGGAAAGACCATTCTGACCTTGGCCTTAATAAACTCAGCTCCTTACGATACCAGGAACACGTCCATCAGCCAAAAAAAATATGCCTCCAAGTCTACACTTATCATCTTGCCCATGTCACTTCTCTCTCAATGGAAAAGCGAGTTCGAGCGGGCAAATAACAACCCGAACCACAAGTGCATCATTTATTATGGCGATCTGGTCCAGGTTGATCTCAGTTACACTTTATGCAACCGAGAAAACAATATTCCCATTGTTGTTCTTACCACCTATGGCACAGTCCAGAATGAGTGGGCCAGAATCAACAAAAATCGCGATGAGCATGGGAAGCTCCCAAGTATAGGGCTCTATTCTGTGGATTTCTTTCGCATTGTTCTAGACGAAGGCCACACCATCCGAAATCGGGCCACCAAAACTGCTCGGTCGGTTCACGAGCTCAATCTGGACCGGAGGTGGGTTTTGACCGGTACACCGGTGGTCAATCGGCTCGATGATATCTTTTCGCAGGTGAAATTTTTAAAGGTGCAACCCTGGGACCAGTTCTCATACTGGAAGACATTTGTGACGCTTCCCTTTGAACAGAAGAAGTTCCATCAGACGTTGGACGTCGTGAAGTCAATTTTGCAGCCGATTTTTCTCAGGCGAACCAAGGCCATGAAACAAAAAGATGGGACGCCGTTGGTGCAGTTGCCCGAAAAGGAGGTTCAAATCCAAGAGCTCGAGTTTTCGGACCGGGAGCAGCTCTTCTATGATTTCTTCAAGTCCAAGGCGTTTCAGTCTTACAAGGAGGGTGTGAAAGCAGGTGACTTGCTCAAAAAGTACACGCAAATTCTTACCCATATCCTTCGGCTTCGCCAGGTGTGCTGCCATCCGGATTTAGTGAGTTCAAGCAGTGATTTCGACGACGCTTGGAAAGAGGAGTTGGCCGAGTACGAAAAGCCGATCCAGAAGGAAACATTCCCGCTGGAGACAGCCATGAAGGAAAAGATGTACAGTCTCTATAAAAAGGTGAACATTGCAGATTCTGAGTGCTCCATTTGCACCCAGGCTCCCATAACAATAGGAGAGTTCACGGTCACCGAGTGTGGGCACCACTTCTGCCTCCACTGCCTTGTTGAACACATCAACTTCCAAAAAAGTAACGGGTCGGATCCACTTTGTCCCGACTGCAGGCACCCCATCTCGAAACATCGTTTGTTCAAGGCACGAGCAAAAGACACCACCGCCAAAGAAGTGCGGTTTCATACTAAAGACGCCAACGAGCCGGACTACAACTTCCAGCTCTACTACTACAACCCTGAAAAGACATCATCAAAGATCAACGCATTGATCAGCCATCTTCGTGAATTGCGAGATCAATGTCCCGGAGAACAAGTGGTTGTGTTTTCCCAATTTTCCACGTACCTCGATATCATCGAGAGCGAGATCAAGGCTTTGGGAACCGGCGAAGCTGAAGACTTTCTTGTGTACAAATTTGACGGGCGACTCAATGTGGTGGAGCGGGAGCGCGTCTTGCGCAAATTCACCCTGGAGAGTGAGGCTAGTGGCAAGATAACCATCCTTCTCTTGTCTCTCAAGGCAGGAGGGGTGGGTCTCAACCTTACGTGTGCTCGACGAGCTTACATGATGGATCCCTGGTGGTCGCCCAGTATAGAGGACCAAGCTATCGACCGAGTCCACCGCATTGGGCAGGAGAAAAATGTCAAGGTGGTGAGATTCATCATCAAGAACTCCATTGAGACGAAGATGCTTCGTATTCAAGAGAGGAAAAGAATGATGGGGGAGGCCGTGGAGGTGGAGGAGGAGGAGAGGCGCAAGCAGAGGATTGATGAAATCAAACTTTTGTTCGACGACTAGCCGATGGCTGGCGAAATTTCAGCGCCCGTGTCGACCACTAGCTGCGACTTACCCGTTGTATAACCCATGGAGGTGTTATTCCTGTATATAGAGCGCCGCGGTAGCACTCGAAAAAAAAAAACAATCTATCCACCAAAATACACACTCTCGAATGTCCACTGAAGGTATGTGGAATGCATCCAACGGTGCCGCCTATGCCTGCAGCCACCCAACCCTCCGTACACACGCGCCATACTAACTCCAGCCTTCCAGACCCTACTACTGGATCTCGCGCCAGTCTTGATCCACGCAGACAAGCACCAAGTCCTCTCGGCCGATGTGGTGCCTGAGGCTTTTCACGAGCCCAATCCGGAATCCATCGTAACGGCTTATCATGACCACATAGCCAGGGTTCCGCAAGGTGCCAAAATAAGTGTATCGCTGAAACTCTCGGCTTCCAACTACAGCAGTCCATATGACCTTTTCCACGACCTTGTGGTTGCCTCGGCCGCTGCTATCATCAAGCATGAAGTGGGGTCTGAGACATACTTGGAAATCGATGTGTTTCATAAATCGGCCACCAAGCTCTTGTTGCGAGAAAGTGAGGAGTTGGGCGCCCGGTTGGTCCAAGACAACGATTCGGATGAGGAAGATTCGTTGGGCATTTTTAGAGACGATTTCGACAAGATCCTGAAATCATACATGGCCTCCAATGGTGAGTTCATCACCCATGTTAACAAATACGATGAGCCTGTTGCTCACAGCTACCACAATTCATATACTATGCATGGTGCGGCAGATACGACCAGCGTAAGCCAGCCTCTATTCTCCGGTTTGACGGGGAGATCGTCGCTTGATCCTCGCTCCACAGTGGTGGCCGACCCCTGGCTGCTCTCCAAGGCTGTTGGCTGTGGCCCTAATACGTCGCTCTCTGGCCCAATCAGGGCCTTTAGGAACCCAATCTCCAAAATCTCGCTACCATCCGAGGCAAACTCTCAAATCATGCAAGGCTTCTTTCATCCAAATTGGTACACGATTGAATCGCCCAAGTGGTTGCAGTACAAGCAGAAGACATTGAAACCGCCTTTGGACTCGACATTGGTTAAGAATTGCGAGGCCAATGAGTTGCGAGTTTTCGAGAAAAAGAGTAACGTGCTCTCTATCGGACCTTCAGTTGATTCTCGTAACGCGGTTTTGGGCAGCGATATCAAGCAGGCCGTGTGGTTTAGCCACTTGGGGTCGAAGAAGTTGGCCGATATCACCCATGAGTACAATGGCTCCAAACCCGAAGAACCCGAACCCGAGCCGGAGTCGGAGGAGACCATAGAACCCGAAGACAAGAAAATTGCCGAGGAGCAGGTGCAACTCACAGATGCCGAGACGGCGTCGGGGCAGGTGAAACTCGAAAATTTGGCACAATACGACCCCGAAGACATTAAAGTGTTGGCAGAGTTAAAAGAGCAAAAAAGCCAGATCGTGAGGTCTCCGCTTGATATGCAAAAGGCCATTTCGAAGCGCTTATTGAGGCTCAATAGGTTACGTCAAGAAAGGTACTTGCACAGCCCATCGCCTTCGGACCCCACCAACCTCGAGAAAGCTTTGTTTAAGCAAATCGCCAAGTTGTTGTTTTTGGTTGCCAAGTCCAAAGCATCTAATGGAAAGATCTTGACGTTTCCAGTGAGCAAAATGGTCCCAGTCTTGATGAATGACTACCAAGGCACTTTACCTGGGCCAGTCTCTTCGCAACCTACTATAGCATCGAAATCCGGCCGGTTGGCCAGCCTTCGTGCTCCCCACAAGCGCAGAAGCGGCAGATTCACATAATTTAATGTCAATGGTGCGGTGTGGGAAGGCCATCATCTTGTATCATTCTGCAATCCGATAAGCCCATGAGCCATTGCCGATTCCTGGAGTGGGTTTGGTCCTATTGCTTTTGGGCATGAGCCATTGCCAACATCACAGGGTGCTTGAAGTTGCAACCGGTGAATGTTGATGGTAGCTGCGCAATGTTGCCGCTGCTTCTCCTGATGGGGCTCGCCTGAGGGGCCCACGGCGGAGGGCCTCTTATCTGCTGACGTTTTAACTGAAGGATGTATCTCTCTCTGGCTCTTCTGGGCGTGCGCTGATACCCAATGAATACATGAATGAATACGCGATGCTAGTTAGCCTCGATCTTTCAGCATGCATGGCTCGGCGCAGCACATCGAGCCAACGACGCCAAATAAGTGCGGGAAACCAGAACAAAGCACCTTTCTCAAGGACTCCAAGCAGCACCGGCCTTACAAGACCGGCCTTACAACACCGGCACTATATTCGCGGCCCTCTGGCGGACGGTCCCGCAGCACACCATGTGATTTGACCCGAATTTTAAGTTGCAACTAGCAAGGGGCTTGCCAGTACACAGTTGAAATATCAGCCGCTGCGCGAAAAAGGTTGCGCAGATAACGAACCATCAACGCTAAGGGTTCACAAACATACAAGAATCATCGACTAAGATCATCGACTAATCATATAAGAATCACCCACCATACAAGAATCACAGGGCCATTGGCAAAGACATCCGAGTTCAAAGATTTAGTCCAGAGTAGGGGTCCAGAGTAGAGAACTAGAGTAGAGTTTAAGAGAGTCTAGGCGGTCTGAAACTGGACAGGTGCACTGCGAGTTTAGTGGACACGGACAGTTTCAATCGGTGTGCATAACGTAGCGTATTCAGAACATTCAGCACAATGTTTACACCAACTAGACTACTAGTCTATCCAAGTAGATAGCAAGCCAGCTCAAGTAGACCACTAGTCAAACCAACCGAGGCAAAACAGAAAACGACAGCGGGATGCAGGATCCGCGTGACCGGGGTCACGTTCAAACCCATCACATGGACGTCCTTTTGCCCCGTTCGTTCGTGGATTGGTATTGTGACTTCCAAAGGGGTCAAGCGCCACTCCTCAGATAAAGAACCACAAGATTGAATTATTTCCCTCCTCTTGGTTCCAAAGACTGGACGAAGAGGAATGACCCTTAGAGTTTGATACTGCGAGGGTTCCATTTTGCTGCGCAGTTTTTTTCGTCTTGAATTACACAAAAGTACAAGCAAATGTGCTGGGCAAGTGATTATTTCCACCGGATTCCCCACCTTCCGGGCTCCATGCACTTTGGGACAACTACGCCTGAAAAAAAAACCAACAATCGGGACAGTCGTGGATGCGTGCTTGGGAGCGCACTGTATGCAGGACACGGGACTCTATTAGGCATTGTACTGGTACAATGCGAGGACAACGTGGTCAAGACTGCGAGTATGAGGGATCACTCTCACAAGAGTTCCAGTCATGGAATTGCACGTCGTGAGATTTCGCCCCAGTTATTGTTCCGCTGATGGTGAAGAAACCCCTCGTTGCACCTCTAGCCATGCGCTCTCCGCAGGTCGGCCCTGCAGACAAGTGGCTAGTGAAGTGGTCAGTTCAATGGCACTCCGCCATCTGATGTAGGGGGAAGTTCTGCACGTCGGAATCTTTCTTGGCGCACGCCAAGACTCCTAAGCATTGGCGTTTCAATTGTGCCCCGCTTATACTAACCAGTTGAAAGTTGGCGCTCATTGTTTAAGACGCTTGAGTGAGCACTGCAGAACCAATAAACAGTGCGTGGCCATTGTGGGACGGCACCGAGGCTCTGCGATCTTCGTTAAAAACACGGCCTCCTTCCGTCATATGTTCATGTGCATCAAGCAAGCACAAGTCTTGGCATCTGTCCCCCCTCGTGTTCAACTTTAACGAAGCTTGAACTCATGTTTAACTTTAACGAAGCCTGAACTTATGCGGACTTGATGGAGTACACATTCGGTGCGGTTGACTGCTCCGTCGGCACGAGTCACTTTTCCTTCTGCAAAGAGAACTGCTCTGTGTGTGGAAGTGTTCGTACCCTGCTGGTCACACAGAATTTGGAACTAGCCAGTTGAGAATGCAGAAGCGACTTTTTTGGATGGGACAATACCTACATTCCCACAATAATATTGGTTGCATGCTTGGCGGCTTCAACAGGAGTCCTCCTCTTCCATTTACCACGAACCACTCTCATGATCCACTCAATGCCTCGCAAACAAAGGGGGCTGTGTGACAAGACTCCCTGTTTTCTGAGCTTTGCATTCCGTGTTCCCTGTTCTGTGCTCGGGTATTTAAAGGTCCTGGTTCCTTTTCGAACTCCTCACCATACCAACATGAAGTCGTTCGCCATTCTTGCCCTTGCCCTTTTCGCTTCCGCTAAAGCTTACGCTGGCGAAAGAAAAGAAACCTACTACCCCAATTTCTACAGGGACCCCGAATCCGGACGTTCTTGTGGGGACTTTAAGGGCTACAGACTCTCTGAGATGCCTCAAGTGTGTATCTATGATGCCGTTTGCAATTACATTGCGGTGGATATGAGAGATTCCTGCTTTCTGCGCGATAATGACCCAAGAGGCACAATCACCGTTGAGGAATTGCAGGCTTTGCCTTTGGGATGCCAACAGGAGGCCATCTGCGGTACCGAAGGCCTCTTTCCCCCAGGGACCATCAGAGAGTATGCCCCGGAGAAACCAGCAGATCAGGACGATAGTGAGTGGACTTTTGAGGGTGACATGGGAGAGGTCCCCCAAAAGGAACCCGTGGAACCCCTTTGTGTGAATCTAGTGTGAGCTCGAGTGATTCTTGGTGCCTACTTAGAGGTTATGTATTTCTGCTCCGGAGATGATCATTTCCTTATAGATAGCTATAAAATGTTTCACTGCTCACATTTCTATCCGTAGGCAATTAATCAGTCAATCCAGAGAAGTTCTGCTAGAAAGGTGGGTGCTAAGGGCTCGAGAGCGTGCTCTTCTGGCGCCGACCACGGGCGTTTCCCATATTACTTCCGATGGGCTTGGAAGTGTGCGGCCGATTAAAGGTTAAAAAGAGCTTTAACCTCTTGTTAGTTCTACCCAGTTTCTAGGACCATTGTTGTAGCCGACTTGAGAAAGCAGCGCCTGTGCCGTGCATAGTAGACCGGCGCATAGTGAAGGGGCGCATGAGCCGAGCGCAACTGGACGTCCAGAAAAGAAAGGCCAACAATAAGCCAGCCATGAAGCGAGTGTTGGCGTTGGTAAACTTTGCCACTTTGGGCGGTAGCGGAATTTTAACCCTTTTCTGAGCACTCCATGCTTCGCTCCTCATACTTTGGCCTATACCACTCGTTCGCTACCGCGCCATGCTGGCGCTTGCAAAGTGAGTAAACGCATGATACCCGCGGTACTGCACGCGCGGCTTCCATGACGCACCGCCATATTGCCGTGGCAACGTTCGCCACATGGCTGCAAAATTTCGTCTGCAACCCAAACTGACCCCAACCGAGACGAAGTCCTTCTCCTACTAATTTCTGTGGGCCACCGCTACGTACTCAGCTCCTTCTAGTACGTAGCTATCGCTTCGGGCTCGCTTGTGACGATTAGCCATGTGAGTCTCCTAGAGAAATGTCCAACTCACCAAATGGCTCTTTGAGTAGGCATTACAGAAACTGCTCTAATTTTTCAAAAGGTTACGTGTTGGCTTTTGTGTTCAATCGCTCCAACCCCCAGAGAAATAGGCGAAAGCAAATGCGTCGCTGAGCAGGTCCCTACCCTTTCAGCGGGTTTAGTCGGTCCGTGACTATGGAGCCTGTTGCGATCTTCAGAAAGATAAATTTTGATGTAGCTCTAAGTTGAGTCAAGAAAGTGTAGCCATATTTTTTGACAAGAAGTTCATCAGCACTGACGGGTTTCTAGCACTACCATGTATTCACCGTATGAAGGATTGTGTTTTTTGGAATAGTCCGCATAGTTGACTGCTGGATTGTTTGAACTTAGTGTCTGACTGTAGCTCATACATAAATCCCAAAACCGAGGCATTCTTTAGAAACAAAAAGAAACAAAGAGCTTCTTTTGAGGCCTCTAATCTTTTATCGCGTTCAACTAGGCTTGATGGATAAGAGTAATATAGTTTTTGTCACAGTGACCACTATTGGAGTCAATTCTGACACTCGCTTTCTTCCGGTATTTGGGTTGGATTACGTAACTGACTTTCCCGTGTTACTGTTCACCCAGGTGCCTGTCATATCACCCTGAGCCTGCTGTCCCAAGCAGTCGCTCAGTAACAGCAGAGAAATATCCTGCAGTTTCATTGCCGCTCGGCAATTCTAGCAAGCCATAAAGCACCCGAAGTGGCCGCCTCAAAGTGTGAGCTGTGATTAAAATGCACAAGACCCAAACATAAGGTGGTGGAACCCATATGAAGGGCCCTCTAGTCTTATATTCCGCAATTAGCTGGCCACAATACACAGTTGGGCACCTTGGCTGTGCGTACACAATATACTTGCGGACATCTTTTAATGTAACGTCGTACGGACAGCCGTTTGCAGCCGGCATATTAGAAAGCATATTAGAAACTGACTTTGAACTCTAGAGACTTGTTCACAAAAACCTATGTGTGGGCAAATCAGGATTATACAAGGCCTTCTTGTTTCCCTCAAATTGCGTCTATAATGTTTGAGCACCTACTGACTTTTCACTCTGGTTAAGTGTGACAGGAACAAATTTTAAAGGAAGTCTTATGGGACTTTGCTGACTGAGAGGTTTCTTAAAAAGTAATATTTCAGGCCAGAGTATGAAACATGGGTTACTCAAGCTTTTCTGGTGTCCTGCAGTACTGTGCCATAACAAACTTCCGTAAACCTTATACTTTTAACACCGGGTTAGAATAGCCGAAGCCAAGTTGGCAGATCTTAACGTTAAAAGTGTTGGGTCTTTTAAGGACTTGATCGTGTATTTTGGGGTAGCACACAAGTAAAAAAGAATTTGCACTAGAGAAGTCGGCCTCGAGGTTTTTAGCGAGACAAAAAAGTGTGACTATGAGTTGTATTCATGCTACGAATCCTTCTTGGATATACGTGGACATGAAGCGGTCTCGTGTTGGGCTAGTAGAATTGGCTTCATATCACAGACCATAGATTCATTCACCAACCCATTGCATTGTTAGTAGTGCAAGGCTTTTACTAGCGCTCTACGTATTCTCTGATTGAAGCTCAGTAATTATCCCCAAAACGAGTATTTACTACACTGTAAAGTTAACACCAAGCAGACGGCCAGTGCACTTCGCAACCGAATTTCTCTTCATCGCCATTGCCTTTTTGGTCACAACCTAAACACGTGAAAGTTTGTTATACAAAGGTATACTATGCACCCTTTCAAGAAGGGAATTCAAAATTTAGATATCGGCTGATGGTTAAAGTGCTGGATATTAAAGACACCAAAGTTTTGGTGTAAGCACAACTACAGACCCAGTGAAGCCTCCAACCTTAAAATTTTGATTAAACTAACCAAAATTACTACTCCACTTGAATAAAAAAAGTTTTTCAACTCTTAACCTGCAGGCAAGTCTTCAGTTCCAATCATTGCTACTTCAGTGATAGAAAAATAATATCTGAAAAGTGTAAATTTGGTAAGATGTGTACTGCAGCCATATGTTTCGTCAATTCTCGTTGAGCGCAATTAAGTAAAGAAGGGAGATACAGAAAATTAAAAACTAAAAGAAGTAAAACTCAACCCAAAAAAGAACCTTAATTTCATGCTTACTTTGGTCACTAATAATGTTAGACTCCCCATGGGTAGTTGGTACCCATATGTGCTCAATTTTTCTGCGATGCACGGCTAGCAGCGGTAAGACGCCGGACATTGCCTCTAGACTAGGTTCGAACCGCCCTGCTTCCTTTCCTCCGAGGTCTAGATTGATACGCCCTTATCTCGTTGAGACAGATCCGGTCCACCACTCGGCACGACTAGCCCCAATAAGGCTCTATCGCCCGAATACGGTGGCACAGTCGTGACCGACCTTTCTGTTTAACCCCGCTGATTCCCCTCTGTTTTACGGATCGTCAACAAAATCATCTTCTCTTAAGTCCTTAAGCCCTCCCATAATCTGATAAACAACGGCCAAATTAATTATTTTTTTATTTGCCCCTTTTATCCTTATTTATTCTTCCTTGTAAAACCTTTTTCTGGCATATTCATATCTTTCTTACTACTCTTTATCTTATGGATAGGAAACATGTCCAAGACACACTTTTTACCTGTGCTGGGCTTTACACTTTATCCTCATTCCCTCACCTTACCTCCTACTTTTCCATTACAGAATTCAGGTGGTTTTTTATGATCAAAAGCTTATCCGTATCAACATACTTTACATGTCCATGTAGTTGAATATATTTATAGCAAACTAGTTAACTCCTTGCCATACCGATTGAGTGTGACAATGTCTAAGATTCATGTACAGGAAGTTCCGGTGCCTGAGTTGTACTGAAAGCTCTCGAGTGGAACTACCAGGTGCTCAAAAATCCGTACAACAGATATTTCGTGGTGGTTGTCACCTTGCCGGGTCAGATTAAATACGTATTGATTGTGTAGCGCACTTCAGGTGGATCGTGGCTTATTACAAACGTATGAATGTACTTAGAAAGGAAGCTCTTGCTCTTCGGAGCATGTGGCTCGGGCTTTATACTTTTCTGGCTTTCCCGAATCCTAGGGCCAACCTGACCTTATTCGTTACCCTTTGTACTGCCCGCGTAACCTGTCCTCTTGCATATCTTCACATCATATATTGTTGATGCAATCCTGCACATTATGCGAGCGCGTGCGCAGGTCTCACGTGATGTTAGTCATCCATGCATCAAGTATAATTTCAACTTTCGTAGCAACCGGTTGTATGTTGTAGTGGTTATCAAGTTCGGCTCTGATCCGAAAAACCCCGGTTCGAGTCCGGGTACGACCTTTTTGCCGCCATACTGGCATTCCCATAGCTCTTAGCCTAGGCAAGCTTACCAAGAGACCACGGCCTGCACAGTGGGGCACTCTTTTCATGGGCACACATTCACGGGCACCTGCTGCACACTCGATGAGGGTCCTGGTTCAGTGTCTTCGAGATTAGAACTTTTCATGATGAGATACATGAATCCAATCTTCGAAGTACTGTTCGAGCACTGTGCATAAATTTTGGAATATGGTCGGAAAATCATGCATATGGATTCACGATGAGGCTCCGAGGATGAGTCATGTTGCCCGAAGCCTCATCAAATTTTAAAACTCTATCACGGGGGTACGTGCTTAAGATATAGCGGATCAAGCATCTTTTCAAAATAAACAAAGGGATCATCAGTCTGGGAACTGAATATAGTGGCCAAGTCACATGAGCCGCGAAGACTATAGGTGAACATTGCCTCACTGGAAAGGGTCAATAGTTTTGCACTTTTGTTTGCGATTCCGAAGAACCTTCTCCATTACCTTCCAAATAATCAAAAGTATCTTAATACAAAGCTGTGGCTGAAAAATTATCAATTAAAATAGAGAGAGCGAAGGAGTTCGGGGCGGGAGCACCTGCATACCAACCATCATGTTTCATATACATGCAGGGTTGCATAGACCTCGGTGTATATGCGAGCTACGCTTTCATCACGTTGAATTGACCAGGGGTTGCTCTACTGTTCACCACATCATGAGGCTCAATGAACATCCATTATCTTGATGAACACAAAGAACTAAGCACTACATAAAGCAATCAGGGCAAATGTCTTTTTCTGGCGAATCCACGCTATACCCATCAGACCTCCATAGGTGCCGCACTAGCCACAGATGTAAGACCATGTGAGTTAGAGGCGCATTCGCCCAAGAGGCAGGGAGAAAGAAGAGTCTCACTCCCTAAATTTGAACCATGGGGGTATAGCCAGTGACAAGACCTTGTCGTAGAAATGAGTGCCAAAGAATACAGGCTATGCAACCTCTTTCCTAAAAGACGCAAATGGCACTGCACTTATGTAGTCCGGGTTTTGTATGTGATGGCTAGATACTGGAAAAGTGGCCAACGACAACATTGCTTCAAAGCACCATTCGAGCGAAAGGATCATAAAATAAAACCGGAGATTAAGGATCTTTGTACCCCAGCTTAAAGGCACACGAATCGCCAACTCTGGCGCCGAGACCCGGGCAATTCACATAGACATTGGCGCCGAGACTGCTCTCATGAGTCTAAACTTGCGCCAAAGTCTATCATTAAGAATGTATGCTTGGCCTCTAGCTCGATGACTGTGAGTACGGCTTGCATAGCGCATAAAGACCTCAACCATCCCCTAAACAATCAACCAGTTTGGGCTGGGTGGTTGTAAGCTCAACAATATTGAAAATTTCCGAAGTCTCTTGCCGAAAGGTCATATATCAATGCTCATAAGTTTTAACATCGTCAGACCACATTGCCATTATGCCTTGACGCAGATCAGCCCATTGGCCACTTTTCAAGCTCATGACAAGTACACTAAGTAGATGTTCAAAAAGGTGATTATCACCCATGTGGCTATTGCCACTGCATTGAGGACCATGCTGTTCTCAAAAGTCACCGTTTGCAATTCCTCTCCCTCAGCATTTGAGCTACTCTGAGTAGAGATTAAAGGAGTTCTTTCGGAGTCAATGTTGTCTTTTTTATAGTGCACCGTCATGTGCTTCTTGCTCGAAGTGAAGTATATTAATGGAGCCGTGACGATGGGAAGAATGAAGCTCAAAATCACCTGGGATAGGTTCATGATTTTGGGAACGCCCTCGCGACCAAGAACGGTGATGAAAATCACCACCGGCACGATTGCAAGAACTCTTGTGACAAGCCGCCGGAGCCATGGGCGAATTGTCCAGTTGACAAAGCCCTCGGATATAATTTGGCCCGCCATAGTACACACGATTCCCGCGGATTGACCCGAAAACAACATGGACAATGCAAAAATAAGCCCGGCGGTCGGGGAGATGTAGTAGGACAACATCTCGTATATGGAGAGCAAGTCAGCATCTTCTGCGTCAGGCCTTCCGTGCAACGTACATCCAGCCACAATGAGAACGGCAGCATTCACGAACACTGCCACCACGAAGAGCGAGAAGATGAGTTCCACGTATGAGTAGCTCAAGCAGTGCTTGATAGCAGCATATGTGGGTTTGTACTTCGACGCAAGGTTAGATCCGTCGGATAACGACTTGAACAAGTTGTAGGTGCGGGGAAGCAGGTCCGAGGGAGAGTCATCGCTTTCGGAACCTTCGTCCTCACGCACATTTCCGTGGGCAACATCGTAATCCTTGAGTCTCGAGTGCACAATGGACGAGCCAAGGAATAAGGAGTGGGGCATCACAGTACTTCCCACAATGCCGCAACTCAAGAAGAGAGCATTGGACTCCCTAAACATGACGCCGCTGGTGGGCAAGAAGCCCTTGAGAATGTCTGCGCCCGCCCCCTTGGGGAAATCACACTGGAAAAGCTCTAAAATGAAGCATATGCAAGTGGAGGCCACAAGTATGGAGACGAGAGCCTCAAAGATCCGGGTCTGGCGCATGTTCCCATCCTTGTGGTACGCCACGAGCACACAGAGCACATCGAGCACGGTTATGAGCGTGCCCAAAATCATGGGAATGCCAAACAATATCTCCAATGCAATGGCAGTGCCCACCACCTCGGCCAAGTCCGTGGCGATGATGGCAAATTCCGAGCACACGTACATGAACAAATTGAGCCACCAAGGAAGCGTCAAGCGGCACATCTCCGCAAGGTCAAGGCCCGTGACAGAGCCCAACTTCACACACAAGCATTGCAAGATCACAGCAAACACGTTGCTCATGAAAACAATCACCAACAACTGGTACTTGTATGTGGCGCCTGAGGAGACCGACGTAGAGTAGTTTCCCGGGTCCATGTAGGCCACGGAGATCATGACGCCCGGCCCAATGAAGGAGGCGTATTTGCGCCCGATCCGGATGACCTCATTTTTGGATAGTATGGCTTGCGCCCGTGCCAAGAACGAAGACATTTCAACGTCTGTTTGGGGGGTAAAGAGTCCTGGGCAAATGTGGCTTATGCGCGCACCTTGTATAGGGGAATGGTGCGTAGTAAGTATGCATTAAGGGCGACGCTATGGCGACGCTAAGAGCATGCCTTTGGAAACAACCCGTGAGGTGCGAAAGATGCTTTAGTTAAGCCATGGCACCAAATTTTCCTAATCAAGTGTAGTCTCATGGAGGGGGATGATACTGACGGCCAAAAAGGACGCCAGCCCCGTCAAATCAGTCACGTGGAAAAGAAACACGTGCAGATAGGCACGTGGGCAAATTCACCTGGTTCACAGCAACGTGCATCTTGTCTCAGTCACGCGACTGCCATCACGTGCTCCGCCCGTCTGTCGGTGCGCGTCCGCTTCGGCCCAACGCTCAGCCATACCCAGTCCAGTTCAAGGCGCTCCATCCATGCCATTGCATCTTCTATGGCGACCGCTTGTAACGCCGCGCTTTAAGCCCGGTTGCAACTGGCTCCGCCGCCTCCTGGTCGCCACCCCTGCCCTCCAGGCTCCGCTGGTTAACGAGAGCCTCCGGAAGTACATGCGATGGTACCCCTATGACACCATCACGTGCAGCAACATCGAGTCGTTTCTCAGTCTAAAGACTCATACGCCGTTTGCTCAAAACCTCTTGGTGGGGATCGTGTACGAAAACGAAAAAGTCCGCCGCTCGTCGAGGCTCCTCGAGACCCTCCTCTCAAACCCCTTATCTGAGGGCAGCGAGTCGTGGTACGCGCGGGTGCGGGACAGGTCTCCCGCGGACAATAACCTCATTCTTGACCAGAAGTCACGGTCGAACTCGATCCCAGAGGCCCTTTTGAGGACGGTGCGTGTCTATGAAGTGCCTTCGCCGGTGCTTGATGGGGAGTCCCGGCAAGCCTTTCGCGACGTTTTGCCCCCTCTGGACTCCACACCCAACAATCTCCAGTTGTTGGAAATCAATCACATGCCCGATATTGCCAAATTGGTGGGTGTCTGCCTGTTCTACATATACGTGACTTGCGACGTGTCCAGCCTATTGGACGCTTTACCCAAGGCAGTCCAAAAGAAAATCGTTTTGACCGTGGTGGACAATCCTGAGTTCACTCCGAGGTCGACGGAGGCTAGTCGGGTGTCGTTTTTGTCCAGCACCGAGACCTCAAGGCACGTCATAAAGGTAGACAGCCTTGCCTTGTCTCAAGGCATTGCGGATTTCTACAAGAATGGCGCGCAGGCCGGTGCCAAATACTTCGAGGCGTACCAGGCGAGCAACATCATAGAGGTGCTCAAATTCATGCAGTGGTCACTACGCACGGAGAATTTGAGAAAGTGGTTATTGAACCTCGTCAAGAGCGAAATAGCCGCCACTGGCCCCTCGGGTTCTCAAGTTAGGGCCGTTTACGAGGACCTCAAGCTTAAGACCTTGGCTGAAGGGGCCAACAATATGCACAAGGAGCTCCAGCATGATTTTTTTCCCCGCACCCAGGCCTTCTTCAAGGAGAAGCTCCCCTGGTGGCAACTCTACATGAAAAACGACAATGTCGAATATATCCTCAAGGACTATTTTGGGACGCATTTCATGCCCAAGAGTATTGATGGCTACAGTTATCTCAAGGGACAGCTTGTGGCCCGGTTGCAGGAGCTGAAGTTCGCCGACTACGCTGAGAAAGACCGCACGCACATTACGAACCCATTGCAGTCGTTCAAAACCGACTTGGTCGAGGTGAGAATCCCCGCCGAGGTCCAACCCGTGGTGTACGGGTGCTTGGTTTCGGCGTTCTTCTACTATCAATTACCGCTAGCTCTTGTATCTGTTTGCGGGCATCTTTGGTTGGGCCTACAGGCGCAGAACGCATTAGGAATAGCGGCGTTGGGGATGGTTTTGGGATTCAATCATGTTTCCCGCGAATGGCACAAGTTTACGGAGAAGTGGCTCGCTGAGCTTTTTGATCAGATCAGGTTGGTTGTCAGCAGAGAGTGCGTCGAAGAAGGACTATTGAAAGAACTCAATGCCCGCTTCAAAGAAGCCAAGGCTCTAGAACGCATCAAGCAGCAGGTCAGCCAAGTGTTGGAAAAAACAGGCAGCGACAAGAACATCTAACACGAAGTTTCAAAATGCATTCATTACGATAAATAAAGTCATCAAGGTGGTTGGCTAAAGCGTTGGGGGTGCATAGGACGGTGTAGGGGAATGGGGAACCAGAGCCCGCGCATTCAACCTAGCCTCCAAGCGGTCGAACTCGCGGTTGGCAATCTCCTCCTCGGGGTCGAGAATCTGTTCCACGTGCCGCACTTCCTCTATGTAGTGCATGAGCATGGACTCGATGCCTCCTTTCAAAGTGTCCTCGCTCTGCGAGCATGATTTGCACGCGCCTTGAAGTTTCAAAAACACCGTGCCCGTAGTCTCATCGAAGGCCTTGAACTCAATGTCTCCACCATCGTCTTGGATAGCCGGTCTAATGCGAGTGTCGATCAACTCTTTGATCATGGATACAACCTCCGAGTCATCCTCGGATGCGGCAAGGGAGTCGTTTTTGTGCAACAATTCGTCGGTGATGGCAGGCTCTTTATTCTTGGTTAGAAAGTCATCCATCAAGTCCACGACTTCGGGACGGAGGTGGGCCCAATTGATATGGTCCTGTTTGTTGACGGTAAGAAAGTCCTTTCCGATCATGACGGACTTGACGCCCGGGAGCCTAAACACTTTTAGAGCCAAGGGCGAATGCACAGCGTCCATGGAGGAAGAGAACTCGAGAGTCTTGTTGTCCAAGGGGGAGATTGTTTTCGGCGAGATGAACTTCAAAGCATTTGCGTTCGGAGTGGGGAGCGTTTTGAACGATAAGAGCCTCCGAAGACCTGTGGGTTGTAGCTTAGCTGAGGAACACAAATGAAACATTGGAGTATGCGGTAGCTGCGGGGTGGGGTTCGGTCAAGAGATTTTGGTTGGGGATGTTGGACGAGGTTATTTCGAGGGTTCTCTGGGTCCAGAAACTATTTGGGGTGTATTAGTAACGGTACTGTAGTGTGCCGAGGTGAGCTTTGCGCAAAAGAGGAGAAGTTTAATGGCTACTCCGAACCTCGCACCCGAGATTTGCGAGTGCGACCCCACACCACGTGACGCCGCGAGCCACTAAGCGTAATTTTCGCAGTGCTGATTGGCCACGGCTGCTAAAGGAAGCCCCTGTGAAACACCCACTTAAAGGGCTTGAAGCCTTGGCTTGCACGAAGCTCTTCCAAGAACCTGGCAGGGAAGCTGACTGCAAGAGCAGGTCATGATCCTCCAACCTGCTTCCAAGAACGAGGGCCTATGGCACTAGCTGAGGAGCGACACGCGGCGGGATTCGCCACCGATTCCAGCACTCTCTGCCTGGGGCTGTGCTGCCGTACCCCGCTTGTCATGTTACTGTATTGGGGTGTCGTGATCTTGTCTGGGATGTTGTCTTTGATGGTTCGGATCTCACGGTCCGTCTAGCTTCATGCACCCTTCATCCCTAAGATGAAACCGTAGCTTCAGCCGCGCGTGCTCTCGACTTGGTCTAGTTAGACCACGAGCCAGATTTAAGATTTGTTTATATTCTAGTCAGACTTCGAAAATATTTTGGAGCTGATAGTATTTGCTCGGGGATAAACCTATGATCAAAAGTGGGAGGTGGTTAATCTGAGAGAAATGACTGTTCAGGAACTTACACCCCATCAGACTATTCGGATGCTGCCACCTGCACCGTTGAAGCGACTACTCTAGATGCAGCCACCATAACTGTTACCGAGGTACCAGCCATGAGCGCAAAAGACCGACCAAATACCGACCATGAGTAGAGCCCTGAGACGTGCCTTTTCAAGGCCAGTCGCCAAAGACCATGAAAAGGTTTGGCAATTTGACGAAAAATTGCCTTTGCGCAAAACTGTTGCCAGATGTGTGCATAGCCACGGCTTTGGCAGATCCTGGGGCCTTATAATGGGTGCCGCAGAATACGGGCAGTTTTGCTGCCTCCCCCGAACCAGTACCATATGACGCCGAATCCATGGATAAAAGATTTTGGATTCAATACCAAAAGTTCTTTACACCAATCGATGCATGAATATCCAGCCAAAGAATATCAAAGAATCCTGCACGACCACTCGAAACATTAGTGTGAATTTTTCAGCCTTCAGCCTTGAACAACTACTTGTGGAAAGCAGATATACTTGGATGAGCGGGCGTGTTTTTAGAAAGTCGGTGTAATTTTGAATCACCTTTTCTCCAAGGGCCTGCTTCTCCACCTGTCTGATGAAGTAATCATTTACATGTCCTGTCTGGCTGCCCGTCTGGCTGTCCGTCTGGCTGTCCTGTCTGGCTGTCCTGTCTGGCTGTCTTGCATCTAAGTAGGCTGCAACTGGCCTCCGATTGCTCCAATTACTGGGACATTCACCGCTGGTACGGATGTCTGTCAGCCAGCACAAATTGCCTTATCTGGTCTGGTGCATGGATGTTTTTGCTGTTACATGATGACGATTAATTATTATGACTAATTTTGATGACCATGATGAATCATTACCATGGGGATATGAGCAGATTATGATGAGCCTATGATTCACAGCTGGATCCCGAAACTATGGCATCGTCACGTGCATACTTCACGGCCCAAATTACTTATGAAGGCTCCTTAATGTTTCAAGCCACCACGTGGGAGTCTAATGGAATGAAGCTTCCTGTGCGCATATACAGGACGCTGCACCGCGGCTATGTCCCAAGCAAGTATGTGGTGACAAGAAAGCGTGTGGTCCATCCAGGGCGCGATTCCGGCGGTCAGCTCCATGCACCCAAAAAGGACCGACCGAAAAGTCTTCCAACCAACACTTCCATGACCCAAAGACCCGTGAGCCAAAGACCCGTGAGCCAAAAACCCAAGACCAAACGAACCAAGACCAAAAACCCAAGCATCCCAAACCCTCGCGGCCGGCCGTTCTCCTGGGGCCGCGGGCGGTGCTCGCTCAAGGTGAATTGCCAAGCATATGAGACGCGCGCCAAGAATTTACTAGACACTTTTGCACCCAATGCTCACTAGGACAAGAAAAAGCCCGGCCCTATACCCAGGCCAAAGGGAGCCATTTTGATGGCCCTTCAATATACGGACGTGCAATTTCCAGACCCGTGGTCGAGTTAATTAATTTCCCCCAAATTAGCATCCTCTTATAAGAAGAGGGCGTTGTCTCCAATGGCTTCTCCACCACTACCGTCCGGCATACACTTCAGGTCGAAATGAGCTTCTACCACCAGTTCGACTATATCTTTTCTATCGGCATCATCTTTGCGTTTTTGGATGCCTTCAACATCGGCGCTAACGATGTGGCCAACTCCTTCTCGTCGTCGGTGTCGTCACGGTCGTTGAAGTACTGGCAGGCCATGGTGCTAGCGGCCATCATGGAGTTTCTCGGTGCCGTGTTGGTGGGCAACAGAGTGTCCGACACCATCCGCAAGAAGATCATCAAAACAGACACGTTTGAGCAGGACCCAACGGTGCTCATGTTTGCCATGGCCATGGCCTTGGTGGGATCTTCAACGTGGTTGTCCATCGCAACGGCCATCGGCATGCCGGTGTCCACCACCCACTCCATAATCGGGGCGGTGATTGGTGTGGGCATTGCCGCCAAGGGCGCGGACCATGTGATTTGGGGCTGGGAAGGGTTTGCGCAGATTGTGGCTTCGTGGTTCATTGCCCCGGCCATTGCGGGCGCCTTCTCGTCGATCGTGTTCCTCATCATCAAGTTCGGCGTCTTGGAGGTCAAGGATACTCGCCGCGGCATCAAGAATGGCTTGCTCTTGATTCCCGTGTTGGTGTTCGTCACTTTCTCCGTCTTGACCATGTTGATTGTGTGGAAGGGCTCGCCCAAGCTCAACTTGGACGACTTATCCACCGGCGCCACCGCGGGCTCCATCTTCGGGGTGGGCACGGTGGCCACCATTGTCTACATGATCTTCATTTTCCCGGTGGTCAGAAGGATCGCGTTGTACGAGGACTGGACCTTGAAATGGTACGATATCTTCAGGGGGCCCGTCTACTACTTCAAGTCTACTGACGATATCCCTCCTTTGCCCGAAGGACAGCTGCTCGTGATTGATTACTACAAGGGCCGTCGCGTGGAGGAGACGGAGGTCGAGATCAGTCAGGAAGTACACCTCGATGCCAAAAGGTCTCTTAGCTCAAGCGACCAGGCCATCTCCGTGCTCAGCCCCGACACCGAGTCCACGCGCCACAAATGGTTGAGGCTCCTCAAGGCCGGGCCCGCGCTGTGGCCGCGTCTCTTGTGGCTTATAGTCTCGCATGGGTTCACGCAGGACGTCATCTCCAGTCAGGTCAACAACGCTGGCGTGTTGGGCAATAGTGTCAGGGACATGCATGCCAAGTCCAAATTCTATGACAACCGAATCGAGTTCTTGTTTTCTTTGCTCCAGGCCATCACTGCGTGCACCATGTCTTTTGCCCACGGCGCCAACGACATTGCCAATGCTTCGGGGCCTTTGTCCACGGTGTACTTGATTTGGGCGGACCAGGGCTTGAAGGCCACGCCGCCAATCTGGATCCTTGTTTTCACCGGTGCATCTTTGGTCTTGGGCATATGGACTTTCGGCTACAAGATCATGAGTGTGCTTGGCAATAAGATGATTTTGCAGTCGCCGTCGCGGGGGTTTGCAATTGAGTTCGGCGCGGCCATTACCGTGGTGATGGCCACCCAATTGGCTATTCCTGTGTCCACGACGCAGTGTGCGGTGGGCGCCACCGTTTTTGTGGGGATTTGCAACATGGACTTGAAGTCCGTCAACTGGAGGATGGTGATCTGGTGCTACCTGGGGTGGTTGATTACATTGCCTGTGGCCGGGTTGATTTCGGGCATCATCACGGGGATTGTGCTCAATGCTCCGCGCTTGGGGGTTGAGTATGTTCCCACTTAGATGACTTTATCGAGATAAAACTGCTGAGCAGTTTGTCTCTCAGTTGACACCGCAGTTTGCTACGCGGTTCTATACGCACTGAATGTCATGATTTTTAGAGTTTGGCCTTGACGTGGCCTGCACGTGTTATTTGCGTGTGTGCTGATTCTTTTGGGGTGCTTTTTGGGTGCCATGCGCCGTGGCTTGGTTTCCACCATAAATAATTCCATCTACATTGGGGCCAAGTAGTGTCACTTTTCGCAATTTGCTGATGTACCGTCCAATATACTAGAAACAAAAGGCACAAACCGTTGACGAGCACATCCGCCTACCTACGATATCCACTGATAAGGATGTAGATAAACGTACACACGAACTTACCATTCAAACAAACCGGTGAAAAAGATGGGGTTGGTACCTTAAGATGGTGAAAAGTCAAGGGGGGTAGTAGCTGATAATTTAAAAACCCTACAAGTGAAGAAACTAGGAGCACGTGAGAGACATTCAGTTTAAAATCTTGAGTCTGTCTTAGCGAGAACCGCTTTAAAAGGACCCAAAAGCCCCAATCCAACCTTTCTCTGGCTCTCAATGCACTCCTTCACCTGGCAGTTTTGACACAAACTATTCGTTGTCGTGGGAAAATTACGGAATCACCTCAAATTCTCAATGGCCCTTCTGTTCACCGAAGGCTACCACCTAGGAGACTCCTCACGTGAACTGAACGGGCCAAATACATACCACTGGGAGTAAACTGCGCGGTAAAGGGTATGAGCCACTACGGCTTGGAATGGTTGTAGTATTCTTACCCTAGAGGCCTACTGCAGCGACAAACAGAAGGCATTTCACTATTCCCGAAGGATTCCTTTCCGGGGCACTTCACACGTCTAATCACTACGCCAAAAACCTAACAGATTTCTTCGAACACTGTCCCTGTCATTGCTGGGTTTATGGCCAATTATAGGTCTTCATGGATGTTTTTTCAATATTCCGCCCACTAAGCCCCACACTAGAGTGTAGGACGCCAGGCGGTCAAATCCGACGCCAAGTGGACACTGTGACCAATTCCTGTTTGGGAACTCAGTCAATCAACACGTGTTTTCTAACAATATCTACTAAAAGGGAATTGTTGGAGCTTGTAGCCATTCGCGCCGGGGAAATTTTGGTGCCGTGTCATAAAGTCGCTGTGATTATAGTCCATATCACCATAGCATGTCAGCCGTGTCATTATAGTCCATGTCATTAGAACTGTAAACATTCTTCTCTTTTATGAACTCTCCTCTTTCTCACAGTCGTCGAGTATACTTAGTCAGTGTAGTTTCATAGACATATACAGGCCAATACCAGTGTTCTATAACGTGGAGAAGACTGTCAGACTTGCAGTGAGGTTTCTGGTAAAAGAAATCACCTAGGACTTTCCCAAAGGTTGTGTGGCTTCCCGTCTGGAAGTAGCTTCATTGCCGCTTATAGAATCCTTGGTAACGTCTAGCGCTTCGGGAAACGTCTTTGTTGAAGAATTGCTCACCAAGCGGAAACTTCGAGCTTATTTAGAGAGTCACAGACTTTTGGCTATGCGAGAAGTGCTCGAGAGTCGGGTTCCGGAGCGATTCCGGGCCGAGCTGGACGCCCATTTGTCTGGGGCTCAGGCAAAGCGTCTGTTCGCACTCTGCAGGGAAATTTTTGCACCCATGGGTCGTGCGCCGCCCAGGTGGGCCGGTGCCTTTAAGCCCCAAACGGCCCGTTTTAATTCCAAAACAACCGTCGAAATTGAGAAGAGAATCGACGCTTGCAGCTCCACAATATACGGAACAGCCAGGAGTTGTCAAGGTTCTGGCCCTGCGAGCTCAGACCTGCCATGAGCCTCTCTGTTCCGATAAATGAGACTTTCGTCACTTTACAACAAAACAAGAAGCAAACAGTGAAGAAATAAATTGACCCAAAGAAGATGAAAATTAAAACGGAGACTTCAGTTTTCAAAGGGCGCACTCCAGTTCGCCATAATGGTTCTAGCCGGCAAAATTCCATCCACCTGTCAGAACCACCATGGGTCGTGCGCTACCCATGGGTGCAAATTGCGGTTGGAGTCTGCTTGGCCAGAGACCCCGAAAGAGACAGGCCCTCGTCCATCAATAACTTATCTTGAGGGGTCTCGTGGATATTCAAGTCGCAGGCCATGGACATAACATGGCAGCCGAACTCAGCTCCATGATAATTTAACTTCAATTGGACCTTTTCTCGCAATAAGGCCTTCAGCGCCGTGCCACTACATTTCAATGTTTTCTATACCACCCATCCGCTTGCCCAAAACAATCAATCCATCAATGGTTTATTCCAGCAATAGCTTATTGCTTTGTTTTCTCATTCAAACAATATCTCGGGCATCTAGGACACGAACCGTGGACAGCCCTGACATTTGTTTCTCCATGTGGATTAGCCCCGGCTTTTGTTTTTCCCGTTGCCCGCCGCGAAACTCCGGTTGTTGCATGGCTGCGAAAAGCCTGTCATCAACGAACCTAACAACAGTAGCAATACCAAACAAGGGCTTGTGTCACGCGGCATGGAACCCGGTTCCTTTTGTGGGTTCTGACTCTTGATTGAAAGATCAGTGCATAAGGGCAATCACCCAGGCTTAAGATCTCACACCATGGTCATTGCATGGAAGTTGGGCGAAACATCACTCCTATTCTCACGAGTCCGAACCTTTTTTTGTTGAATGTTTTAGTGCTTATGTCTCTTTGGTGAGTTGGTCAGAATGTTTTGAAAGACTGGAATATCGAAGAGTTGTGGTGTCGTGATTGGCCAGGGGCAGGTCATTGGCTTACTGTCTGGAGTACCACGATCGGCAAGCCACAATATGATTGCACCCAATGCATTGAAATTATTTAGACAGTGCTGCTGGACGTCTGGTTGCTTGGGGATCTTCAAGGTGGCCAGTTGTTTGTAAGGCCTGTTCTACTGAGCTGTTATGCTCACTTCTTGCTGCTACGGCGACTTAGAGCAACAGGTTGCAGGTGTAATGATTTGCATATTTTAATGACTTCACTCTTTATATCTCACTCTTCTCACTCTTGTCTCACTTTATATCCTATTCGTGTAATTACTCCCAGTACCTTGATATAAGGCAGAGGACCCGTATACCGCTTTGTCATCGACCTGAGTTTGGACTCTGGTTTACCTCTAATTGTGACAGAACGATCTTCTCGATTGTGGGTCTGAGAACACCTCTATTTGAAGTCGTTAAGAGGACCCCATGGTCACCCTGGGGACCACCTCACCCTCTGTCCCAAGTCGAATTATCTAGGCTTTACGTAGGTGAATGTTGCTCGTTATCGTGCTTCGGTGCTCAATCAACCAATCTTCCGGAGCTTCCGTGCGTTTTGTCGAGTCACTCTGGTTGGCCCTCATCACCAAACCATGAATTCCCCGTAATAAAACGAACATCAATTGAGGAGCAGTCCGTGGTCACCGGTCTAAATTTACCCATGGTCCATACGATACAGAGGGTTAATGCGGATTTGGCACTACGCTCAAAGGGCCTTGCTGGTGCCAAAAGTCTGCCTGAGCCACAATTTGCATCGATACATCAAGCTTCATTTGACCGTTGATAATTGCATTCACCATTTTTGACTGTGGCGTCGAGTACTATGATCCACATCAGTTACCCAGCATTCCTTCTTCATGGCGTCTAATGGCGTCTAATGGGATACTGGATCTGCACCATCCAATCAGGATTCTCCAATCATGAACACAATGCAGCTCTCCAGGAGCTTGCGGTGCTACAGAATACCATGGGTGGACTCACTACTCTTCTCTGAGTTCTCACCCCAATTGCCCACGAACCCGTGCACCCATGCACCCGTGCACCCGCGCACCACGCACTTTACCGGCACCGAGTGCCCTTGGCTACCCCCACCAATGCTGGACGAAACTAGATTAGATAGCTCGCTCGAGTTATTGCGGCGCCTAGATCCCAAGAATGTGTCCAAAAACCTAGACTCCATCTGCCATCTTCTTCAGCTCGACCACTCGGACGAGTCTGCAGAATTGGCCCAGGACTTGTTGTCGTCGGTGGACACCCCCCTCGAGGTGATGAAGTGCACGGAGACAAACAAGGAGTTCTTGTGCTGTGACTACAACCGTGATGGAGACCTGTACCGGTCGCCGCACTCCAATAAGTACAACCCTCCAACCGGCGACGACGAGCTGCCTTATCCATCTCCTCTTTTGAGACAGTTGGAGTTGAAGGCAAATGAGAGTTTTGGCATCTACAGAGACTTGTACTACGAGGGCAGCGGCTTGTCGTCTGTGTACATGTGGGATACGGCGGAGGACCCGGATGCCAATAGCCTCGAGGAAGGATTTGCCGGAGTGGTGCTCTTGAAGAAGCAGACTGAAGACCACTCGGGAAAATGGGACGCCATCCATGTCTTCGAGGTGATCCCTGAAAGCGCAACAGCAACCACTTACAAAGTGACCACATCCGTGATGTTGGATTTGAGGAGCACTCAATCCTCGTTGTCGTTGGCAGGAAACTTGACCAGGCAAACCGAAACCACTCAGACCCTCAGCACAGATGCTGAGTCAGCGGAGTGGTCCCACCTAGTCAACTTGGGCACCATCATAGAGAAGTCCGAGACAAACGTCAGGAACTTGTTGCAGGATGTGTATTTCGACAAGCTTAAAGATATCTTGTTGAAAGACTTGCGGTCGCTTGGCGATGTGTCGGAAAAGAAAGCAGAGGACCTTAAACACTCGGAGATGATTAAAAGTTTACAAGGCTTGTGAAAAATGCGTTGTTTTATGCTAGAATGGGTTGACATCTCATGTAGGGTCTGTAAGATGTATATCATCACGCGAGGGCTACTTCGTGCGACGCATGGACGCGTACATCGAAAGATCTATGCTTTCTTCATCGTCCCCGCTCTTGTCAAAATCCTGCGGATCTTCAAGGTCACAATTAAGCGGGGAAAAGGGGATTTCGTCTGAAGCCTCTTTGGTCACGGGACTTTTCGGCGGCTGCACGACGTTCAGAGCGTTTTCGTTGATTGTAGAAATCATGTTGGTTTTCACTTCGTTCACAAATGTCCAGAGCGAGTTGGACACTGCATAGAACATATCATCCGGGTCTTTTTTGATCATGTCTTGGCCGTGGTTTGAATTGCCGGGTGCCTGATGATCTGAGGGTCCGTTTTGAGTCCGGATTTCAGGCTGATACTGAAGGCTGTATTGTTTTTGATTTGGAAGGTACTGACCCGCGTGACTTTGGTTATGGGATAGATGCTTCTCTGCCTGGTCTTGATTGTTTCGGGGCGCACGCCGGCCCTGCAAGTCCTTTCGTGGCGCAGTATGCCCCGGGCTTCCGTGCTTTATATCACCAACGAGAGACTTTTCGAACTCGTTCAGGATCATCAGGTCTAGACTCTGGATAAAGCTGATTGGCTTGGCGAGATTAGCCCATATTCTGGACAGGCGTTGGCCGCCTTTGGCGGTGTGCGGCGGTGTTTCATCCGACAGCTTTGCGAGCAGGCTGCCATTTGATTCGGTGGGGCCACCAAAGAGGGTGGCTTCACTGGAAGTGGCTAGAGGCCCGAGGGTATCTTTTTCTTTGGGAGGGGTGTGGCGGTTCGTCCTCTGAGTGGCCTGGTGCTGAAGATTAAGCTCTCGATACAACGATTTCTGGATCAAGTGGCGTAGCTTCGTCAAGTCGCACTCGGTATCGTGGAGTTTGGATTTCATCACAGCAATAGAGTCTCGCATCTCGACCACAGACATTTCTTTGAGAGCCAAGAGTCGTAGCTGCTCGTTGATGTCTAACTTGGCGAGCTCAGCGGCGGGAGGAAGCGCGAAATCAGGGCTTCCGCCGCTTATGAAGGGGCTAGAGGTGCCATAGGCCACGCCGGGCTCGTCAATACAAACCAGCGGCTGCGGTTCAGGGGTTTGCGAAGTTGAATCATTCCTGGTGGTGGTGCTGCTGCGGCGGGAGTGAAATGTCTTCAATTCTGGCCCACAGGGCGGTTGGGCCGAGCACAGGCCCGGAGAACCGGCCGGAGACTGCAGCGTGCTGGAGGTAGTGGACTGGGTGTTGACCGAGTTGTTTCGGGCCCGTGTGCTGGCCGCCATCATCAGCGGCTCCGCATCAGGGTTGGGCCTGATGTGGTAGCTGGGGGACACGGTTCTGATGCTGATGCCGCGGTTGCGCGAGTTTGCACGCGCCAAAGGAAAAGATGAGGACAGAGCATTTGAACGGAGCTGTGGTTTGGCCTGCGGCGCTAGATCCGTGGCATCCATGGTGGCACGATAGGATGTGGTGTGAGCTTGTGCCAGGCGTTCATTGTGGAGACGCGCAGGGCACCGCGACTTGAGGTGTGGGACTGCATGGTGCCCTCGGCTCCCGATCAGTATAGACCCGGTACCTGGAGCCGGGAAACGTTGAGCTTCCGAGAGGCCACTGTAAACGTGTATACATACAGAGTATCACAGACGGTACACCGTACACCATATACCGTACACCGTACACCAAACTATATACCGTACACCAAATACCGTACACCGTACACCATAACCATATACTAAACATCAAATTGCACCATACACCCGTACACCGCACGTCCCCCCAAGATGCCTGGCGGTTCGCGGGTGTACTCCACACTCCTCCCCTGGATGGACCCTCATCCCAAACAGGCGTTCCAGCGGTCCTTGGAAAAGGCCATTAAATGGGGTATTGTGTTGCGGATTGTTAAGGCCAAGCGGCCGCTCCAGTTGGTGGGCTTCCTTTCCGCTAACCCCTGGCTCCGTGCTATGCTTTACAAGCACTGCCGCAACAACCCCAGTGAAGCCACGCAGAGGCGCCTCAACAAATGGTCCAATGCCGCGGCCGTGGCGTTTCTCTATGCGGCAGTGTCCGGTGACTCACGAGTCCCCATAGACTATGTTTTCTTGTACCTATGCGAACGGTACTTTGGGATGTTGAACCCGCCCAGTTCAGCGCTACGAGTGTCGCCGAGCTGCGCCAAATACTTCAAACTCGACAACTACCCCGCCTGGTTCAAGCGGCTTTACAAGCGCAAGCACCAGGTGATCTTCCCCTTGATCTATGCCCAGATATTGTCCAACTACTTGACACCCACGCGGTACAAGTTGAACCAGCGATACCTCTCCAGCCAGTTGAAAACATACTTGTTGGACCCCATATGGATCAATTTCCACATGGGCGTGGACTTCCAGTCGATCTCGTGGTCTGGGCTCTTGTGCGCCTACGCCAAACACAATGCATTTCTTGGGCTCTACGTGGCCCTCGCCAATTGGAAGCCTTCATCTGTGGTTGGCCTGTGGGGCTTTGCAAACATCAGGGCTGAATTGACGCAATACGCGAAGCAATCACTCCAGCAAGCAAACTCCATATCCAACTTTTTCTACAAGCCGTCTCTCCTATCCATGATGCTTTTATCGTTGACTTCCCCCATGCTCACGCGCATCCCAGCCGTGCAAAAGCTATACGTTTCCAATATGAAGACGGTGACGAAAAACTACATCAAGGCCGTTGGGGTTGCGTCTGCGCTCGTGGCCGTGTCCACCCAGAACTTGCCTCTTGTTTGCGACAGCCATGACAAGGGAGTCGCTGCAGCCAGAACGCTCCTGGTGAGCTTCTACAATGGCATCAATATGTACTTGTTGCGCGTTATAGTACTTTCGAAGTGGCGGATCCTAAAAGAGAATAATCCATGGTTTACGGTCTTGAGAGTGGGAACATGGCAGCGCATAGAAGCGGCCGGTATGTGCTTATTGGTATGGCAACTTATGAACCTTCACGACTACATCAGCGCCGATAATAGAGGATCCCTAAGGCAGCGCTGTCTCCAGTTGCAAAGTGACTATGTCATGAGAGTCATGAAACGCGTGGTGCATTGAGAGATTCATTCCACACCTTCACTCCGCCTGGTGCAGAGACCAATTCATTCCACGCCGGGTGCATTGAGAGTCATTCCAAGCCGGTGCATTGAGAGATGCATTCCACACCTTCATTCCGCCTGGTGCAGTGACCAATCCATTCCAAGCCGGTGCATTGAAAGATTCATTCCTCGTACGAAATCGCCTCGCCGTCCTAACAAAGACAGTATGCGCGTGTGTTTATTTTTGTAGTGCCATCTAGTATACCTTTAACTGGTGAATCCCCCCGCACCAGGCACATTCTCCTTGCCCTTCAACTTGGTTAGCAAGCCCTTGAAGCGGGACTTGTCCCTGTCGCCCGTGGAGCCCTCGCCGGCGTCGCCAATCAACTCGTTCACACGGTCCCACAAGGTGCCTCTCTTTAAAAAGTCGTCTCTCTTGGCCAAGAAGGCCTCTTCTTCCTTCAACACCTGCTTGCTCTGCTGCTCCCTCTTGTTGTTGTGGTTGTCGTAGAAATCGTCGATGCTCTGCTGGGCCGCGGCTCTGATCTCCTCCTTCTTCTTGGCGTTGGCGCTCTCTCTTTTCTCAATCTCCAAGTCCCTGCGTTGCTTCCATTCTTTCAAAGGCTCGGACTCGCCGCCCTGGCTGTCGGCAGGTGCGGCCGACGAAAAGCCCTCGTAGTCGTCTTCTTCAGATTCTGGTGCATCTGCCGGGGCCTCGGCTTCGCCGCCCACCTCGGGGTATTGCTCCTTGAACTCCAGGATCTCGTCGTTGTCGGGGTCGCTGGCCAACTCGAGGTCCTGGTCTGTTTTGAACTCATCGCCCACCAACTCCTTTTCTCTGGAGAAGAAGTCGCCGTCAATTTCTTGGCCACTGGCCTCAATGTCCAACTCGGGGAACTTGTCTGCCATTGTAGTACCTTTTGGTTAGAGACCTGGCGTGAACGCACTTATGCGCGCTTCTCCACGCCCCGTCGTGCGCGCACCGCCCACTTGGCAAGCTTTGGAGCCGCGCGCTTTCTGGCCATGGGTACTGATGTTTTGCCATGGTTGCGAAAGGTCAGAAATCTTGCCAGGGCAGGCGAGGCCCTTGACTGGTAGGAGGAAATGTATGTTTGGGGGTGTAAGGTGTTTGGCAGAGCCCAGGAGGGGTCTGCGACGGAGTAGCATTGGACCTGGGAGATTGTAAAAGCTTCTTTTCAGTTCTTAATGTACTTCTGCCTGGTCACGTACACTTCTATTTCTGTCTGGACATGTGTCCACATGTGCACTTCTGGCTGTACTTCTGACTCCCCTTATGTGCTCTCTGTTTCTCTGTCCATCTTCTCTTTTCTGTCCATCTTCTCTTTTCTGTTCATCTTCTCTTTTCTGTCCATCTTCTCTGCTCTTCTCCGTTTCCCCCTCTTCTGTTCTTCTGTCTCCCATCATCCAATGACTAATCAGGCAATGCCTCGGCCCCAAAATTACCCTTGTTGCTCAGTTGGAGTGGACACGTCAAGGTGGTAGATTCTCACGGACCGATCGGTGCTGCCCACGGCCAATTGCAAACTTGAACCAACCCTTTTCTTGCTAAAGGCTAGCTTGGCCACGCGCAGCGCCGGGAGCACGTCGGGTGCAAAATCCTCCACCTTGAGCAATTTTCCCAGCTGGGGCTCAAGACTGCAAATGGAGATCTTGCCGCTTTCGAGCCCCATGGCAACAATCACCGACCCGTCTATGAGCTCCTCCTGAAAACACGCAACAGAGGTGACGGGCTCCCTTGCCTTGAAGGAATCGGTCAACACCGGCACGCCGCTTCCCACGCTCCATGCTTTTAGGGTCCCGTCCCGAGACCCGGTGACGAAAATCTCGCTGCGTCCATTCATGCAGGGCGCCCACGAGCAGTCCCAGACGATTCGCTTGTGGGCCTTGGCGTTCAACTCCACAAGCTCGAATTCAAAGGGGTCTCCTTGCATCACCCTCCAGAGTGAATATTGCCGGTCTCGAGACACCGCCAAGAGGAATCTTCCATCGGGCGAGAACTTCATGCTGGTGATTGTGTAATTGTGTCCCTTGAGCACTTGGTCCATCAATTGGAAGTCCTTCTGCACATTGAAGAGCCGTATCACCGAATGCCTTGCTGAGTTGGAGCGGCATGCAGATGCTATGAGTGCTTGGTCGGGCGACGTGGCGCAGCACGTGATCTCGTACCCGTGTCCGTACAACTTCTCCACCTCGGGGAAAAGCGTGTGTCTCTGTAAGAAGTCCTCCAAGGGCGGGCCCTGGAGCTCGTCGAGTATGTCCCCCGTTTCCTTTGGCTTGCTCTCCGCTTGCGCTTCGTGGTCTTCCTCTCTCTGTTGAGCTTCGCCCGCCTCCAATTGCTCATTTGCGGCTTTATTGGACAAGCCCAAAACTGGCAACGACGCAGATTCTGGAAGCGCGTCGAACCTCGGCTCGATTCCACAGAACTTGCATAGGAGCTTGTGGATGGCTTGCGTCATCTCGAAAACCCTCAAGATCTTCTCGTCGCCGCCCGAAACGAACATTGTGCTGGTGACATTGTCAATGCACATCATGTCGTAGCCGTGGATCTGAGGCCGGGCGAACTCGTGCCACGTCCTCTGCGTGGCGTCTCCATCCCCCCTGCAATGGGTCCAAGGTGCAATAAGACGAGTGGTTTGGTCCAACGAAGTACTGAGAATGTACGTCCCATCTTTGGACCACACCAAGTCAGTGATCTCCAGCACCGCGCCCGTCACTCCTAGCACAGGCTCCCAGCTATTGCGCTGCTCCGACTTGTAGGCACGAATGGCCCCGGTCCGGCCACTAGCGAGGATGGACTGGCTGTCGCCGCTCTCGAACCATGCGCAAGACCAAAAGCCACCCGAAGAGCCCGTGGCCGTGGATGCTCCCTTGATGGACAACTCTCCCAAACGGCTGGCGGTGACCCAAATCCCTGACTCCTCATCCATCTCCCACACTATCAACGCGGTGTCTGCACTCAGAGATAACAACTGAAGCTTGCGAGAGGGAGACGCGGGAATCCACTGGAGTCCCGTGACCCAGTCGTCATGGCCCATGATCAAGGACTCGAAGCTGAACGATGCACGCCCGTGGCCGAATGGGAACTTGTATTGCTTGTTGGACAATAGCACCAACTTGGAGCCATCCTCGTCTGAATCATCGATGGCGCCGTTCATGCGCAATCTCCACAACCGAATGTACCGATCCTGTGAGCCGGACGCGAGGATGAACTCAAGCGGGCAGTCGTTCTCAAAAAACGCGCTGTCAACGCTCTCAGATGACGAGTACTCTTCATATTGCGGGTCCGTAACAGAAGCCCACCTCGCAAAAGCTGTGCTTATGTCCTCCACAAGAGCCAAGCTCGTGATCCAGTCCTCATGGCCTGGAAGCACTGCGCACTGCTCAAAATCACCCGCGTAGTTAAACGTGTAGACAAACAAGTCTGAACTGGTGCCTCCGACAACGAGAATATACCGGTTACCGATCTGTTGCACGCTAAGGCATGTGGGATAGAAGTTCTTCTTCACTGAAAACGACGATATGCGCTCCAATTTGCTAGCGCCTACCAGCCATAGCGTAATGACACCCCCAGAATCGCCCGCCAAAAAATTCATATTGCCAACCGCACACAACGTGGTGATGGCATGGGTGGTTTCGTCGTTGCTGCAACGCAAAAAGAACGAGTCCGCCTCCCAATGCCGGCCCCAGACACATATCTTGCCATCCTCCGAGGCAGAAGCCAACCAGCCGAAAACGCGGAGAAACCTCACACATGTGACCTCCTTGGTGTGTCCATTTAGCGTCTGGTAGACGCCCTTTTGCGAGGGCGCCAAGGGGTCCCATATCGCCACGGTCGTGCCAGCACCGTATGCAGCCAAGCGACCATCTTGGTCAAAGTCGAGCACATGGCTTTGCTTATTAGCGCCGATTAGCACGCCTTTCTGGTCAACAAGCATGTGGAAGAAGGGCCGCATCCCCGTGAAATCCCTGCGATGTGGGTGCAAACCGCGGTGCACGGGTGTCCCGCTCGCGGGTGCTTCCTGAAGCTGTCCACAACTGGAGCACCCTGAAGCTACTCTGGCAGACACCACCCCACCCATGGTTACAGCGTATGTGTTCCGCCTTCCAAACCCAAACTGGGCATGTATACTAACTGCAGTGTGTTGCTTGTGCACAATGCTACGCCCCAGGCGATCCTCCAGTTCCATGACGAGCTCTCAAACAAACTCCCGTCCCTCAAGGGGAAGTGGAACTTCACCTTCAAGGTGTTCCGCAACAACGTGTACTCAATCCCGCCCGAATTGGCACACACGGCCACCACGGCGCCGCAAAACTCCTATCTCTACACCTGGGTGCCGTCGTACCTCAACGACTCGTGTGTAACGCTAGTGAATAAGAATAGCGCTGCTGTTTTCAGCCACCACATCGAGGAGGAGGAGGTTGCCACCAACAAACACCTTTCTATCCCAAACCACCATCTCCACGGAGGCGCCACCACGGGGTCGAATGACTCGTTTGATTACATGATCGGCCAGAGAATGCAGGGCCTATGGACTCAACGCCAGGTGATCAAGGGGGACGGCGGCCAAAGCTACGAGTTGGAGGGCGGCAACTTGGTGATCCGCACCGCAAACGTGTCGCTCCACGGGAATTTCAGGGGGTTCCTAATCCAGATCGAGGTGTACGGGCAGAAGGTGAGCACCAGCGACTGGCGAAGTGTATTCGACGAACTCATTCGCAAGTATGACATCCCGCGGGGGAACATGTGCCTAAAGGTCATACACGAAGGCCACCCGGACCATTTCGGTGATTTGGCGTTGCAGTACGCCGAGACTCTCAATTTCTAGGACCCGCCGGCGCACTCGTCTCTAAGCGTGCACACATGAACAGGAGCCGCAGACCTGGTTGAACAAGGAGCTTGGATCCAACGAGCTACGATCGTCCAGGAACTCCTTTTCACGCCTGCTTGATGGCCAGCTACACTAGTGGAGCCTCCACGACCCGTCCCCCCGCGGGCTTGTCTGCAGGAGCGGGTCATTTCCAATTTTCTCGATGCTCATCATCCTCCTCCAGAGAGCACGCACATGGTGAAACACAACAAGGGCAAGAAACCCGATGCCAAAACCAAGAGGTTGAACGAGGAAAAAGAGCTCCAGGAAATCGCCAAGCGTGTGGAGGAACTCGACCCGCTGGACGTCTCACGGCTTGATAAGTTTGCCGATGCTCCCATCACTCAGGCGACGCTCCGAGGCTTGAGCGAGGCCAATTTCATCTCCATGACAGATATCCAAAAAAAAACCATCGCCGGTGCCCTAAAGGGTGACGACATTATGGGCACGGCCAAAACTGGGTCGGGCAAAACCCTTGCATTCTTGGTGCCAGTAATCGAGAGGTTGATAAGACAGAACATCACCGAATTTGACGGATTGGCCGCCTTGATTATTTCTCCCACCAGAGAGTTATCCGTGCAAATCTTCGAAGTGCTTACAAAAATCGGCAAGTACAATACCTTCTCTGCGGGCCTCGTGACTGGAGGGAAGGACGTGCAGTACGAAAAAGACCGGGTTGCAAGGATGAACATCTTGGTGGGCACCCCGGGAAGAATCGCCCAGCATTTGAATGAAACCGTGGGCATGGAAACAACCAATTTGCAGGCGCTTGTTTTGGACGAGGCCGATCGTTGCTTGGATATGGGATTCAAAAAGCAAATTGACAGTATCTTGGGCCACTTGCCCACCACACGCCAAACGTTATTGTTTTCTGCCACACAAAATGACAACGTCAAGGACTTGGCCCGGCTCTCCTTGACGAACCCACGCAAAATTGGGGTTTCCTCCGACAATCAGGTGTCGTCTACGCCAGACTCACTTGAACAATTCTACGTGCGCATCCCATTGGACGAAAAACTCGACATGCTATGGTCATTCATCAAATCACACTTGAAAAGCAAGATTCTTGTGTTTTTCTCCTCGTCCAAGCAAGTGCAATATGCATACGAGACCTTTAGGACGTTGCAGCCGGGCATCTCGTTGCTCAAATTGTACGGGCGGCACAAGCAGGTGACCCGACTCGAGACCACGGCCAAGTTCACGCATGCCCAGTCTGCGTGTTTGTTTGCTACTGATATAGTGGCACGTGGATTGGACTTCCCTGCCATCGAGTGGGTTGTGCAGGTTGACTGCCCCGAGGACCCCGCCACCTATGTGCATAGAGTTGGACGGTGTGCCCGCTTTGGGCGGTCAGGTAAGTCTCTACTCATGCTCTTGCCTTCCGAGGAAGAGGCCATGTTAAAAAACTTAAAGAGCCACTCCATCGAACCCAAGTTCATGAACATCAAGCAGAAGAACAAGAAATCCATCCGGCCGCAGTTGCAGTCGCTATGCTTCCAGGACCCAAAGATGAAGAACTTGGGCCAGCGGGCGTTCATTGCATACTACCGATCTGTGTATGTGCAGAAGGACAAGAGCGTGTTCAGTGTGGAGCTGCTCCCCACGCAAAAGTACGCCGAGTCTCTCGGATTGCCCGGAGCTCCACAGATCAAAATGAAGGGAGGCGAGTCCCACAAGGAGAAGAAGAACCAGTCCAAGAAGCTCCTCGATTTGCAACGAGCAGAGTCTGAGGACGAAAGCAGCGATAAGAAGAAGGCCGTCAAGACCAAATACGACCGCATGTTCGAGAGAAAAAACCAGACTGTCCTCTCGGAGCAGTACTTGAACATGACGGGAACGAAGCTTCGAAAAGACGGAGCAGATGGCGACGGCGACGACGAGGACGATGACTTTATGAGCATCAAAAGGAAGGACCATGACCTCAAGGACGAAGAGCTTCCTGAGTTGTTGGCCAGCACTTCGAAAAGATCGTCCAAAAAAGCCCTCAGCAAGAAGCTTTCGTCGGCCAAAAACGGCAAGCCCACGAAACTCAAGTTCGACGAGGAAGGCCACGCCCATCCCCTCTACGAGTTGGAGGATGAAGAAGATTTCAAGAAGCACGGAGATGCCAAGGACCAGAAGGCACAGTACGTTCTGAGAGAAGTGCAAATCATGAACGAGGCGGATTTGGACGACAAGCAAGTGGCCAGGATGAAAAGACAGGAGAAGAAACGGAAGAGAAAGGAGGCCGAGAAGCGGGCACGAGACGAGTCCGACTCCGACTCCGATTCCGGGCCTGGCGTCACTTTGGCCACAGGAAACTTGGATCAAGACCTAGAGTCGCTGGACGAAGAGGAGCAGCGCGAGAGTAAGAAGCCTAGGTGGTTTGAGCAGGGTGAGGCGAAGAGGATGGGCGACGCCGAAGAGGGCGGCCGTGAAATTGTGGAGCTCGATGCTCCGGAGAGCCTTGAAGACTTGGAGGCCTTGACCGCCAGGTTGATCAACAACTAGGCGGATGCAGACAACAACTAGGTGGATGCAGACAACAACTAGGCGGATGCAGACAACAACTAGGCGAATGCAGACGAGGGGATTTTAGACCGGTTTAGGCAGAACTACATAGCATAGTTTCAAGGGCATAAGCACGTGAATATGGGTTGTAATGCAGTGGCCGTAAACGTAAATGACCGTAAATAGGTGACCGTAGGTGACCGAAATAGGTGACCGTAGGTGACCGTAAATGCACAGGCACGATATGCTTGGTGGTCCATCACTGGTTCATGCACTGATGGAAGGCGTGGCAACGATCTTGCCCGAGACTTCGCCAAGTCTATAGATGTCGCCGCCGATACTTCTTCCGTCGGCATCAAGCATAGCCGAGTCGTCTTCAGTTTTGTTATGGACGTCGAGCACGTATATTTCCTGGAGAAACGAGGGCGTGGTGCCCTTGGCACATTCGAGAACGGAGCCGTCCAGCAAGGACATGGTGATTCGCCCGGACTTGTGGAAGTTGATGTCGCCGATGCGGCCCTGGAACGCGCCGGCGTCAGGCGAAGCGAAGGGCGACTCCGACACCGTTTTGCTGGAGTCCGAGTGGACCCTGGGCATCTGGAAGACCAAGTAGCCTGGCGGAGGCACAGGGTCGTCGGCCGTCGACAAGGTGCCCAACTGCGCGGCCACCAAATCCACTATGCTCTTCTGGTCATCGATGATTTTGTTCTGCTCTTCCGAGGCCAACTTTTCGTCCACGGCGGGCGGGGCTCCAGACCCCTCGAGGTCGGGGGTCACCAGGTCCGAGTGCTCGGACTTGATGGAGTCCACGGTCTGGGCACGCGAGTTGGGCCTCGACCACTCCTGCAAGGCGAGCTCGGGCTCCACCAACGTCTCGATGTTCTTGGCGGGCTGCACGGGGAAGAGCAACGTCTCGGCCTCCTCGAACGCGTACTCCTTGTTCATGTTGATCCTGGTGGAAGATTCATCGTCACTGGAGTCTGCATCGACGGCATCGGGCGCCAACGACTCCTTGGGCTTGAGCTTCATTCCCGCCACCAACGAGCCCCGCAGCTCGCCCGAGCTGTAGACCTTATCGCTGGTCAAGCCGGTCTTGGAGGCGACGTTCCCCATGCCCACGGAGCCCATGGCGAGCGGGCCTGACGAAACCACGTGGGTCCCGGCGTATGATGCACCCCGCCCACGAGCACCGCCTCGCCCGCCCCTGGCACCGCCCCTGCCCCTGAGAGCCCCAGACGGCCGAGGACTTTCCTCGGTCTTGATCTCGGGGGCGTTTTTGTCCCTGTCCTCTTTACTCTTGCGGGCCACCGACTTGGGCTTGAATTTGAGCCCGGACTTGGGGGGCGGTTTGCTGGACTTTAACGATTCTAGTCTGTTTGACATGGCGTGCCCTAGGGATGTAGTGAGGAAGAAGAGCGGTTGATGGAGGGGGATTGATGGCGGAGAGCGGTTGATGGTGAGATCGCGCGGCGGGGCTCATAACCACACTACCTCATCTAGCTCCACCCCCTCAAATCCACAGGCCTTTAATATCCGTCAGTATCGCCTAAACTCCTCCAGTGCCAGTCGAAATCCCAATATACCTTAAATCCCCAGGATCTCCCCGCCGACAGTGGAGATGGTGGAGATGGTGAAGATGGCGGGCGTGTATGCAGTCCGGTGGCCGCACAAGACGGCACAGAAAAAAGAGGCGATGAGGAACAACCTCAGCACTTTCCCAGCGCCGGCACAATGGACGATTTGTCGGAGAACGAGATCGATGCCTTCGATTCCAGAAACGAGAGGATTCTTCTAGAGCAGGCCGGAAGCTATGGTAGGCGGAGTGGCCCCGAGCGGGACTTTCTGGAGGACGAGGAGGTGATGACGCTCCAGCACGAGCACAGGCCCAGCAGTGGCGACGAAGAGGGAGAGGACGGCGACCGAGACAGCGACCGAGACAGCGACCGAGACAGCGACCGAGACAGCGACCGAGATGGTGGCAGTGACTACGAGCAAGAGGATCAAGGGTGGGGATCCAAGAGAAACTACTACGGTGGAGACGACGTCAGCGAAGACGAGGAAGGAATGGCCGAGGAGGCGCTCAGGCAGCAAAAGAAACACATGCAGGAGCTCCAGATGGATGACTACGTGGACGAGGACATGATGCAAGACTGGAGGAAGCAGGCACACCAGCACGATGCGCAGGACGAAGGCATCAGCACGGCCGCGAAGGAGGCCAAGAGCTTGGACGACTTGGACGAGGACGAGAAGCTCAAGCACTTGCAGGGCTCGTTCCCCGAGTTTGTGCCGCTTCTCACGGAGTTCCAGGCGTTGCGGCCCGACCTCGAGACGTTTCGGGCCAAGGCCGGCTCCAGCGAGCTTTTCCAGGCCAAGTTCGTGGCCTTGTCTGCGTACTTGAGCTCGATCACGTCGTACTTGGCCATATTTGCTGACAATCTCCGGACCCGCGAGCAGTTTTCCATGAAGGAGAACGCGGTCATGGAGTCTATACTCGGGACGAGGGAGGTTTGGCGGCAGGTGAAGGAATTGAATGGGGCAGAGCCCGAGGCTGGAGATGATGCGGATATGGTGGAGGGAGACATGGACAACATCGACACCGTGGACACCGTGGACAACATCGGCACCGTGACCATGGAGCAAGACAGCGAGACAGGCCAAAGCCCTCGTGGGCTCAGCAGTCTACAGACGGACTCGGAGGAAGAAAGCAGCGGGTCCGACGGCGACAGCGACGAGCCCTCCCTCAACATCGACCTCTCGTCCAAGCGAAGCTTCAAAACGCCCGCGTCGGCGCCCTCCGGCGACTACACCGAGTCCAAGACCCCCGACCAGGTGGAGAAGGAGGACAAGGAGCGGCGCAAAAAGTCGCTTCGCTTCTACACGTCCAAAATCGACCAGGCGGCGCAGAAAAACGCCCGCAACGAGCGCTTCGACGGCGACTCGGACTTGCCCTACCGAGAGCGCCACTTTGAGCGCCAGCAGCGGCTCGCCGAGCAGGCCCGCAAGAAAGGCTTGGGCTTGGACAAGGCCCAGTTGGGCGACTCCTTGGACGCCGAGGACGCGGCGGACGCAGACCACCACGAGGCGCAGCTCATCAACGCCAGCGCCGTGGACTACTACGAGGCCATCAAGAACTCCAAGGCCTCCAAGAAAGAGGCCCGGCGCGCGGCACACAAGTTGGCCAAGGAGGCGGCCAGGGACGGCCGGTTGGCGGAGATGCAGGAGGTGGCCGGCGAAGATGGCAAGCGGGCGTTGAACTTCCAGATCCTCAAGAACAAGGGCCTCACGCCCCACAAGCGAAACGACAACAGGAACGCGCGGGTCAAGAAGAGAAAGAAGTACGACAAGGCGCAGAAGAAGCTCAAGTCCATCCGGCAGGTGTACGACGGCGCCAGCACGGGGCCTTACGAGGGAGAAAAGACCGGCATCAAGAAGAACCTCTCGCGGTCGGTGAAGCTTATATAGGGGCGGTCGGTCAAGCTTATATAATGTTTACATGGAGCCAAGATTTTTCTTCACTAAAGTACACTACCTACCGGCTGAATGCAATATCATCTATACGCAAGATCGACTTGACGGTCTCCGCAGCCAACGACACGGCACTGGTGTTGACTAGCGTGGGCTGCAACACGTTCTCGGTGAAGGTGTTGGAAGGGCCCGATCTCCGGACGGAGATGCCCGCGTTCTTCTCGCCCATCTCGTGCCGATTCCTCAAGTCCGTCACGACGCTGATTGGGTTCAAGCCGGCGTTTTCCGCCAACGTGGTGGGGATCACCTCCAACGCCTGCGCAAACTCCTTGTAGACAAAGTGCTCGATGCCGCTCAACTGCGTGGCCTCCTTGGCCAACACTTTCGAGGCCTCGATCTCGGGGGCGCCGCCTCCGGCAATCAAGGCCTTTTCCTTGACCAAGCACCTGACCACGCAAAGGGCGTCGTGGATGGATCTTTCGGCCTCGTCCAACACCAACAGATTGGCGCCGCGCACCACCACGGAAACTGTGGGTTTGGTTGCCTTGGAGCTGACGCCGGTAATCTTGACAATCTTGGAGCCGGCGGACTCGATCTCCTCGATCAAGTCGGCCGAGCCCAACCGGTCTTCCGAGAAGTTGTCCACATCAGCAATGGGTTTGCAGCCCAAGGCCTTGGTCAAGAACTCAACCTCATCTCTCTCCACATCCTTGATGACCAAGATATTCAACTTGGCCAAGAAGTGCAATGCCAACTCGTTGACCGCATCTCGCAAAATCGACTTCTGGATCAACAACACGTTGCACTTGGCCTTTTTGATTTTCTTGCAGATGTTCAACAAGTACGCGCGCTCCTCCTTTAGGATCTTGTCCATCTGCCTGTAGTCACTGACCACCACGTTGTTCTCCATGTCGGGCTTTGGGGGAGATAGCTGGAACTGAATGAACCCAATCTTGGCCTTCTCCATTCTGGACGGCCCACCGGCAGACTTCAACACATTTTGCGTGAGCACCACGCCATTGACCAACTCGGTGTCGTCAATGGTGCCGCCAACCTTCTTAATGAGCCTGATGTCGTTCAAGTCCACATTGGTTTGCGAATCATTCATCACCTTTAACACGGAGTCCACCGATAACGGGGACAACAACAGCGAGTACTGCGACACGATCTTTGACGAGAGCGATGTGGACGCAGCTTTGATCAACACGTCTCGGTCGTCCAACGTCACTTTATGAGACATGTCCAAGAACACCTCACACACCCGGGCGGCCGCTCTTTGAAACGATTCTCCAATGAGCGTTGGATGGATGCCCTTGTTGAGTAACTTTTCTGCCGCCCCCAAGAGCGATCCCGTCAAGATGGCCACCGATGTAGTGCCGTCACCAGCCTCCACATCTTGAGCCGCACTGACATCCACCAACATTCTTGCCGCCGGGTGCAAAATGGCCATGTGCTTAAGGATGGTGGCGCCGTCGTTTGAAATGATGATTTCACCCTTTTTGGTCTTGATCATCTTGTCCATCCCCTTGGGGCCCAAGGACGTTCGGATGGCATCGCTGACGGCTCGCGCTGCAAGCACATTAGCCTTTCTGACCTCCTGGGGCTTTTCCTTATCCTTGAATGTAGCATTAGAAGGCATATTCTGCATTTTAGCCGTGGCCATGTTGTGCTAGCGTGTAGGGAGTCCGGGTTGGGGTGGTTTTCGCTGGGGGTTTTTTCCGGCGGCGCGTGCTTGTGTGCGCGTGACTGGCTCCTCGTGACCACATGGCTTCGGTGTACGGGGCGCGGCGCACCCATGTCACGCCCGCCCACCCCATGACCAAAGACACTCATTACTTCGGCCACTTGAGCATCGCCAGCTCTGAGGTTAACCAGTGCTCGTACTCATGCTGGAGCAAGTACTTCACCGGCCATATTCCCGAGGCCGTCGTCCTAAAAGACGTTCCTGACAGCTTCATCACTTATTTGAACAGCGACGGCATCACCTTACCGCCAGCCCCTGCCGCCGTCGCCCCCAACAGCGACAACGAATACAGTGACTGGGAGGACGACCATGCTCAAGCCGATCCTTGCGAGGGATTCCAGGACTTCGACAAGAAGGTGCAAGATGCTATTGCAAAGTACAAGGCCGTCATAGTCAAGCTCAATTGGTCAGCGCCCAAGGACGCCAAGTGGATCCTCATTAACAACTCGCTCCGGTGCACCTCCAACGCAGACGTTTATCTTTTGCTTAACGCGTCCGACCACATAGCACACGATTTGGATGGGCATATTTATGAAGAGTGTGAAGACCAGAGCGAGGCCATGATGGCCGCGCCCGAACTCGTCATCAAGCGGTGGATCGCAGACTTCAATCCGGCGCTTGAGTTCCGGGTGTTTGTCAAAGACAACGAGGTGGTTGGCGTGTCGCAGCGTGACCTCAACCACTATGAGTTTCTCTCCAAGATCCACGCCAAGCTCCACTCGACCATCGCCACGTTTCATGAGCATGTTCTCCAAGGCTCGGGGTTCCCGTTGAAGTCTTACATCGCTGATATCTATGTGCCCAGCCCATACCAAGCTGTAACCATTATTGACATTAACCCCTTCTCGCGCAAATGGGACAGTCTCCTCTTCACGTGGAACGAGCTCTTGGAACGGGACCCGCCCACTGGCAATGCCGGGGCTAGAGGCGCCAGCCGCGATTTCGAGCTCAGGCTCATCACAGAAACCAACATGGGAGCTTTGGCCCGCAAGGACCACTCGGAAAACCAGGTGCCGATCGAGGTCGTGGATGCGCTGATGAATAGCGAGGCTATGATTGAGCTTGCAAGGGCCTGGGACGGGCGCTAGGCGCATCACGTGGTGCGCGAGCCCAACGGGACCCCACATTGGGCGCGCACTCGCCCACGCCCTCACCCGATATATATTTGGCTTCCCTACACCGGCTCCTTATATTGGCTCTTTACATTGGTTCTTTACATTGGGTTTTCATTGGCTCTTTACATTGGTTTTCATTGGCTCCTCTACACTGTCTATCCTTCAGATCTGTCCATTGACTATTTTCTCCCAGATTGCCATTGCCATTGATCTTACCATGTACCACGTTTCTATAGACAAGTCAAAGGTATGTGTCCAGGTTCAGCCCCCCAGCCGCCACTAACCACAGATCCTCTTGCCCTCTTATAGAGGAAGATTGTTGGAAGGTATCACCTACAACAAGGCCAACAACACCCTCCTTTGGGTGGATATCATCAAGGCAGAGGTCCACCGCATCTTTTTGGACGACGCCAACCCCGAACTCAACCACCAGGTGGTGACGCTTGCCGAGCGTGGCGAATCTATAGGGGCCCTTGGCCTTACTCGGGACCCCGACGTGGTGTTGGTGTGCTGCAAAAAGGGTGTCGCCATGGCCAGCTTCAAGAAAGAGACCATTGAATATTTCCTCGAGTATCCGTTGAACGCGGAGCGAGGCGCCAGGCTCCGCTCAAACGACGGGATCATAGACCCCTGGGGTAATTTGTGGATTGGGCTCATGAATGATTTCCCCATTGCCACCAAGGAAGGGGTCTCTGCGGAGGGATGCTTGTTTCGCATTGACTGCAAGGACCACTCCGTCAAGCTCATGTTGGACAATGCACGCATCAGTAACGGGCTCGCATTTAGCGACGACGGAAGCAAGTTTTACTGGACCGACTCGCTCACGTTCAAGCTCTGGCAATTCGACTACGACAATGCCGCGCAGACGCTTTCGAACAAAAGCAGCTTGTTGGATATGCGGGACGTGTTTCCGGGAACGAACAGCCCCGAACCGGATGGGCTTTCTTTCGGCACCGACGGCCAGTTCTTCCATGCCGTGTTTGGAACGGGCACCGTGGTGCATTACGACACGGCGGCAGCCGTTCACGGGAAGTACACTGTGCCTGCCGAGAGAGTGACGTGCACCGCGATTGGCGGGGCCAAGAACGACACTTTGTTCGTCACCACGGCGCACGAAAAGCTCGCTGACCCCGACCATGTGATTGATGCCAGCGACAAGCAGGGCGACCTCGGCGGGTTCCTCTTCCAAATCAAGCCGCCGGTGTCTCTCAAGCCGCAGCACAAGTTTGTATGGGGATCACGGTAGGTCACGTGGCACCCCCAGGTCCGCCTCCACGCCCTCCGCCAAGGCCTCGCTGCGCAACTTCACAACCCGCTGCACAAACTCCTCCACCAACTCGTTCTCCTCTGCGCCGCCCATTCGGAGCTCGCATAGTCTCATATTGGCAATTTCCTTCCTATTGTCAAAGATCGGCTCCTTGGTGATGGAGGAGTCAAGCATAAGCTTAAGGAGCACCGAGAGGTGAGCTCTCAATGATTTATAGGCTAGCATGGCCTTGATTTGGCGGTCTTCGGCGATTTTTTGGAGGAGCAAGTGTGAAGCAGTGGTGTTGCTTGCTTCGTTGTCACTGGAGCCGCTCAGGCTGTCGTGGCTGGTACTGAGCCCGACGCCTGGGGCTGGCGGTGCGCTGGGGGGTGAAGATTGACGGCCATCGTGAGAATGAAGGGGGCTCTTGAAACACGCCAACGTGCAGTAAGGAACGTAGCACTTGGGGCACTTGTAGCGGGCTTCTTGGATGCCGCACACCTGGCATTGTCCTAGGGGCATGGCAGGGGGGTGAGTGGGTATGGGTGAATGGTGACGGGGGATGCGGGAGATGACTTTGCATGCAACATGCGCGCACGTGCCCGCTGCTTCCAGGGCGATACCGGGATTAAATGCAAAAATCTGTCCAAGGCAGACGGGACAGATGGGAAAGATGGGACAGAGAGGACAGACGGGACAGACGGCACAGACGCGGACAGGGAGACAAGAGAAGTAAAAATGCCCAAGGATCACGTGGCCAAATGGACAGCAAGTCGAGCAGGGAACCGATGCGCCCGGCCAATACAGAAGAGTCCGTCTCCAAGAAGCAGCCCAGGCCAAAAGGGCCGCTCACATGGCAAGGCCGATGTGTGGACCTTGTTGTTATGGTGGTGGGTCGAATGAGTTGCATGGGGAGCTCAGCGTAAGACATGCACATATGCCTGCATGGTAGATACCTGTATGACACATTGCTCCTGCAGGTAACAGAGCACCCGCAGCAAAATAGCACCGCAGGAAAATAGCACCCGCAGCAAAATAGCACCGCAGGAAAATAGCATCCGCAGGAAAAAAGCGCCGCAGGAAAGCGCCCGCCGCACGTGACCACAATAGCCGGAAAAGAGCAACCGACTCAGGGAGGTACGGGTGCAACACTTTAGGCGGGCGGGGACGCCATGAGTTTCCGGACCTGCATATATTCCCGGCAAAGACTGGTGCTAAAGCAAAGACCCTTTAGCAGAGCCCATTTGCGAGGGTCATACCTTGGGAGCAGCGTCAAGTCGGTCCCAGACGCGCGCCCGATGGTGGGCCAAGCGCTGATTGGCCAATACGCACCAGGTGATGAGTGATGAGTAATGTGCAGGTGATGAGTGATGTGCAGGTAATGAGTAATGTGCAGGTGATGAGTGATGCGCAGGTGATGAGTAAATGCGCGGGCAATGATGGGCCAATGCACAGGCGATGGACAATTACGCAGGCGATGATGGGTACATGTATGCGCGAGTGCGATCAAATCCACGACACAGCGCGTGCGCACAGTGTGCAGGAGAGCGCGGGCCGCGCCGTCTACAGGCTGGGGCAGTGGAAAGAGGCTGGCTTGCGCCAGACGCTCGATGTTCATTACTCGTAAAAGAGGGGCGTTTCTCGGCACTTGGGCTTCGCGCCCTCGCGCAAGACGTGACGCCTAGTAGGATGGGCCCGGAAACACCGGCATTTCCGGGGCCATATGCATGGCCATGGGGCCGATTCTGGAGGCCGGCAGTGGGTCCCAGCCATGGACCTGCAGGCCGGGATACTGCATCGCGCCATACACCGGAGTCACCTGCGGGTAAGGGGCCAAGTGGCTGGATGCAAAGGGTTTGGTGGGCGACGTGTACATCGGGAAGTACGCGTGGGAGGCCGCCCCAGGGCCCGCAAGCGACACCGGGGTCACCGGCCCCCCCATGTTCGGCGTGGAGTTGTACGACGCGTTGCTGGCATATGTCATGGGGCTTGTGTTCAACGTGGCCAAGAGCGGCGGCGTGGTGGTGGAGAATGCACCATGCACCGCGGCCCCCTCGTCATGGCGCCAGTACTCACTAGGGCCGCCGCCTCCAGGGATGCCCACATGATACCGCAACGTGGCAATGTGGGCCTCGTCTAGGTCGCCTAGCTTGTCCCAGAGCTGGGTTTGGTGCTTCACGTTGAGCGCGTAGTCCATGGACGCTAGCACATTCTGCTCGAGCTGGTTCAACATGCCGAGCGACATGTCAAACCGGGAATACTTGCCGAGCACGCCCTGCCACGTTTTTAGCGTGTAGCTCTGGTCATTGAGGTATTTGTTGGAGAGGATGAGCGATGCAATGATGATGAAGTAGGGGAGCGAGTCGGACTTGTCGAACGCCAAGGAATTGATGCTGTTATGCTGGTATTTGTAAACGAAGATGAGCGCCACCGAGAGGTTGGTGGTGTTCAAGTCTAGCGCCTGGATGACTGCGCTCAAGTCCCGGGCCTTTTCGGGGTCCGCCTGGTGGACATTCAAGTAGCGGAAGCAGCACTGTAGAAACGTGTCCGAGATGGATGACATGGTGTGAGGGGGAACAAGCGCCGGGGGGTAGGGCAGGAACTGGCAGAAGGAAAAGGGGTTTCACGGGGCGGCTAGCAGGGGATGAGGGATTGAGGTGGTGGTATGGATGGGGCGGCGGGAACGACGGAGTAGAAGAAGCAAGTGGGCGCAGACGTAGGGGCGGATATGAACGGTATTTAAATAAGTCCCCGTTTAGACGCGATCACAAGTGCATCCACATCACCAAGGCTACAGGAAGTGGTACTACCAGGTACTTTTGCCTGGTTCGCAGCCATTACAAGCAATGGTTTTAAAACCAAGGCGGAATTTTCCTTTTCTGCGCCTGAAATTTACCACCTCAAACAGATATGTGCGCGAGGGTGCAGGCAGATGCACCCACCCAGGGCGTATGCACGCCTGAAGCAAGAAAAGCAATGCGGCCACTAGAAACGACCCGAGAAGATGAGCATTCTCGCAGCACAGACAAAATAGGAGGCATAAAATCCCCCCGCCAACGCTGGCCGGCCGGCGGGATCCCGCGGAGTCCGCTTTGAAACCCGGGCAAAGATGCCCGTTTCGTGGCCACGCCCTCCGCCAGCACGCCATGCCTGGCCATAGCAGCCCGGTATGCTGCCAGAGCAGCCCTGCTTGCAGTGGGTGGCAGCACAGAGGCCCCGGTGCTCACGCATATGGCCATCCCCGTATATTCCAGAGGCCCACCTCGAGATGCGCGCGGTAGGTCACGTTTACGTGCAGCGGCCGACAATGCGCCAATGCTGCAAATTGAAGCACAGCACGGACTGCACAGAGCCCGCTGGTGAAACTCAAGCGTGTTACGTAGATGACTTCAACCGCAGTACAGGTGTACGAGCACACCCGCAACCTGGGCTCGCCAGCACCAACAAGAAAAAGCCGCACCTCCGGCCATTTTCTGTGGCCGGCAACAAGCCTATAGTGGTCATTTTAGTAGCCGGCAACAAGGATTTGGTGGTCATTTAAGTAGCCGGCAACAAGCCTATAGTGGTCATTTTAGTAGCCGGCAACAAGGCTTTGGTGGCCATTTTCTGTAGCCGGCAACAAGGCTTTGGTGGCCATTTTCTGTAACCGGCAACTCCGCGTTAGCGGCCATTCTCAACTGCCGACAACAAAGCGTTCGCATTGCGGCTCCCCATAATGGCCCTGCCGTGCACGCTTGGGCCGCCGACCAAGTCGCCTGCTGTGTTTCCCGCCAAGCGCACCGGCCCACGGCTTCGTTTCAGACCTGGTGCACATCGGACCCCGAATTCCTCTCCGAAACTGTTCCAGAGGGAGCGGCTCGCACGCCGGAGGCCCGCAGGCCCGGCGCCGCACGTGACCGCGCCCTTTTGCACGGCCCTCTTTTCCGAAATATGCTCGGTGTCGCGAGGATCGCAGGGCACTGCAGACGAAGGCATGTTTCAGAAATGGAGCCTGGCTCCATGGGCGTGGCGGGTTCGCCTCACGTGGCGCTCCCGCTGACCGGGCGGAGCACCGGCCCGTCATCAAAACTCTCACTCCATCCACATTGCCCTCTCACCGCCTCCTTTTCCTTCCCTTCTCCGATTGGCTCGCACATGAACAGGTGTTTACACATGCACATCCGCTTATTTGAAAAGGCCTCCCTCTTCTCCTTTCCGCAAAGACCTCAAGTGGGCTCCCCGCCCCTTCTGGCCGTGGGAGCACAAATGGCGCTTTCATCGTGGCGCAACGTGGGAACAGCTGCACCCACCAATCCACGCCTTTCCAAAAGAAAGTCTGTTCAGGGGTGATCCAGAGCGGGTGTGCAGGCGGCGGTCGTGGGGCCGCGGCGCCGCAGCGCCGCAGGGCGGCTCAGAGCAGAAAGCAAGTTACACCTCACCCTGGTTACGGTTTGCCGCCGCTGTGTGCTCGTAACCGCCACAACCAGCATATGGGAGTTCAGGGGGCAAGTACAGGGGCTGCAAGTATAAGGGTGGCAATGTTAGGGAGCGAAGAATTGCGCGCGCCTAGCATTCATGGATCGCGCCTGTTTTGGGTCATGGCGGCGCACCAGCGAATTTCACTGCCATGGTCGGCACATCGCATAAGCAAGGGCAGGGGGGAGACCAGCCTGGGGTTGCGCTACCCGCTTGTGCAGGACAATCCTGGAACATATAATGGACGCCAACAAGATGGCATGGATTCCGCCGGTACCGCGGAAGCGCTGGCAAGAACGTTGGCAATGCTTGTTCACCCGACCCCACCAAGGTACGTTGGTCCCAGGTGGCACCAGTGCAGCTGCAGTGTGCCCTGAGTTACTGGACTGAATTTGGCACTAAGGAAGACTACGAAGGCATGTACAGCGCTGGTGTGGGAGAGCTTATTTGGTCGTCTAACTTTGGCGGCTTATTTGAGGCGGTTCATTTAAGGCGGTTCATTTGCGGCGGCTCATTTGCGGCGGCTCGTTTCAGGCGGCTCGCTTCACGTGGTTCATTTCAGGTGGCTCAATTCGGCTCACTGTGGGACTCACGTGCCGGGGCATGCACAAATAATGAAGCTGACGCGGCTGACGCGGATGTCATGGTGCGCACGTTATGTGCATCACTTGTTGACAAATTCGGCAGCGCTGATTGACAGTGAAAGGAAGGAGCAGCCTGAGCAGCCTGCGAAACTGGACAAAGCAGCACGTGACGCCCATCGACACATCAGGCCAGCGCCAACAACTCGTGCTGGAGATGAACCCTCCCACGTGCAGGCGGACCTCGCGTGCACCCCACACCTGTTTCGCATGGACTTTTCCCCCTTCGGCTCTGTCTCAGACAGATGGGGCCACTCTTCAATGCATCTCATTTTCCGGCACCGATCGCGCACATGCAATGAGGTCATGGAAGGTGCGAGGAAGTCCACCCCGGGATTGACCCCAAACTTTCCGTCGATGAGATATCATTCAAATTTTTCTAAGCAGCCGCCTGCATCACGGAATTCCATGTTGGTTCCGTTAAAGAACGGGGAGCTCTTGGGGTGGCACACTGCACGGAGGACCTGCACGCTGCAGTGTGCAGTACCCTACGCTCCCAGTCCGCTTTACACAGATGTGAGCGTCGTTTTGGACTTCACAATGCTGGTGGGAGAAAGGCTTCCGCTTACCTCCCCGATTTCGATTTGGGCCCGGCCGGCCCCACAAGCCCGCTCCCCAGGTGCGCGGCGCTACGGAGACGTTGGTGGGTGTCTGCGGCAGCATCACATCTGCGCAGCAACGCTACGTCAATACTGCGGCGCCAACGAACGGTTCTTCTCATCCTGCACACCAAAAGATTCTTTGCAGCGCAATTTTGGTCCAGTTCATCAACCTTCTTCCATTTTCTTCCGCTGGCGCCCCGACACCGTTACCCACACCACCACAACCACTTGGGTTCTTTTCAGCGCCGAAACCTCCCTAATCCTCCCGGCTTGCCATGCAGAATATCAGCGGCCAGTGGCTGCCCATCCAGCCGCAGCAGCAAGTCCCCCAAGACCCAGGTGTCCACCACCCAGCGCACACTTCACTGCCGTTCCAAGCGCAGGCGCAGGCCCATGCCCAGGCTCAAGAACAAGTCCAGCTGCACACCCGGCCTCTGCTTCAGCCGCCCATGCAGCAGCCGTCGCAGCCCCACCTTCTGAATCCGCCTGGGCTCTTCACGGCCCACCACGCTCTGGTACAGCAACCGCTCAATCTACATCACCAACACATGCCGTTCCCGTTGAAGGCGATGGGCAACAATGCGTCGCCCGTGGTGGCGTCTCCGGCGCAGTACGTGCACCAGTCTGGCAAGGCCCGGCCGCCGCTTCCGCCCGTGGTGAAGATGGAAGCCGACCCCACCGGCATCGGCCCGTTTGGACCCATGCCCGAGGTGATTGTTTCGCACGGCAGGAAGCCGTCTGTCGACAGGCAACGCATTCGGGTCAACCGGGCGTGTGACCGGTGCAGACTCCACAAGATCAAGTGCACTGGCTTGCACCCATGTGTGAACTGCTCCAAGCAAGGCACCGAGTGTGTGATTCGGTCGGCGAGGACGTCGGCGGAGCCCGCGCCGGCGAAGAAACGCCGAGCGGAGGACGAAGAGTCTAGTTCCTCGCCGCAGTCGAAAACCTCCGACACATCCCCCATGGAGTACACGTCCGGACGAAGCGACGACTCCCCCAGCAAGCCCAAGCAGGCCGCCAGTGGCGGCGCCAACGTGGCAAAAGATGAGGCGTACACGACGTACTTGGAGAACCGAGTGCAGTATCTCGAACACCTCGTGGCCCGCAACACGACGGAGTCCGGGCCGGGCCTGCATCCCAAGGAACAGCGGTTGAAGGACCTCATGGACATCCTTACGCCCACCCTGACCAAATGGAAAGTGGCGCGGCGTGTGCAGGGCGCGTTGGCCATCCAGCTCTGCCAGACCTTGTACGACAGTCTATCTGAGGAAGTGCGCCAGGGCTTGAGTGTGCCGCGGACCAATCATTACGGCTGGAACATGTCTGGGTGCAACTACATGAAGCTCGAGGGGCTTCCGCCGGTCCCCCGCATGGACGACATCTGCCTGCAGCGACAAAGCGAGTTTCTCGACTTCTTTTTCCGCGAGATCAACCCCATCTATGCGATTCTCCATGAGTCCGTGTTTCGCGAGCAGTATGAGGCGTTCCAGAAGCTCCAGAGCGACGAGCCGGCGTCCAACAATACGGCCTTGTTCCGCGCCATGATCTTTTTGGTGTTTGCCATGAGCATTCGGTTCCGGGAGTTCATGAAACCCAACGGGCCCTCCATGCAGATGCTCCAGCTCGAGGAGTCTCTTTTCAAGTACAGCTACGAGACCGTGCAGCTCTTTTCCCAGGAATGGGAGTCGTTTGAGTTGATCCAATGCTGGCTCTTGACCACGTTGTACTTGCGAATCACCCAACGGCAGACGTCGTGTTTCTTTGCATTGGGGAACGCCGTGAATATGTGCCGCGGCATGGGCTTGGGCAAATACGAGTCCATCATCCCCGATATCAAGCCCTACACCAAGCTCAAGGCAGAGAGAATCTTCTTTTCCGTGTACATCTTCGACCGAATCATTGGCCTTCAGGGAGGCCGGTTCCGGGCCTTGAGCGATGTGGAAATCACCCGCACTTTCCCTCTGCTTGAAAACATCACCGGTGCGTGCAGTGACGGGTGGAACACGCTTCCTGCCCTCGCAATGGTGCACATGGCGCGGTTGTCCAACTTCATGGAGATTGCCATTTCCAATGATGAGGATCGCGGCAAGGCGGAGCTCATCGAGCGGGAGTTCCTGGCGCTAGACCGGTTCTTGGACCGCGCCGGCTTCAACAGCATGGACGATTCCAGCGGCCCTCCGGGCAATTTCCCCGCGATATCGCCCATGGTCAAAGCGCAGGTGCGGTTGCACTACGGCGAGTTGGTTGTGTCGGTGCATGGCAAAGGGTTGTTCACGTACCTTGGCCAAAATGTGTCGATAGAAGGAATCAACACGGCGCGGGTGTTCGAGGCCAACAAGATGATCATCGCCACGTTCCAGAAAATCGAGGAGTTGAACTACTTGAACGCGCCGTGGTATCTCACCTTGACGTCGCTTCTCTCGGTGGGCATCACATGCCTCGTGTACATGCACGTGCAGACCAATCTCGGCGAAGCGAAGCAGCTTTTGAACGAAGCGGTGGCCTTCCTAAAGAAGCTCAAGAACACGCCCGTCCGAGACGAGGACGGCAAGCTCGTGTTCCGGCAGCGGTTCAAGATGGTGGAGGAGTGCATCTGGTTGATCAAGATGATCAACCACTTTATGATTTTGAGCTTCGAGCAGTCCATCAAGAGTTTGGCCGACCTCGGCATCGACCACGGGTCTTCCGCCGTCAACAAGCGGCTTTTCCTGCAGTTTGGCTGGGACAACACGAAGCCGGGCGGCCTCGACATGTTGATGAATCAACGCAGCCACAGCGAGGGCGAAAACGCCCGCCCGGAAAAATGGGATTCCCACACGAGCCTAGTGATGGATAGCAGCCCGGAGAGCTGTGTTTCGCAGCCGAAGGGGAATACCGTGGCGGCCGAGGAGTTTCTTGAGAATTTTGCTTGGTTCGAGCAATGGATGGACTCGGGCCAGGATATCTAGGCCTTTTGCTTCTATGAAATCCAGTCACATCTGGGCGTGTCTACATGGAATCCACATTGAAGGATTCGACATTCAGAAGGTGTCTGTTGAGACTACAAGCGCGAATAATGTGCTATACTTGTCCATCATATGATCCAGTTTCCAAATGATCCAGCGTCCATATGATCCAGTGTCCATATGATCCAGCGTCCATATGACCCCGTGTCCATATGCTCCACTATCCATAAGTGAGGTACTAAGCTGCTGTTGACTCGCTGCGGTTATGCCGAAGGTTCACTCCTACTCATCATTGGTGTTCGGCCAGGAGTCAGATCCCAGCAGTCTAGACACGCCCAGGGCATCGCGTACAGCAGACTGGTGCAGCGATGACAGCACAAGCGCATGTTGTGTGCAGTGCGCACGTCACTTCCTAGCGCGGCACCTCCCGAATGGCATCCAAGTGTTTTGCAAGCACTTGCATGTGGTTGTTTCGGCACAGTCTCTCCATTGATGCGTGCCCACCTGCGTGCCCACCTGCGCGGCACAAGATCAGTCGGGCGCAAGATCAGTCGGGCACAAGATCAGTCGGGCACGAGATAGGAGCAAGCGGCGCCAAAACCCCAGCCGGGCGGGTCGGGCAAAGGCGAGGCGTTTGGCTAGCAAGACTATGCCCCAGTCACCGCCACCAAAGATGGAGGAAAACAGAGCACAGGTGGAGAAAGAGTACAGGAGGAGAAAGAGTGCAGGTGGAGAAAGAGTGCAGGTGGAGAAAGATGGACGGACCGTATACATAGACAGAACTCAGATAGTAAAATAGTGCAGATAGTCACAGGCACATGTGACATCCTGAGATGGCAGAGATGGCAGAGCCCACACGTGCTCACATACTTCAATCTCATATGTACACTCCAGTCGGCCGCATTCTCTGTATGCACTCCGGGACTATATGCACTCCGGGACAGAACCCGGAGCAAGGCGAAATTCCCAGTGATGGCCCAAGGGTGCGGACGCGCCGAACGAGCGCGACGGTACGGATTCCATGTTTCACTCCCTTTAGGACTAAGGCGGTCACGTGACGTGGCCTCGAGGGCCATGCGGCGGTTTGGCCGGGGGTCTGGCGGTGGTCTGGTGGTGGTCGGTGGTGGTCAGATACGGCGGCGGGGCCGCGGCAGTTGCAGCCCGCAATGTGTCAAGCCCCATAATCGATGCGCATCGATGGATCCGGAAACGCGGCCGGCTGCGCGAGCAAAAATGCAGTGACAGAGGCGGGGGGCCGGGGCAGGTGTGCATGTGAGCGGTGCTATCGCATCCGCAAGTTTGCGCCGGAAAATCTTTTTATGCGTGAGAAATTTCGCCGGCGACATGCAGTGCCATCGGAAAGATTCTACAGGCCCGATGAGGCCCCCCGGCCACAAGCGTGAGCCCAGGGCGGCCCACCGCGAGCTGGGGAGCCTGTGATGAGCACAAGAGCAGAGCTTGGCCCGAAAACCCAAAGCCCCGCCCCTGGCGCATGGCTCGCAGCGTCGGCCCTGGCGGCTCGGCCACCACAGTTTCTCCGACATATAACGCTCCTATCCGCGCACTTCTCCATACTTGTTCAAGCCTTGGAACGGCCTCACACATACTCCACCTTCTTTTCCAGCCCGATTTCCTTCCACTGCCCCCCGTTCCTGTATCACGTCCACGGCGCTTGTCCAGGACCCGCCGCCGCCTCCCCTTGCGCCTTCCCCATACCCTCCACCCCTGCAGGCCTCTACCATGGCTACTCCCGACAAAAAGTCCAAGGACGACAGGCCTTACAAGTGCACAATGTGCGACAAGGCGTTCCACCGCCTAGAGCACCAGACCCGCCACATCCGTACCCACACCGGCGAAAAGCCCCATCCCTGTACGTTTCCAGGCTGCACCAAGCGCTTCTCGCGCAGTGACGAGTTGACCAGGCACTCCAGGATCCACAGCAACCCCATGGGCCGCAAAAGGGGGCCCCGTACAGATGACCCGTCTTTGGACCTGTCGTACGCGCTCATGCCCGAGAATGCCGTGCCTATGCCCATGGCCGTGTCCGTGGCGTTTGATGCCAACGGCGCTCCCCACTACTACCAGAACCAAAGTTTTCCTGTGTACGTGGTGCCGCATCCCCATCAGCCGCTCATGTCGCCGTCTCTAGCGCTCATGCCTCCGTCGCTGGCCATACCCGTGCACCCGGGCATGCTGGGCCCTTCCCACGTGTCCGGTCTGGGCCATCTCGTGTCCGGTCCGGGCCATTCCCTCGTGTCTGGCCTGCTGCCTCATACACACATGTCTGGCCTGCTACCTCATACACACGTGCCGGGCCTGCTACCTCACAAACACATGTCGGGCCTGCTGCACATCCAACCTGCCCAAGCCGCCAGGAGTATCCCGCAAATGCCATCTGTGCCGAGCGTGTCCCCCATGCACCCCCCCTTGTACTCCGGGGCCAAGTCGCCGCCCTCGTCGTTGCTGGTGCAAAGACAGCCAGACCCCGCGGTGTTCTCCTTACCGTCTTCGCCTACCGGAGTGCTGCACTCGGCTCCCCTGACCTGGTATCAGCAGCCGCAAGAGCAGGCGCCGTTCCAGTTTAGTTTCGCGCTGAAACAGGCCCTCCCGCCTTCCGCCGACGCCTTGGTCCCGCCTTCCGCCGACGCCTTGGTCCCGAAACCCGTGGTAGCACCCCCAGGTGCTGGCGCAGATAACGCGCTTCAGAAGTCCAAGAGCCAGACATCCATAACCTCGGGCTCCAGCCAGGCCTTCACCAACCCAAGCACAAACAATAGCACCACCAACCCAAGCACAAACAATAGCACCAACTGCACCGAAGACTCCGCCGGCCAGTCGCTAAGCACGTCGCCCGACCAAAGCACCCAGCGCAAAATGCCGCCCTCGTTCACCAACCTCAACGACTATTTCCAGAAAAGACGGCCCGCGTCCTCGGCGTCCTTGCTGAAGCTCAAGTCGAGCCAGTCCGTCAGCAGCTTGACGTCCATCAACTCCATCTCGCAGCTTCCTCGCATGACGCCGCTCAAGTCGTCTCCGCCCGGTGCTGCGGCCGCCGTGCCCAAGCAACTGTCGCTGACCCACTTGAACTTGGAGTTTGCCCAGCCAAGCAAGAAGTCAAGGCCCAACTCGCCTTCGCAGTCGGCCATGAACTTGTACATGACTCCCAACCTGGTCCAAGACAGGCCCGCGGCCCACCGCTCGCCGCCCTCCGCGTACCCGGTCTCGCAGGTGCCCAGCAATGCGTCCTTCATCATTTCGCCCTCGGAGACCCCGCTCCAGACCCCGTCCCAGTCGCCGCCCTTGCTTCCACAGGCTTCCAGTGAAAATGAGCTCAACTCTCTATCTTTGATTAGTAAGTTGGAGAAGCAAAAGTCGCAGAGGGAACAAGACTCGAGCATCGCCGTGAATGGCACGACTCTTCCTCCTATACGGACGGTGTTTAATTTTGAGAATTGACAGGTCTCAGTCACCGATTACTCAGCAAGTAATTCAGTTCCAGAAAGGTACAGAAATGCCTGCGGAGTGGCATAGTTATAGAATGGTTCGGTGTTACAACCCTTGAAGATTCTCCCCATGTGTTATAGAGTGTACATTTACACGGCTTGGGAAAGTAGAAATAAACGGTTGGTCATATGGTGCATTGAATGTCTGCGTAGTGTGGGGCCCATATCTTGACACGTGACTGCCCTGGATCCAGAGCAGCCAGAGCACCATCTGGTCCTCCTTAAGCCTACAAGTATCAGTACAGGTCAGTAAAAAGGTAGTCTACGGGTCAGTACCGGGGTAGTCTACAGGTGGACGGTCCTTGCCCAAACGTCCGCGGTCCATCTTACCCAAGTAAAAGACTACGTGGTTATGGGCCACCGGGCTGCGTGCAGAGTAGTCATTCTGCTGCAGCAATGTCCGTGGGTCCCCGCCCAGACCCCAGCCTGCCTGGTTATCCAGCTGGACCTGCACCTAGGACCTGGACCTGCACCTGGCCCCGGCAGAACCGCCATAGCCCAAGTTCCTGGCCGCATCAGCAGACAATTTAAACTATTAGGCGCGCTACGTGGTCAAGCCAGGCAACAACTGAGCGCCTAACACAAGCCTCACACGTGCGCCACGCGATGTGCAGGACCGCCCGAGGGCAACTGCCCCATTGAAAAACTTTTCCTTGCGCACTTGTCCCTCAAGCCTTCAATTTCATTCCTATCAACCTTTCTTGGAGAGTGTAGGTACAATACTTGAGATCCCCATTCCATCCTATTGCCCTCGCTCCCTTGGGTTTTGTCCGACTCGACGCCCCGCGGTTTCCTCCCATTTCCCCATTGGGATCCCGCTGCTTGAGCCCCAACCCTTTGTCCCCCAGGAAGCGTTTCTGTTCCTTGTGGACGCCCACTTTGGCAGTACTACGCGAGCTTTTGATTAAGTCCTCGTGCCTGTCTGCCTGCAAGGTTTTTGCCCAGTCTTTGCTGACCAGTATTGACCCTGTTTAAGTGTTTGCACTTGCCCGTGAAGCTTTCACTCGAGTGCTGCTCTTTTTTGCGGAGTTCCGGTTGGAATTTTTGTCTGGCTGCTCGTGACTGACCTTTGCGTTCGTGACTGACCTTTGACCGACTGTTGGTGAGTGTTTTTTGGCCTGTGCTCTCTGAAACCCTCTGCAACTGATCCTCGATCCACTGATCGATCCCTGACCGCTGGTTCCTATCCTGAAACGTGATCTTTCTGGAACTCCTCTGTTTCCCTCGTTGGATCCCCATCCCTGGTCGTCAGTTTTCATTGGCCTGCGCCACTTCCCAGCGCCTGTTCCCTTAGCCTTGGCTGAAGCTTCTTTTGCCATGTACCTGTCCTACCACGCCATCGGCACCTCCGGCCACCGCGTGCCATCGCTGTATGGCTTCATGTCAAACCCCCCCTTTGCGCCTCAGGCGTACCCTTCCGCCGGTGGCTTGCCGCCGCCTCCGCCGCCATACTTGCAGCCTCACTTGTATGCGCCTCCAATGGCGCCACCCCTGAACCAGGTGCCGGTTACCGGTGGAATCAGCGCGGTTTTGGAGTATGACCCCGCCACAATGTCTGCATTCATGTGCTGGTGTGTTTTTGGCGTGCTCAACCAGACCAGAGGGGCCTCCCCTGAATTGGAGAGCTCCGTCACGGCCATTTTGAACGCCACGCGCTTGCCGAGATGCACCATTCTCGTGGCCTTGGAGTACACCAACCAACGCTTCTTGAACTCCCTGCCCTCGGCCTTGTCTGATCAAGACATGTACACCATCATAGTGATTGCCCTTGTGTTGGCCAACAAGTTTAATGATGACAACACCTTCACCAACAAGTCGTGGGCCAGTGCAAGTGGCATCGCCGTGGCGCTGCTCAACACCGAAGAGTCCACCTGGTTGGCTGCAGTGGGCTGGAGGTTGAATGTGGTCAAGTACTACCGCGAGGTTGCCACCATGGAGGAATGTTGGAACACATGGCTCAACAAGTACTCCTTGATGCCTCCTCTGCAAGGCTTGGCCAACATTTATCCCGCCGGTGCGGTGACTCACCTTCCAAGGTTCGCCGCCTCCATTCCATCGTCGCCCTCCTATGCAACGCCCTCCTATACGACGCCGTCGTATACATACTCGTCTCCGAGCGTGGAGTCGCCCGTCAGGTACGATGGCTGGGCCGCTGCGCCCTCTGCGGGCTACTACCACTACGCGGCGTCATCGAACCCATACGCGCTGCTTCCTCAGCCATCGATATGGTCGCCTGAACACGTGCAGTCTTCCAGCCAGTTTTCGCGCCAGCCATTCTACGGCTACGGCAACTCTTGTTACAATAACAACTGCTTGGCGTCGTGCTGAATTTTTATTGCAATAGCAACCGCATGGTGTCGTGCTGGTGGCCCATGGCACGGCCTGTCCTGTGTGTGGACGAGACCAGAGATATCGCGTGAGACGGCGAAGCGTCGATTCCAAAACCCATTATGGCCTCGTGTGGCTTGGGCATTGTTTTTTTGTTGTTTTTGTTGTTTGTTGTTGTTTTTGTTGTTTGTTGTTGTTTTTGTTGTTTGTTGTTGATTTTGTTGTTTGTTGCTTGTTGTTTTTTGTTGTTTGTGAGCTAGTCATTGTCTCGTCGGTGACTGATGCTTTCGACACTATCCTTACATGAGGTCTAATAATTCCAAACTCACACCTCTTGCTGGAATATGTGTGTAATGTAAACCGTCTACTGAAGCTGTAGTGAATTTAATGAGCAGCGAAGGGGCGCACTCAGGCATTCACCTTGGCCCTTTCAAGACCGCCGGTGGCTGTCCGTAGCTTGTAGTGCCCGTGCTAAACGCAAACAATGTACTTTTAGTGACTATCTACTCGTCATCCTTGGCCTCGAACTCGCCGTCGTCGTCCTCGTCGTCCTCAGACAATCCCGTCTCTTCTGCGGCCTTCTTGTAGTCCACCACCCTTCCCCTGGTTCTGCGGCCACCGGTGATGATATTGGACTCGTCAATCTCCAACAAGTTATCTTCTTCGTCGTCGTCGTCGTTCTCGCCCTCCTCGACGTTCTCCTTGTCTTCTTCGTCCGACTCGGGGTCCTCGTTGGGGAGCCCCTCGTACTGACGCCTTCTGGCTCTCTTCTTCTGAGGCTCTGCAGCTGTCTCTGCCTCCACTGCCGGCCGCTTTTGTTCGTTGGCCTGGCCTTGTGGAGTGTCGTTGGCGGCGGGGTCTTGAGCCGAGTCTTGACCAAGGTCTTTACCGTTGGCCTTAGCATTGTCCTCGGTTTTGTCCTCAGCGTTGTCTTCTCCGTGCTCAGCGTTGTCTTCTCCGTGCTCAGCCTTGTCTTCACCGCCCCCACCGTGACCTTGGACAGTTTCTGCGCCATGCTTCAAGGCCTCTGGCGCAGCGGCCTCTGGTTCGTTGGACTCAACCTTTTCAATGGTGCTCAGTTTGGCTTCAGTAGACATATCACTTGTCAAAGGAGTTTGCGGGGAACAGGAGTGGAGGAAATGCCGCGTCCCTCGCGCGGCCGGGGCCAGGGTTGCTGCTGGCAGGGACTGTGTAGACCGTTTGGCGGGGTTCCTGCACAGACGACTCGACCAGAGCAAAAGACCGTGCCCGTCACATGATCCGTCGCTTCAGCTGCCACGACCTTCCAGCCTCTGTCCCATGTGTGCATTGGGGACGATCAGGCCGCCGGCCTTATCACCTATGGTTCTAGAACGTACATTTTTCCTGCGTATAACGTACATTACTTTTACTGCATCTAACCTGACATCCACGTTACGGGAGCTTTTCAAGCACCGTCTCGTTGGAGGGGTTCGTTGATTTCTGGAAGTCATCCACAGCCGTAAAGAAACCGACCAAGGCCACGCCACAGACTCTGGCCGCTGGTCACGTGACGAGGCCCCATCGGGCTAGTCTTGGCGATGGCGGACCCAAGGCCACAAGACACCTTCTTCCAATGAGCTGCAGCCTGCGGCCAGGTCTGGGACCCAGCAAGAAGCTGCAATTCTTCATGCGGGCTTAGTGGCGGTTCGGCCTCGGTTCGTTCTTGGTCACTTGTATCCATGGGTAGCGCACTACCCTGGGTAACACCACTCTGATCACCCATCCTTCATTTGTATTACTCCTTTCTTTTATTCGTTCCTCATTTTATCGCCTCTTGTTCCTCCTTTCTCTTTTGTAGCTCTCCCATTTCCCTTGCCTTCTCCCCTCCCATCCACATTTCCACGCCTTTACTCATCCTTGGAATTACAAAACCATACCTTTCAAGGCCGCTTAATGCCATCTCGCCCAATACCTAAACGAAAGGCCGTCATTGCCTACCGTATCAGGTGACTAGGACTGGTCCGTTGCGAATTGGGGTGTCTGAGAGACGCAGACCGAGGAGCCTTTTCACATCTCTTGTATTTATTAAACGTTTGTTCATTAAACGTTTGTTTATTAAACATTTGTTTATTAAACGTTTTTCATTAAACGTTTTTCATTAAACGTTTTTTATTAAACGTTTTTTATTAAACGTTTGTTTATACTGTCCTTCTTCACATTCATCACCCGTTTACTTGTTTTCGTAGCTTCAGCTCCACTGCTAGTCAATTTCGCAGCTCTGGCCCCAAAAACAGGAGATATTGCCATGGTGATTTTATATTTTTACTTCATAAGTCCATTAATTCCATCAATAAACGGCTGGTTTCTCTCATAGCTAAATGATTTGTATCAATTAATTCAGCTATAAAGTTGGAATCATTCAAATGGTTCACCGGTTCCGGTCCAAGATGTGTACATAATCGCATCATCTGAGCCACTAAGTAGGTATCCTTCCAAACACTCCAGTAGATGGGGGATTGGAAGGCTTAGGGATTCATGAGTATGGTCAAAGTGGTAGATTGTGAATAGGCTAACGGAAATGGAACTCTGCAAGGTCGTGCGCGGACCACCACTCAAGCGGCGGGACCACAAGTTTACAATCCTTGGTGAACAATCTCCTTGCAGAGACAGAACGAGCCACCAACGCAAAGGGCATTACCAAAAACAATGCGTACAACGCGGGTGCTTTCCTCTCTGATCTGCTAGCCGGGCTTCTTCGGGGCACTTTGTTTTAGCAGTATGTAAGCTGCCCTGCATATTCGTTCCATCCCGCATAGGAGAAAGGGAGAAAGGCAGGAGAGAGGTACGGTTTTCTGGCCACTCTCAGGCCGTGGGACGTTATGGCGGGTGGGTGCCGAAATATAAACCCGTCCGAAATAGGCTTGCATAGACCCAGTTTCGGCAATGCATTCTATGTTTCTGGCAGGAGTCCTGGCTTGTTTCTGGCCGGAGTCCTGGCTGGTCCCTGGGCTAGATGTGTTTTGAAAATGGGCGCAAGCTTTAAACTTGACCCATTCCAATGCTTCCGTACATGGAAGGGCTGCATACGGGCCAGAACCCGAATGTGGTTGGCGTAATACACCGACAACGCAAATGGACAGGCGCAGCTATGTAAGGTCCTCTCCGATGCTGGCTCCTGCTCATCTCTTAGTCCCATGTCTCCCCATCTCCCATGATCTAACTCCAATCCTCCGGCTCCAGTATTCCAGCCCCGCTATCCCTTCCTCCTGCTCTACCCTACCTCCGAGCCACCCCCTCCCCCAACCTCACGCCTTCCCCAAAGTTTGTCTAATTAGAGCCTACAAGACTTGCGACACCGGATTGTGCGGCGCACGCGCGCACCTCCAAAAACCCCATGGGAGACTCGCCTCCTCCTTAATGGCGTCCATCAACAAAAAGACCCGACTCGCGGACTTGATCCATCACCGGCTCAGGGTCACCATTCTAGACGGCCGGGCCTTCACGGGCCAGATCTTGGCCTTCGACAAGCACTTGAACCTTGTTTTGGCCGATACCGAGGAGTCCCGACTCCCCAAGAAGGCGTACCACGAGCTCCTCAAGACCAAGGCGCAAGCGCCGCCATCAGTGCAGCACGAGAAGCGGTTTCTCGGCCTCATGATTCTACGGGGCGAGCAGGTGGTGAATGTCACCGTGGTCAGCGGGCCCACGGCCGATGTGAAAAAGAGGCTAAGGCAGATGACCCCGGGCAAGGGGACAGCCAAGCCTCTCAAGGTGTTTGCTGGAGGAGCGCCGGGCGGCGTGAGCAAGCCTTCTCTCAAGGGCCCCAGGAGGTGATGGCCTGGAGGTAAAGGCAGATAAGGCGGAGGGTCAAGGATGATAGAGTGATGGAGGTAAACGATGAGAAAATGATGGAGGTGAAGAATGAAAGGCAGAAGGTAAGAATGAAAGGCAGAAGGTAAGAATGAAAGGCAGAAGCTAAAGGACCAAAAGTCATGGAAGTGACAATGAGGTTATGATGTAAATTTAATATAGACTACTTGGCAATCAAGCCGGTTTGCGCACGAGAAACAAGGTCCATGTCTTCACAGTAGAAAACCAAGCACATGAAAGAGGCCGTGATGGTCCTAAACCAAGGTACCATCCATAGAGCGCAAACCATGCTAGGCAAATAGCGCAATCCAAGTAGTGCATACCATGCTAGCCACATAGTACAATCCACATAGCGCCATCTCAGGGCCTTCTTCGATACACTACCATGTTATCACATTCATTAATATTTGATTGAAGTCACACTAACAGCAAGATGAGTTGCTCTTCCGTTTCTTGTCCTGGGGAGCCGGGGTCAACAGGATCGTGGGCCCGCCTCTTGGCTTGGCGGCCGTATTCTCGTTTGTGTCTAACTGATGCTTGCTGATCATCTCATAAATGTTTCTCAACAACTGGTGGAACGACAAGTCCACGTTGTCGGAGGATAACGCCGACGCCTCCGTGAACAACAAGCTGTTCTCCGTGGCAAAGCTCTTGGCCTCATCCGTGGGAACCGCACGCAAGTGGTCCAAGTCGGACTTGTTGCCAACCAACTCAATCACGATGTTGGCGTCGGCGTGGTCTTTCAACTCCTTCAACCACCGCGACACGGACTCGTAGGACTCGGTCTTGGAGATGTCGTACACAATCAACGCCCCCACCGCGCCTCGGTAGTATGCCGATGTGATGGCACGGTACCTCTCCTGGCCTGCCGTGTCCCAGATCTGCGCCTTCACGCGCTTGCCGTCTATTTCCAACGTCCTTGTGGCAAATTCCACGCCGATCGTGGACCGAGACTCCAAGTTGAACTCGTCTCTGGTGAACCGGGATAGCAAGTTAGATTTGCCCACGCCGGAGTCGCCAATCAACACGATTTTGTAGAGATACTCGTAGTCGTACGAGTAGTCGTCGGTATTGTCCGTCATTGGCTCGTGTGTTGAACAATAGGGCCTTGTTGTAAGGTCAGCGGGAGATGTGGTCAAAGGGAAAAAAAGGTCCGGGTGCTGGTGTGCATAGGGGACCTCGTCTGCCTGGTGTACTGGTGTATCGCTGGGTGTGGGTGGGCGTGCGGGGGCTCAAGGGTTTGAAGGGACAGGCCGATAACTGCAGTGCCGCTTGGGGATCAGGGCGTTTGTTTTCGGCGTAGGGAGGAACCTTCTCTGGCAAGGGAAAAATGCAGACGTGTGCGTGCCGGGCGCACACCCGTGCCTCCGCCAACGCCCACATGAATCTCATCCTCCGCCGTTGCGCGCCTGTATGCACGCCATGCACGGGCCTGGTCGTGTACTCATCAATGCAATAGAAGGTCTTTCAGTAGTACGCTATACTTATATGCACGAAAAACAGCTTGTCAGTGATGCCTGGTACATCAATCTCGCTGGCCCCGGTTGTTGTCTTCTCTGGCGGCCTTGCGCTCCAACTCGTCCCAGTCTTCTCCCTCGCTCTCTTCCCCTCCGCTGCCGCTGCCGCTGGCATCGGATCCGTCTGACGAGTACGCGTCTTCACTTTCCTCGTCACTGGCCACGTCCTCATCGGAGGGGTCCTCATCGCTGACTTCGAACTCGGACTCCTCTTCCTCTGATTCGTCCATGTCACTATCGCCATCTCCAGTCAAGCACCGCCATCCGCCATCCGCAAAGAAAGCATATGGATCAGAGTTGATGGTCTTCATAAGCGTGCCCCAGTTCAAGTTCATTTGTCCCTCACTAAATGGGATATCCACATTGGTCAACCAGTTCTTTACATCCTCTAGAAGTTCCATGGGGATAGTGTTGATGTGCACTGGCGTCTTCAGAAAGTCCTTGAAAACAAAAACCATATCGAAGTTCTTCAAGCCAAATTGCACGCGCTCCAAGTGCGCCACCTCGATTTCCTCCAATGTCACCACCAAATATGGAGGATCAATAAGCGAAATCAAACAGTCTCTCGTAGGCATACAGAACACTGCGGATCGGAACGGCACTCCCTGGAATCCCAATTCACGGAAAGGAATATCCAAGTCGATGGCCCCGTGAGAAGCATCGCTGATCAACTCGGCGAAAGTCTTGAATTCCTTGTCCAACATGGCTTTTCTTCTTCTCTCTTCCTGCTCTTGCTGCAACTCATCTTCATCGCCGTACCGGTACTTTCTCTTCCGGCCCCCCGTCTCATCAAAGGCCATATCACTAGCCTCGCGGTAGAATTGAACGTCATTTGTCTTTCTCTTACCGATCATGATAGGGCTTTTCAAGTGACAGTGGATAAGCACAATCAACTCATCCTTGCAGGGCTGGAAGAACAAGTGCTTGATGTTGGAGAATAGAATATCGATTCTTTGTTCTGCCCGGAACGACGATTGGTACCGCAATCCGTTTTCGTGAATTTGCAAGACTCCCCCAATCTTCTTTGTATCTGGAGTTGGCCTGACAAACACCTGTTCAAGCTTCTTCATCCGAGAGCCCTTTAACTCGATCAAATTGCCCTGGGTCACAACATCGGCCAATTGCTTTCTTTCGGCTTCTCTTTTGACACTCTCTTTCTTCAACTCTTGAATAGCTTTGTACACATCAACAACTCTCTGGCGGTCGCGTGATTTGAACGTGATCGAACGGACAAACAGGTTTTCTGGAGAGTCTTCATAAGGCAACTCGGTTCTCTTGCTGTTGGTACCTCCTGCAGCACCGGGGGAATTGAAATTTAAACGTAAAAATGTGTACTCACCTTCCTCGTTTTGAGACCCATTCTTGAAAGCATTGATATGAAAAGGAACGGGCCGGCCAAAGATGGGTAAAATAATTGTGTGGTTTTTATAGTCAATGTGGATTTTTAAATCCTTCACACTGCTGGGGATCTGGGACTCCCGCACGTAGGATTCGTATCTTTTGAACACGGGGCCCAAATCAGAGGCATCAGTAGCATCTGCCCGGGAAAACCGAGCAATCCCCTCTTGCTGTCTTTTTTCGTGGAGTTTTCTTTGGGTTTCTTGACGAACCTTCTCGGCGTTTAAATCGTCAGCAGCAGCGCCTTCGTTTCTCAACTTTGACTTTAACGTTTTTGCGGCAGGCTGCATTGTCGGCCTCCTCTCCTTCTCCGAGGAGACCTCGGATTTGATCTTTGTCTCGCCATTTTGGGACTTGACCTTAGCCAGTGGATTGTCTTCCTTGAAGTAAAATGTGACCTCCTGTCTGGCCTTTTGATATTCAGTCAAGAGGATGGCTTCGCCTTCGCTGACTTTGTAAGTGTCAGTGATTAAAAGGGCGTAGTTCTTCAATTTCGGGTTAGACGAGGCAGAGTTGGTCAAATTGTTAAACCCAATAGTCAAGGACACAATCTGGCCATTGACCAAGGGCCTCTCATTCTTGGAGTTTAACAAGAAAGTGGAGTCACGGAACTCGATACCGGTCAACCAGCCGGCATTCTTGGTGAAATGGTCGACCAATTGGCTGTTCTTGGATTTGATGAAGTCGATAGCCCCATCGTAGACATCCTTGGCAACAACACCATCTTTCAATAGGTTCTTTGCAATGTGGGCTTGCAAGTCCAACAAAAGATTGTAGTTTGCTTCCATCTCCGGAGAAGGGTCAATCATGAAGGTTCTGGCAATATTGGAGCAGTAGTTCTTGTAGCGCATTCCCAAGGAGGCTATGATGGAGCCGTCGCCTATGAACCGCTTCTCAGATGACATGGCGCTGGGCTTCAAATCGTACTCGCCGCCGCTTTGCACTATTGGTGAGTAGCACCAGTCAGTAAGTTCAGGGTCGAACTCCTTGGACGACAGCAAGAGTTTCTTCCCCAAAGCCGATTTAGTGAACCACTTGGAGGAATCGATCTTTCGGTCGATCTTTTCAGACACATCGATATTGGTGGTTTTCGTTTCGTTGTCGACAAGCTCCATCATATCGTTGGAGAATGAGTCCATCATCACCACCGAGGCTTTGGCGGCTAAGGCGCTGTAGCGGAACTCCTCTGCATCCTTGAGCTCAATTGCTTTGGACACAACGAGCGAACAGTCAACAAACAGAAGCTGCTCCGCTTTGGAGACCTCGGTCCACTCGTCAATGAACTTCCCTTTGAAAGTGTCCTTGGCAATATGACCGATCTGGTTTTCCTCAGGGGCAGCCTGCTTCAACTGAGCCGCCAAGTTGGTGAACAACTGCTTGTTGTGGACCGCATCCTTTGTTCTTGCCCAAATCTCAAGGCTGTTAGCAGGCCCGAGGGCCGAAGGCAAATGAGCCAAGTGCTTGGCCTTGCCTTCACTGGTGATGATGATGCATTTTTCCAGAGACACAAAGATAGCAGTATGGGCGAACTCGAAGCCAAGAAGCCAGAGCTGCACCACTGTAGACTTCTTGTAGGAGGATTCGTCATCCCTGGCCCCCATTAGGAAAAGAAGACACTTGGCGCCATTCTCTGCAGGCAACGCCTTTTGTAATATGGACAATCTTTTTTGAAACGAAGACGCATCAATGACAACCTCAGACATGTTTGGCGATGAAACAGGGGAAGAAGCCGGCCGCTGAAGTGACTGCTGTGATATGGCACGGGCTCTGGGGTGGAAGTTTTTCTCACTTGAACCCGCGCGTTGGGTCATGGGACGCGCGCGTTATGTGCATGCCACAGAGGTCCAGCGGGCTTACGGGTGTACACCTTGGGCGGACGAACGGGCGGCAGCAAGCCACAGGAGCGAGGTGGTGAGGTGGTGACGGAAACTGATCAAATAGGGTATGGGCGGCGTTTAGATGTCCCGCAGCATGGCGGCCGGGTCACGTGCCCCGCCTCAATCCTCAGGCGGTCTAAACTTCCATGCCGGAAGATGGGGCATTTAGACAGATCAACGAACGTGGCTGAGAGACAGTTCCCGTTGAAAAAGAACGAGAGTGGTGTACTGGCTTGGTACGTGGATGCATTGGTCTGCATGGGGATTTGTCTACGTCGAGACCGATCCAAGTCAATCTCTCAAGACTGTTCCATTTCGGCCGAGTCTAGACTGTCCACAGTTCGCGTACTGACTGCCGTTATGCGTAGTAGTGCTCTGGTGCAAGTACTTTAGACCCGGCACGGGCGGCGGCGCAGGTCACGTGTCCGCTGAGGCACGTGACATGGACCTTGCTGGCGCGTCGCTCCTGCACGGGTCAATCAATACGCGTACGCATCTCGACTTTTGACCACAACTCCACATCCTTAAACACCTGAACTCTTCGTCCTGAATACCTGAAGCACTCTTGTCCATAAGATTCTGCCCGGAGTGAATTCAAACCCGTGCCTCTGCCAAGTCGCCCCTTTTCCCTTCTCGTGAATTCTCCCGTCCTTTAGCGCTTGAGATCTTTCCCCCGCCCTGAGCCCTATCCTACCCAGCTGCCATTCGTGCCATGTTCAGGCAATCCAAGCGAAGAACCGCCGGGCGCCGAAACTTCGAGGAGGTGGCTGCATATGCCGATGCGTCCCCCACATACTATCCTTCCCGATTGTCTTTCTATGATACCCCTCCGCTCGAGGAAATCACGCTCGAGGAGTTTGAAAGCTGGGCCATTGACCGGTTGAAGATCTTGATAGAGATCGAATCGTGCTTGGCACGGTCCAAGCCGCTCAAGGAAATCGAGGCCGTGGTCAAGCCACTCCTCCTCAAGTTCATGCCGTTGGCCCCGGGCGGCAATGCCTCGAAGGAGTCGCTGATCATTGCTGAGCGCAGAAAGGACTACTACTCCCACTATACCTTGAGGCTTGTGTTTTGCCGCACGGAGGAGTTGCGCAAGAAGTTCATCAAGAACGAGTCCACCCTTTTCAAAATCAGATTCAACATGCTCCAGCCAAAGGAGCAGCACGACTTTGTCAGCTTGTACGCGTCCAAGCTCTCGTGGGAGTACATCTCCAATGAAGAAAAGCTCCATCGGCTCGACGACTTGTACGCAGCCTCCGGATCGGCCATCCGGAGCATCTTGATGGCGGAGAATCTGGGTGACTCCACTTTCAACCTCACCAGCGAGCAGTTGAAGCAGCACATTCGCGTCAAGGAGTCGTTCATCCGCCTCCCTTTCGAGAAAGTGCCCGTTTTGGTGTCCCAGAGGCAGATCCTCGTTTCCAGGGGCTACGCGTACATCCCGTCCAGTTTCCAGGTCAGTCTTCTTTCGGTGGTGTTTTCGGAGCTGTTGAGCAAGAGCCTCATGAAGACGTTCCAGGCGCTCCCGCGTTTGGAGGAGGACGACCGGTTGTTGCCTCTTCTCAACAACCTATCGCGCAACTTCGCCAGTGTTCAGTACGACAGTGGCGGCGGCCTGGCCAACGCCTCGGATATCAATGCAGCGTCAATCTCCACCCCTGAGATCACCAAGCATTACCCACTATGTGCGTCGCACATGCAGAAGAGCTTGAAGGCGCAATCCCATTTGAAGTACGAGGCCAGGACGCAGTTCGGCCTCTTTTTGAAGGGAATCGGGCTTAATGTGGACGAGGCTTTGAAGTTCTGGAGCCATGAGTTCACCAAGAACGGCAAGATCAACATGGACACGTTTAACAAGGAGTATCGGTACAATATCAGGCATAACTACGGCTTGGAGGGTGGCCGCATCAATTACAAGCCGCATGATTGCAACACTATTCTCTCCAAAAGGCGGCCTCAGAAGGGCGAGTACCACGGGTGTCCCTACAGGGACCTACCATTGGAGCTGCTCGTCAACAACTTAAATGAAATGGGAATCCGAGACCAGCACGAAATCAATGGCATTGTCGAGGATGTGCAAAAAAACGATTATACCTTGGCTTGTACCAGAGTGTTTGAAATCACGCACAAGCAGCAAATGGAGAAGTCTGCCAAGGCAGAAAACCTCCACATCACACACCCGAACTTATACTTTGACCGTTCTCGCCAGCTAGAGCGAAATGCATCCAAGGCAGTCCAAAGTTGAGTGTGCTTGCGCCTTCAAAAGAGACATCCGATATACTGAAGCGCGATTCCGGCGATTCAATATGTGCCAGAAGCAAGACGGTGCTTACTCGCATGTTCTTGTCGACGGCCGAGTTCAGTTGGGAAAGATTAGGGACAGGCACCGCCTATATGGCTCATTACACAACATGGATGTCACGTTAACGGCACTGTCCACATGGCCAATTGAAGATTCGTACTGCATGCAGATAATCGCCAGAGCTCCTCATGCCAAGTCCAACAGGCCCCAAGTGGTTCTGAAATTAAACCACGATGCGGCCGAGCCGCAGAGACCCACCCAGAACGGAGTCAAGCAGCCGTCGTGGAGAGACCAGTGCACGACCAAAGGCAACTGCACCAACTGCGTGAAGAGATTGATGCGCCAGTCCTTGTTCCGCTTGGAGCTAGGCACCCTCCTGAACAACTCGATGATCTCAACCACGATGTATGCACCCCACACACGAGAGCACCAGACGTATGTTTCAATGCACCAGTAATTGTTGTCAGATGTGGCCACCCAATTGTGTTCGGTCAACCACCCGGCGTTCTCTAGAAGCTCCAAGGTCAAGCAATTGATGGACTGGCCAAAATTGACGAGCCGGTCTAGCCGAGGAACCGCCAGCGCGGGGTTCATGAGGGCGGAGAACTCATCAATAATCCACGGCATGTAGCGGATGGATTCCACAAGTCTATTGAATATACGCACATCTGCGATGTACGAAGAAATGGCCTTTAAATGGACGGCCGTTTTGGATGGGATGGAGGCAGCATGTATGTGGGGCGTGCCGATGCTCGTTTCTTTAGTGTCTTCAGGGATTTGTCCCGCCTTCTCTGACTCTTCAGAGATTTGTCCCACCTTCTCTGACTCGTCAGCTGGGTCGGACACCTCATCCGTCGACTCATTGGTCTTCTCTGTCTCCAAAACAGTGTTTTGGCATTGCTGCGAGCCCTTGCTTGGTCTTTGGCCGCAGCTGTTTGCATCGTCCCTCTTAATTGCAGCCCCCAGGCCGGCCCTCGTCGTCATCATCCCGGTGACCCTTGTAAGGAGGGACGTTTGCTTCGCAAGAAAAGCCTTGAGGCGGCCCTTATTGTCCAAAAGCGAACTCAACAATAGCGTGAAGTAGCATATGAAGTACAAGGTGGCATCAAGCGTGCTGGCCTTGGAGAGCACCTTCTCGTTGACTTCCTGGTAAAAGTGGCGGGAAAAGACACTTTTCTTTAACGCCAGGGAGAGCCTCAAAAGAAGCGAGAGAGGGATCCGCGCCGGGCGTGCGGTGGAGAGTCTGGAGCTCTGGGCCATATGAGAAAATGTTGCCTGTGGTAGCGCAGGGCCAGTGTTTATATACCCTCAGCGTGCAAGCGTACATGACGGCCAGGGTGGAGCATCCGAGGGGCCGTGGACGGTGGGTGTGTGCAGTCCGCTGCACCGTGGGCTTTACGGTGCATGAGATAGCTGAGCAAAGGTGCGGGAGCGCGGCTTGTGTACAGGTCTGAGATCTGGAGACAGTAGACCTCGGCTACCGGGTCAGTCCTAGGTATTCTTCCCACGAATCGTCCAGTAGCCTAGCTTCCGTGGCACACTGAGACTATTGATGCGAGGAATCCGAGCCCGTGACCGAGTCCCGTGACTACGGCAACATGATTGAATCGCGCCCGAGTGGTCATCTCGTGGATTAGGTATGGTGGACATATAGGTGAGTCTCACCACCATTGGCACATGAGTACATTCTGGGCGGCTTTCTATTGGTGCAGCTTCAATAAAAACGACTTTCAAGTACGGACACAAATCAGGTGTCGGAACGCCAAGTGGCGTACGGGTCCGCGGAGGCACTGGTGTCCACGGGCATTGGTGTGTCCACGGGCATTGGTATGTCCACGGGTACTGATTTGTCCACGGAAAACTGAAACTGGCCGCACGTTGTCCGGTAGCATCAGTTTTCCGAGTACTTATGTTACAGCAATGTCCCGTGGTATTTCAGAGTCTTAATGTGATAGCGCTGACCATGGCTACTGACGATGCCAGATCCAACAGATTGCAAAGTGACTGGTGCAACTGTTCAACCAGTAAGGCCTGATCCTGTCTGGACAGCTTTCCGGACAGGGTTCTGGATCTTCCATCCCCTTTGTCAAGAGATAAGACGCCCATTGATTATCTGTGTCTGAAAAAACTTATTCAAGGCTGAATCCAGCAGCCAGTAATTGCTTGGAATATAACTACCCGCCAAAGATGGACAATCCAGGAAATGACATTGGGAGCCAAACAGGCCCCAGAAAAGACCCCGCAGTCTGGAAGTGGGCCTTCACGGAAGAACGCACCAGGCGTGTTACACACTCAGGCGAAGGGCCGGTTACACCAAGTGTGTAACCTGCGGATGTGTCTACGGAGAAGAGATATATAAACATTCCTTCCGTGGAATCTATCTAGCGAGCCGTATGATGGAAACTATCACATGCGGTTGATGATAAGAAGAGTATATTTCAACACCGGCCGTCGGCCAGCATTTATCGCTGGACATATAAATATCTTTACATAATAAACTTTAGAATACTCCATTTGGATGGCCGGGTATGATACAGTTATAGTGTGATGACTGGCAGATCGGCCATGGGTAGTGCGTCGCCCATGCATACACAAGCGGTTATAGGGTGAAACTGTGGTAACCCGCATGGAGAGAGGCGAGCCCTTTTCCGATCGCCGTGCTTCAAGGCTTAGACTAGGCAAGCAGCTGCACCTAATCGGGTGCAACGTCGTGGTTTTCGGACGCAGAACCAACCCCGCCTCACACGCCACTCTCGTCTAACACTGGCCCGATTCTGACCTTTTCCCTGGAAAGGTGATGTGACGTGGCCAGTCATCCCACAGTCAAAACGTGATGCATTCGGGGCCGGGCCGGTTCCGCCTACATGAGTATATAAGTTCCCCGTTAACCAACGAAACCATATTCTCGCAGTATTAGACGTGACAAAGAAGCCAAAAGAGCTACACAGTATACATACAACATTTACTCAAGGTATCTCGATTATAGAAAGCCAGCACTTGCTCAATAATCTCCAACACCTCAAGTTAAACCTGTCTCTTCAATCAAGCTGTCTTCGTTTCTATCATTTTTTTGCTGCTTATAATCGTGCGCCCACGTGTATTAAATGTACGGCTTCTTTTGGTTGATATCATGTCTCATTCTGATTATCTTTAGCTTCTTTCATCACAGTGCAGGCCGGAGGCCGGTATCGCGTCGCTTCGGTGTCATGAGGTCTACACCTTTCAACTGGTTTTAGTATATTGCTACACAAGGATATGTAGGTAGACCTAACAGACCACCGATCCATGCGGGCAGGCTGGAGCTTCATATAGTTTTCCCTTGTACTGCACATATCGCTCCGTCAACCATGACGTCATCTCATCGCATTGGTGGTCTACTCCTTATTGGTTGATTGCATGCGCTCCTTCATCGAAGTACCTTGACTCCATGCAGGCCAAGTACTCGTTGACAACACCAGTTTCTGGAAGGAGGTTGTTTTGCAGTCGTTGCAGCATATGCCAAACACCGTTCCATGACGCCATGCCGGTGCTTCCGTAATGACTGGGCGGTGGCAGGCCAGTGACGTGATACCCTTTTTACTCGTGTTTGGATGGGCACAAATCACGAAACACGTCAAATACCGTATAAAGAAGTATTCTTTGAAACTCAGCAAATCTCTATTGTTTGAAAGCACCTTCATTTGGAACGGAGTGATGAAACCATTGGAAAAATGGGTTTCGAGCTAGTAACGAAACATGCATGTACTGCAAACGTTTCCTCGATGGTTTCCTCGATGATTTTCATAGTACTTTATCTCGAAGATCTGGTGCTTGGCAACAAAATTGGTTTGTTTAGAACTAAGCAGTGTTGACTTCGAAATTGAGGACTTTGGAGAAGCCAAGAAATTTCTAGGCTTAAACATCGAAGTGAGAATGGTTATACAAAAGTGCATCTTACAGATTACATCAAAGAACTCTTGAAGTACTCGATTTCACTTTAAAAACGGCCTACCTGCCGCACCAAAAGGTTAGAGAACGCACCAGTGGTAAAGACGAGGAACCTTGATGAAACCGAACTCAAGTTGTCACAGGAAAATTGCTCTTCGCAGCAAATCCTGTCCGCTTGGATGTTACATCGTCCTGAGTATCAAGACATTTCAAAGATTCAAAAACTTTTAAAAGCAGCCAAGAAGGACCTTCGTTATCTAAATCATCTCCATCTGGGACCTTGATGAGTCCCAGTCAAAGGGTCAAATTGTTGCCTCTTCAGATGCTCGCTATGCATCCAGTCTTGGAAAAGAAGGTGGTTGTGTAGCCGGATCTATGAAACCCTTGGAAGACCATTGCTGGCCGGCATTATTACATGAGTCCGCCGAGGGCGGGCCTATTAGATTCTATATAAATGATATAATTCTTCTGGTATTATTTCATTCTATTGTTATATACAGCTTCTAAGTTAGAAAGGTAAGTACTAAGTACATTTTATTCATTAAACTTTTGAAAGCTTCTTGATTAAGTAATTTGAGATTGAATCTGAATCAAGTTTTAACTATATTAAGTTTGACAATTGCTTGCCACTCTTGAATTAAAGTTTTTTATCAAGGGCAGTTCTTATTTTTTAATGTTTATATAGCCTAAAGGTGAAGCAATGTACTGTTAATACATCTAATTTGTTAGACTCCCCATGGGTAGTGTGCTACCCATAGGTGCTCAATTGTGCGATGTACGGCTAGACGCGGTATGACGTCGGACCTTGCCTCCAGGCTCGGTCCGAAACGTTCTGGTTCCCTTCCTCCGGGTTCTGACCGACAAGCCCTTATCTCGAGGAGGCTTATCCGGTCGACCACTCGGTACGACTTGCCCGATTAAGGCGCTATCGCCCGAATACGCAAGTCGTAGCCGACATTACTATATAACTCGGGTGATTCCCCTTTGTTTTACGGCTCATCAACAAATACATCTCTCTCAAGTCCTTACGCCCAACCCGAACCTGACATGATTTGGTTCGATTTCAAATATGAACGAAAAATAAATGCCTGTGGCAACCTAAGCTACAATCAATTGTCGCAACCTCGACACTCAACTCCCACTGAGTTGCTCTTCACAACCATTCTTAGAGCTATATGGATAGAAACGCTATTGCTAGGTATAGATACAGACGATCAAAACCTACTGTAACAATAAGGTGCGACCTGGCAGCTGTGAGCAACAAGAAATGAGAAGGCTCCAATGAAGGCACATTTCGTACAGCAACAGGGCTCATAACCTGTGGAGGTAATCACGAGTCTGCGTCATACAAGGGTGTTCTTGAAGGTCGCCGAGTAGCCAAGGAATGTTCAGCGGTGAGGTTCGAATAGCACAGAAATTGGTTCATGAAGATATGTGGACTTCTTGATCATTATCATATCAGATACATATATCAGATACATATATCAGATACATATATCAGATACGTATATCAGATACAGTGTTAGCTTGTGTGGGTCTGGTTCTAGCAGGCCTTTTTGATGACACTCCAACCTGGGTTTGTTAATACTCTTATGAAGTTAGCAGGCATTCAATTACGAATGGCTTGTCGCACACCGCAGCCCAAAGGGCCATTACTGTTGGAACGTACACTGCATGTTCACATGACTGTATACAGATGAAACATGGGTTGAAGAGATTGACGAACTAAGTCCATGCACAAGAGCTTAGTTAGAAGGGATTAAACAATGTCTTCCCCCTGCCTCCTAATTGAGCGGTTGCAATGACGATGGTGCAGCCCTAAAACGGGCTGCGGCCAGTGAAGGCCTCTTCGCTTTATTTATGGAAGGGACTGCCGCCCCAAGGTAGAAAACAAGAGACAAGAGGCATCAGACAAGCATGCAGATCTTAGTACTACTGACAATATACGATACAAGAGGTGACTACAGAAGTTCCCCAATTGAAGAAGTTGTTAGCAGACCACTTGATAACTGTACCGTACTGTGGGGAGTACGTCATAACTCCCAACAATTACGTGGGCATCTTTCGGGAGAATAAATCCCGGCCTACGGCCAGCTTTTGGCAAAATTGATTGAGACCTCCTAATGAATACTTCTTTGAAAGGGTCTTTTTCGGAGGGCCGGTATGGCCCGCATAATCAAAGTTATCATCAATATATCAGGGACGCGGAACTTCATAGTGTCGTGAATAATAATTAATTCGGGAAAACTAGTGCAATTTCTTGGAGCTACAAACTATAAACTTGATACTAATGTGGAATCCGCCTGGACAGATGCAGGTCCAGTTCCGACCGGCTATCTGAGACCTAGACGAAATGGCACCAGCGCTACCTTCTAAGGGCCAGCGCCGTGGCTTTCTCGGGTCTGGACAAGGGCCGCCTCAGGCGCCACATTGGCCTACGCATAAGCCAGATGGGACTTTTTGGTCCGGCCGTGCCCACTCCAACCAAAGATGCGCCATCGTGCCCCCACGCCGGCTGACAGTGGTGCAATCATGCGCCCGCCCCCGGCCAGTTCCACCTATATAAGTCTGGCTGATCCCCCTCGTTTTAGAAACATCAACGAATGTCTCTTCTCAAGACTGACGTTAACTACAAAAGAACATAACTGAACGGATGTTTTCTCCTTCAGGTGATGGATTAACGAGACTTTGTCTACCCGACTAATCTTATAATGAGATACATAAAAAGAGAATGAGTAAAAGAGAAATGAGAGGAAGGAGAAATGAGAGGAAGGAGAAAAAAGACGCGACAAGAGTACCACATTGGGACACTTTCCACAGCACCTCGCGTTTTGCACCAGGCATCACGCAGACAGCAAGAGCAGAATCTGATATAGGGCTCTATAGTTTGGCCACTAATAAGCATAGGAGACCGGTTGTTTCCGGAAGCAGCAAGGTGTCTTTTCTAAGCAGGCGTTATCAAAAGTGTAGCATTTTCTCATGTAATTCTTTTCTATAAGTGTTCCGGAAAAATCCGTCGAGGTGATTCAAATGACTCTTGAGTGAAGATCACTGCAGTTAAATGGCAAACTGCTGGAATTATTGAAAATTACTGCTTTTTGACTGCTTTTTGAAATTACTGCCTTTGATAATTACTGCTATAATTGACAGACTACATTTCTGGACAAATTGCGAACCTCCCGCTCTATTGGGAATACATTTCAGCAGTTTTACACACGGAAACGATTTTCAAGGAAAGTGTCTTGACCCTTAACCTCAGCCGAATCCTCCTTTTGAATGAGCCTTTTCCCGACCCTCAAACAAGGCACTGCCCCTTTCCCCGTTTCTTCCTGTGAGGTGCGTTGCAGCGGCGCACTTGAATAGGATTAGCCATGCAGAGGTCCTTGTCTGAATATCCTGCTGCACCGACTGGGCTAATGGTCCATGTACACGGAATTAGTGCATGTATTGCAACCAACGCCACCAGCGTCCAGGGCTCCGCCAGCGCCAGAGCTATGCAGTGTCCTCGAAAGCCATCGGTGGTCGAGGAACAGTAAGTTTTGTAATGCCTTGACCAGTGCATCAAGTATTTCCCAATTGGGTAGTAAAGCTCAAGGGTATATCCATGACCGATGACAACTTCGGTGTATTATCCCTCGTAGGCGCCGCCCACAATCCGTAGAGACGAAGGTTCCGACTCTACGTCAAACACGGGGCAGTCTCCACATTCCTCAATCCACAATGCACACTCCTCAATCCACAATCCTTCGATTAACGGGCCCCGAACCTTTTGCAACCAACATGTTACATAACAGTAGCAACAGGAATAGGAATTCACCAGTACAAGATTGGGGGCGCATGGCTTCTTATATACTTTTTTGCTTCACAAACGGCGGTCTACACTGCCCAACCACGTGTGTACACAAGACGCGGGCGACCCCGTCAGAGCTATGCGTTGGAGTCGGTCATGTGCGTGATGTCCGTAATTTCCGCAACCTTTTCTTCAACATCCCCCCGCAGCACATGCGCTAACATCCACACCCAGAGGTCCCACATTGACTTCGATAGAGTTGGCTGCAACAGTTCGGCTGCAACTATTTGGGTGCAACAGTTTGGCTGCAAAGACGAGCCTTCAGATGATTGGAGTAATGTCCCGGACGTACTTCCTAGACACTTGGACATGGACCGGCCCTTTCTCTTTCCAGGTGTGCGCGGAACTTTTCCGCCCTTGGTCTGCTCTTTCTCGCCCAATGCGGAAATTCGTGGCCCTATTCATTTATCCATGTCCGCGAGCATCACCACCAGAACAATGAACCCCACTGCCAGAAGAAGTAAGGCCACCGGCACAATCAGCATCAAGAGCAACGCCTTGGCGTGGCCAAACTGCCCTTCTTCCTGCAGGTCCTCGAGTGTCTGCGTCATTGTGGTTTGCCATGCATTTATTGGCAGCGGCTCCAGGCACTCTTAAAGTGTCTTGCGCAGTCAGGCGAGCAGATGAGCAACTTGAGCTCCTTGTCAACCTTGCTAGTTAATTTTGTGTGGATATTCGCAATGACTGTTCAATGACTATTCAATGACTGTTCAATGACTGTTCAATGACTGTTCAACGACTGTTCAACGACTGTTTAATGACTGTTCAACGACTGGTCAATGACTGTTCAACGACTGGTCAATGACTGGAAATAATCGTCGAGTTGCAAGCACAACTTGTCACGGTCAATACTTGTTTTGGCCACTGAACTAAAACAGAGGTGACCGGGGGAATGCGCGAAGATGGAACTTGAGACTCGAGACGTTACTTGAGTCGAGAAACCTGGCTTTTAAGCTACCAGCGCCGAAGCTGGCGGAGGCTGAGCGGCCCGGGATTGTTCCACTAGGGTGGTGGTGTATGCAGGCATGCGTGGCATTGGCCGTTTAAAACAAGGGCAAGTGCGGTGAAGCGTGCAGGAGTGCATCGCCGCAGCCGTGCCAGTGCCAGTAGCCGTGCCAGTGGTCGTGTCAGTAGCCGTGCAAGTAGCCGTCCAAGTAGCCGTCCAAATAGCCGTTCAAGTAGTCGTGCCAAATGAGCAAGTAAACATGGCCTGCATAGTAGCAGTGTACTGGATGTACTGGATGGAGTGGATGAGTGACTGGGGTGGTACAGATCACTTGCTTGGGTGTCCGCATCAAGCCAGTCTCGATTGCTCCCGTGTACCGCCACTTAGCTGACTGCCGCGGACCCCACAAGGGCATTTGGTGCTGGGTGCTGCATAAACTCTATGAGCGCGTTTCAATTCGGGTCATTGAGGTTTTGTCTGTACGCCAACATTGTGTCTGCTTTTCAGCCACCAGCCATCAGCCACCAGCCATTTTTCCATTTAGCCATTGAGTCATTTAGCCACTTGGCCATTGAGTCATTTAGCCAGCCCAAAAATTGCAGCAAATTCAAAGAATTCAGAGATTCCGCCAATTCCGCCATTCTAGCCCTTTATCCATTCCATTTGATTCTCCCATTCCAGTTGATTCTCCCATTCCAGTTGATTCTCCCAACCAGTTGATTCTCCCAACCAGTTAATTCTCCCATTACGGAAAACTAAAAATTCAACACCCTGAAAAACAGCCATTTCATCATATTCAAGAGCCAGCAAATCAGCCAATTTGGCTGCTTCTGAGATTCAGACAGCCACCTCCACCAATTCAAACATTTAAAGATTCAACCACATCTATTCACAGTCCAGCAAATGCAATAAGTGTGGTTCAACTCATTTGCCGCGGTTTAAATCCTGTTGAAAATCACTGCTTCTCGGAGGCGCGCGTACTGCATATACACGCAGTGGCGGGTTAGATCCGTAAACCGGATGGTGCTCGAACATGCATGATTGAGCTCCAAAAAGGAAATGGGGATCGGCAGAGCTGATCAAAAAGGAAGCGTGTTATTCGACGCGGCTAAGAGTGCGTGACATGGGACGAACCGATTGTATGCGCACAGGCAATGAAGCAAAGGACACCCGCCTAGTGGAACGGGTTGAATACTTATCCTGCATATAACACACTCGGTCTGGTCTAGCATAACCTTCCTTGCATGGTAATTGCTAATGGAGTCGGCAGTGCCCAGAATGCAGCGACAAGTTACGAAAGGCGATAGTGATGATGATGGTAGAGCATTCAGGATGTACTGGTTTGCCCTCCGGGTTTTTCTACACTCTAGACTGGGCTGATGTGGTGATTCCATGGACCACCTCTAAATACAAGTGCTGGAGCATTGCAAGCTGACCCAGCAATTCGGGCTTTGGCAACCAGGGCTCGTATCGATGTGTTTTTTAAGTCAAGCACATCACAAGTTGCCGCATCTAGCGGTTCGAAGAAGACGACTCCTTCGACATCTGATGGATGAAGGCGTCTCTCTCCTTGGTGGCATACACTTGCAAGGCATGCTCGTCAGCAGAGCCCACGGTCTCCAACACGACCTCGTTGATCTCCTCGACCTCGTCTTGAACCTGGGGCAAGACCAAATTCAAGATCAAGCCAATGAACCCCGTGACAGCATAGCCGGTGCTCATCACCAACACGATGGCATCAAAAAAACCCAGCAACGAGTTGTTGTTGCCGGTGTAAGTGAACACATGTGAGAACCATGATGGCACCAAGGTGGAACCCAAACCAGGCAAAAGCGAAGCCGTCAACAAGAACCGGTCTCTGCGGGTGAACTCCGTGGTGGAGATGATCTTGATGCCCGAAACTGCCACCGAAGTGAACAAAAACGACGTCATACCTCCCAAGACTGGTTTGGGAATCGACACAATGGCCCCCGCAAACTTGCCGAAGATGCCCATGATGATCAAGAAAAACGCACACCAGTAGCCGACTCTTCTGTTGGCACATTTGGTCACGGAGATCACTCCGTTGTTTTGGGCAAAGGTCGACATGGGCGTCACGGTCATCAAGCCGGACAAAACACCATTGATGCCATCGCAGAGAATGCCGCCTTGGATTCTCGACTCGAATTGTTCGCCCTCCACCTCGAGTCTCGACACGTCGCAAGTGGCCGTGATATCGCCGGTGGCCTCCATGATCAAGGTTATGTAAACCGCCAAAAACGGCAACACGATTGGCCCGTACACCTTCAACGGGAAGGTGTGGACCCAAGGAAAAGTGGCCACGGGAGCAACGTTAATGTTGGCTTTGGAAAAGTAGCCGCAAGCAGCCGCCACAATGCACCCCACTAGCAAACCGACAATCACGGCGCAGGACTTCATGATCGGGGCGCCAAACCTCTCACAAATAATGATGGACACGTAGACCAAGAAACCCAAGCCCACAAACGAGGCGGAGCCCCAGGGCAACTCCTTGACACCGCACTTGGAGTCCACGCAATCGGAGCCACCAACCCAATCCTCGAAGCCGGTTTGGATCAAGTTGGTACCAATCAAAAGCACCACCGGCCCCGTCACTATGGCCGGAAAGACCTTCTGGAGAACCTTGGACGGCGAAAACGACAACAACACATTGAGCAATGCACACAAGGTGCCAGTAGCCAAGATATGGCCGTAAGCCTCGGGGCACGGTTGCTTGACGCCATCGATGGTCTTGCAAATGCCATTTGTGTACATCATTGGAATGGCACTGGTGACAATGGTGATGGTGGCAAAGGAGGTGCCCACCACCGAAAGCAAGCCGGTGCCCACGTAGTAGCGAGTGCCATAAATGTGGAAGCGGGTGATTTGAATGCACGACAAGATGCCCGAGGTGATCAACGACGCCGACACCAAGTACTCCGAGATCTCAGTGGGCAAATTGGCCGTGGATGAGATGATGAGCGGCGGAGTCACCACACCTGCCAACATGGCCAAGGCGTGCTGGAGGCCCAAGAGGAACCCTAAGAACAAGGGCATTTCTGAGTTGAGGCCGAAGAACGGCTGGGTCTTTGCAACCTTTTTGGAAAAGGGCATATCGGGCACGAAGAGGTAGGCGTAGTCGTAGTCACCAAAGAAGCCCTCGCGGGTGGTCCACTTGTGGACGACTCTTCTGCCGAAGGTGGAAAGCCCGGGTTTGGAAAACATGGGAAGGTTGAAAATAAATAGGCGGGCACGGGAGCCACGAATGCAAGGCAGTAGTAGAGCCGAAAAGGGGCAAGCGGAACCGTTTAAAGAAGCAAGGACCGATTCAAGGGCAAGCGGAACCGATTCAAAGGCAAGCGGAACCGATTCAAAGGCAAGGGAACCGATGTAGCACGCGGGATAGAAACAAAAAGTGGTGATAAGAAGTTAAGAGCAGACAACACAAGCCAGCCCGAGACCACGCACCAAGAGAATATATATGGAAAAAGCTCAGTCGCCGATAATGTACCCGAGTGCGGTATGCAGTCGCGCATTGATTTGGGCGCGAGACGCATGCTCAGATAAAGAATGTCGGGAAGCACCGAGTCTGGAACGAGATAAGGCTGGAGACGCTAAAACCCGCAGATTAGCCCCAGGCGAAGAAGCGTGGGGAATGGCGAAGCGGGCAAAACCGACGGGCGCGGTGGCCGGCGGGACAGGGCGGGCCATGCATGGCCCGCCCCGTGTTCTGTTTTGGCGGACGCATTGGCACATGTAGTTGACACATGTTGTTGACACATTTGGTTGACACATTTAGTTGACATGTATCTGAGGGTCATTTTTGGCCGCTGGACACCAGAGTCAAATTCTGCGATAGCCGGGGTGCGGACAGAACTGCCTGCAGGCCTGGCGCGGCGCCGGTCACGCCCAACGGCAACGAGTCATCGTGGAAAGTATTCAGAAAGTGTGTGTCCTCAGAAAGTGTGTGTCCTCAGATAGTGTGTGCCCTCAGAAAGTGTCTGGTGTCCTCAAAAAGTGTCTGGTTCCGCTAGCCTCTCGCAAAGATTTGAGACACCTCTAGTGGTCAACCTTGGGGTTTCGAGTCTATCAAGTGTTCATTATAAGTATCATCTCCTTGCCGATATCAGGTCTTTTATCTGAGCACTGGCCCTTGCTCCTGGGAGTGTAATTGGCGTCGCCCTTGCGCAACATGTCCTTCTAAGTCTGTTTTGTATGGAAGATGGTTTGCTTGTGATGTACGCCGGGATCTCCGTCACCGAGCCCATTAATTTCAAGAATTCGATCGGTTCTGTCCCACTTAGTAACCACTTTGTAGTCTGGCACAATGAACCCAGCGCTGATGCAACGTGCGGCTAAAACTACGGGACAATCCTCGGTGGCATGACCCCTTTCAAAGCAGTTCCAGCATGACTTCAGTTGCTTGACGCGCCGGATGACTGACCTTGCCAGTTTATAACCAGGCGAATTGCGTCCACCAAACAAAACCCTCGCCGCCTTCACATCCCTTTCTTTTCCTGCAACCCTAGGGTAGAGTCTATGAGGGATTGTGGTACGTAAAAAGCTTCGTGACAATAGTTTTCTCATGAAATTCGAAAACTCTGGACGGACCTCTGGGGTCTGAGGTTTTGACGAGTGAGAAACCCGTCATCAGTTGTTCGCGGAATAATGTTGGCTCACCCAATGCTTCACTGCTTGAGTTCCCTCTGGCCAGTATGACGTGAAAGTGTATGGTCCAAGACAAACGGGTCAAGTCTTGCCTTCCAGGCGGGGAAATCTGTGTTGTAGTATTTGATCGCATCTTCGATGATCTCTACCCCAGCTTCGCTCGTTCCTTTTTTTCTGTATCAACGAGGAGCTCGATTGCCGCTGCGCGGATCCCGGCCTTCATAGAGATGTGCATCACCCTCCTCCATTCCTATCATTATGGCCAATGTTTCATCGCCGGTTGTTACCAGGCTTCGGCACCGTGAGGATCTCCTTCAATATGGGAAGCTTCTTGGTTTCTCCGGTGGCTTTTGTCCACTAGTACACAGGACTGTCTATCACAAAAAAACCAAAAATCACCGCCAAAAATCAAGAGAACGCCGCCAAAAAAAAACAAAAAGCACCGCCAAAAAAAAACAAAAAGCACCGCCAAAAAAAACAAAAAGCACCGCCAGAAAAACACCATGAAAAGGGGACTAAATCCTGGGAACATAACCTGGCCTTTCCAACCAGGGCCGGATTGTCTGGTGTAAAACACAGGCGCCTCAGAGAAATAAGCGCTGGGCGCCCTTGTTCCCTGCCCCTTGATCCCCTCTGAGGTCGGCACTACTCAGATGGCAGATTCGTGCACGCCGCACCGATAGACCAGTGTACTGAACAAGCACGGGTCTATGCCGACTCAGACAGGCAGTCTATTGGATCCACAGACGGGCCTTTGACCAGCGGATGACGCCCAATCTCATTGATGAGCCCATTGGTCATTTGACGGCTGACTACTTATCCCCAGCTGATGAGCATACCCGACGACCCAACCTCTCCTGGGTGGCAATGGATCCCGAATGGGGTCACATGACACTGCACGTGCTGGATCGAGAGGTCCCATGAATCGTCCCGAAGAATAGAAAAGAGGTCACATGACATTGCCTGGTGGATCCGAAGAGGTCACATGACATTGCACCCGAAGATTCCTGCGCGTGCTCGGAAAAACCAAGTGCTTATCCTCTTGCCGGAAAGTGTGAATGCTCCAAGCGGCAGCGCGCTAAATGTGGGGGAGTAACTGACATACCGGCAAGTGGGGGAAATGTGCCGCCAATCTCTCAATGAAAAGTTGACCGATGCTGACTGCCTTGGGCTGATTCTGACTGATCCTGACTAGACAAATGGCGCTGACTCATAATGGATAATACTGGAAAAAATCCTGCCGGGACTGCATGCTGCCTACAGGCCCTGGGCTCACCGCCAGCCTACTGTCTACGAAGCCTTGGTTCTCGCCCTTGCGCTGCACCAGGCTTTGGCTGCGCGCACATGCCCCACCCGTGTGCTTACGACAATCCGCGAAAGAGGTGGTAGCTTGGCTGGTGGCCGAAAACTGCCCCATGCCGAAATCGTCCCTCGCGGAACCGACCCCCCGCATTACCCCATGCCTCGTTGCCGAAATCGATGACCCAACTGGGGATGGCACAGGTAGTTTTTCTGGCGCCCCTGCAGAGGCGGGGCCCCCACCCGGGCCGCGCAGTGCACCCGTGCCCTTTGGGACCCTTTGACAGGTGGCCCTTCGAAATTCTGGCTCCGGCTCTGTGCAGGACCTGCGTCCCCGCGCATCCCCATGGCATCCACATGCATCCTCATGCATGTTTGAAGCGCCCGCGCGCAGTCCGCCAAGAAATCTCGAGTCGTGTGGCAGTTGCACCTTCTTGGTAGTTGCTCATGCGAACACCGAGCCAGTGTCCAATACCCACGACTCCCTGCCAGGCCCTGCGATGCCCGCATAGATCCCACATGCTGGCGCATACTACCACGTGATACCCCATCGGCTTTGCGCCTTCATCCTAACGCGGTTTTCCCAAAAACGATCGTCTTCGCTTCCCTTGTGTATCGGCCAGTGTGCTTCCTACGCTGACGTGCTTGGCATGATGTGAGCTGCAGTGGGTGCCGCAGCCTTGGCCGAAACACGCTCCTGCCGCGCATATTACGCAACTAAAGAATCCGTTTCCTGCCGGCACACAGGACCGTGCGCGTACAGGATTAGCAAGGGTGATGACTTGCCGATTCCGAGGGCCTCTCTCCGTCATTCCTGAATACAGATTGTTCTTGGCACCGGCTGCGTTTGCCTTGGAGACGGCGTTTGTTTTCGCAACTCCTTGGCTAGAAAATCACCTCGCTACTTCTTCTTTTCTGGCTTGACAACCATCCCTATTCCTCTCACACCCTTATGGCAGCCTGCCTTAGCGCCTAATTTTGTCGGTATTCTCGCTGCCGGCCCGCGTTCCAAAACTACTCACATCCTTACTTAGTCCTGGCCCGCCAGCCCCTATCCTATCTGTCTCCATCCCGCCTGTGCCATGTTTCTTATAGGCAGGCGAAAATACATACACGTCTTAATGTTGGTGACGCTCCTTTTTGTGGCCTTAAGGCTAATACCCAGGCCATTCGATACCTCGGAGGACCGGCCTAACCTCATCGACCAGTTGTCCATGTCGCTCTGGTCAAGCAGGATCAAGCTGGAGATTGTGGGCTCGAACTCTGCCTTCTACAAGCGCATAACGGACTTGTTAGACCAAAAGCGCAAAACCTCCCTGGAAAACGTCTTCTGGGCCGTGGACACTTCGCTCAACGCCGGGGAATCTGAACTTCGGGTGCCCCCTTACTTCTTAGAGCCGGTGGAGAAGCGGCCTAAGGTGGTTCCGTTTGACCCCCGCTTCACGCTCGCAATCTACTACCACCACCTCTCCTCCAATGCCGACGCTTTCAAGAACCCTGTGCCTTTCCATTGGTCTGATTGGGTGGACTTCTCAGTGATAGACGAATACCTCTTGAAAGCAAACCCTGCCGACGTCACCTGCGAGATTTTGGACGAGAGGCCGTACCAGGAAATGCTAGTGAAGAACGACCTGCTGGAGCATGTCTCGTATTTGAAGCAGGGCGCTGTGAACCCGGAGGAATTTTGCCAGGTGGTTCCCGCTCAAGAAAACGATGGCTTGGGCATCCTGGTGAAGAAAACCGTCGGGCGCATGAGGCCTGAGAAAGTCGACCTTGCGGGCAAACTCCACTTGTACTCGCAGGCTGTGAATCCGACCTCCATCATCTTCCTCACTAAGGAAGGCTCCTATACAGTGGAGGTCGCTCCCGAGAAATCAAAACTCCTACACAACAACTTGGTGAATGAATACTTGAAAGATTCCAAGAAAGACACGTCCATCAACACCTTGAAAGAATTCAAGCGCCTCAAAAAGGCCGTGAAGCCCCTGGTGGAACATGTTGTCAACGCATATAAGATAGACTTGAAGCAGGAAGACTTCGAATTCAACGACATCCAGCTTTTGCAAGACTTGGAAACGCGCCAGAAATCAGGTTCCCTCTCAAAGCCTGAGTCCAACTATTTGGAGTCTCTCAGGCTCGCGGTGAATGTCAAGAAAAACCCCCCCAAGTACTTTTACGAGGCCAAGGTGTTCGATAGCTTGTACGGCGATCACTACGATGTCAGGTTTTTCAACGGGTTCAGACTTAACAGCCCCGAACAGGCAAGTGTTTTGCACAGGTTGCTGAGGGTGTGGCTCTCGTTTGCGCGGAAGCAGGGCATAACCACCTGGGTAGCGCATGGCTCTTTGTTGGCATGGTACTGGAACGGGATTGGATTTCCTTGGGACAGCGACATTGATGTGCAGGTACCCGTGATGGACTTGCACAAATTGAGCATGCTTTTCAATCAGTCTTTGATCGTCGAGGATGGCGAGAATGGTTTCGGCAGATATTTCTTGGACTGCGGAACCTTCATTGCCACCAGAGATCACAATAACGGGAACAACAACATTGATGCTCGGTTCATCGATGTGGACACCGGGCTCTATATTGATATCACTGGATTGGCCGTTTCGAACGACCAAGCTCCTGAAAGATACAAGACCATGTTGCCGCAGTCTTTCGACAAGTCAGGGCTTTCCAACTCGGACCTCAACAAACAACTCCACGTGTTCAACTGCAGGAACCATCATTTCGTTAGTCTCAGCGAGGTTTCCCCTCTTGTCAAGTCATTTGTCGAGAGTGAGGTCGCCTACATTCCCCTGCACTTCTCAGATATCCTCACATACGAGTACAAGGACACGGGGATCACCAACCGATTCTTTAAAGGCTGGTTCTTCCTTCCGCAACTAAGGCTCTGGGTGCATCAGGACATTTTGAGGCAGTTCATCCGTCATCGGAACATGTGGAACTCCAAGTACGTTGACGACGAGCGCAACCCTCTGCTTGAATTTCCCCGCGAGAGGACTTCCTTGAATATGGGGGAGAGGAAAGCATTGACCATGCTCTCTGAAGATGATCTCGTTGCACTCTTGCACCACGACGAGTTGCTCATTGATTACATGCGGTCACGGGACTTGACCTCAACCCATGAGAACGAGATCATGCGGTTCCTTTTCCGGAAGTCAACGGAAGATGTGGTCAACCACGCGCCCGAACTCAACCCTTTGATGTACGAGCCTTTCTTGTATCATCTCAATCTGGAATTGATCACCTTTGATGCCCGAGTCGAAAGGTATATCCGGCTCAACGAGAAGTATGAGGAGGAGGTGAAGAAACTGCAGGAAGAAAGCACCGGAGGAACAGACCAATAGATTGCCATATACATAACTAGCGCCTAATAACTAGCGGCTTGCCCCACGTGGGCAGGCGCATTGCATTCATGTGACTACTGGGATTGAAGTATCATCAATTAAAAACATTTAAATCGTAAAATACACTTCGATACATAATAATACACAGTCGTAACGGTAGCAGGGTGGCCGAGTTCTGGCAGCGGCATCACTTGTCGAGTTTTCTCCGCATCACTTGTCGTCGAGTTTCCTCCGCAACTGCTCGATCTCTCGGTACGCCCTCTCCAACTCGGCCTTCAACTTCTCGTTGGAAGCGTTGAGCTCGCTGACCGCTTGCTCAGTCAACAACTTCTCCAAGGTCCATTTCTCGATGTTGTTGTTCTCATTCTCCTTTAAGCGTCTGATGAACTCCACGCCCCGCTGCAAGATCTGGGCCTTGTTTGTGTCCGGGGTGGGAATCAAAGCCGCCAACTCCTTGATGCCCTGGTTGATGGAGTCTCTTCTTCTCCTCTCCACCTCCTTGTGGTTTTCGCGCCGCACGCGGTGCCACTCCTCGGACCCGTGGGGGGGCTTGCTGCCGTTCTGGGGCAAGGTGGTTGGTTGCAAGATGGAACTGTCTGAACGGTGCTGCGCGCCAGAACCTCCGTGCATCTGCGCCCCGTAGTGGTGGTTCTCATACATCCTCTGGTGCAACTGCTGCTGTTGCTGCTGATGCTGGTGGTGGTGGTGATGCTGGAGGTGGTGGTGGTGGCTGGGCTGCTGGTGACTCAAGGCCGCCGCAGCGGCGTTGGCGGTTTCGGCGTCCGTCACCAACGACGCGGCGGCTGCGACGGCCGCGTCTTCATCCTCGTGGCCGCCCTTGTTTTCGTTCTGCTCGGCGTTCTGGTTGCCACTGTATGACGATTGGTCGCCCAACAACTCGGAGTCGATGGCAAGCTCTTCCTTCTTGTCGTCCTCGAGCTTGGCTCTTTTGGGCGCCTCGTCGTAAGTATCGGCGCCGTCTCTTTTGGTGGCCATGTTTAGCGGGTGGGCGGGGGCGGTCTGGAGGGAAATTTTAAAAAAGGGGGGACGCTAGGGGGAGGAAGGCGAGGGGTCCCGGCGATTTGATTGGTGTGGCGGAGGCGGGGCGCAAGTGTCCAGGGGCGGAGGGGCTGCACGGTTGAACTTGTTTATCGGAACGTGATTATCTCAACGTGATTCGAAAAAAGTGGATGTTGTTTGGGTCACGGGGAATTCAGCACATGGCCCTCAGGTGATGAAGTTTTGCCCCTTACCCGCCCCGCGGCCGGTCCTGCAGGCACGTGCGCGCTTGCACCCGCCAATTGCGCTCTGGTGCGCTCCAAGTGCGCCTTCTGCAGCCCGGCTTTAGAGTGCAAATTCCTCCGTGCGCAATTCTCCATGCGCACTCGCGCGCAACATTCTAGCGTGAAACTAGACATGGACACGTAATGGACACTCCTGAAGTTCTTTTGGGTCACTCATAGACTTGACTCTTTTGATGGGGCTTGAGATACTTTTACTTAATTCTTTTGATGTACACTTTAACGTACGCTTTATACAGCACCTTAAGCAACACTTTTTCGGTCTTTCTTCTCTTAATGATGATGTTGGACAGTTTAATGGACACTTTAATGAACATTTTAATGGACAATTTAATAGACAATTTGATGGACGCTTAATGGACGCTTAATGGACGCTTAATGGACGCTTAATGGACGCTTAATCGACGCTTAATGGACGCTTAATGGACACATCGTAGACACTTCATGGACACTCCAAAACAACATCACATTTCAATGGAACTGGTGACGGCTTTATCAGGCAGTAAAAAGCATTTTCTCCATCCCCACCCCCTCTGTATGCACACCCAGTCTCCCCTAAAGCTTAAGACCAGAAGCCTTAACTCCATGGTGCTTGGCACTTGAGGCCATTGCTTGCAGGAGGGGGTGTGTGGATATCACAATCTTTTTGAGGGCCTATTAAGTGGTGAAACATCTGGAACTGTATACAGGGGTAGGGGCAGAGTGATTGGGGTAGGGCGGGTATGGAGCGTGGTGTGTGGGTGTGGTGTCTGGGTGTGGTGTATGGGTGTGGTGTCTGGGTGTGGTTGCTGGGTGAAATTCTTTCGGGTTTAAGGAAGATGCATGAATGGCGCCTGCATGCAGCGGAGCATGGCAGTCTAAGTCAAAAAGCCGTGTCGGAGGAGACACGCCCGTACATCCTGCGCGGTACATACACGTGTGTGAATGAATAGGACTAGGGTGAGGTCTAGAATGGGTCATTTGGCCAGCCTGGGTCTGGATTTGGTCTAGCACGGGTCTAGAGGTCTAGGCTGTGATCCAGTCAAGGAGTCTAACCTGCGCTCCGGTCTAACCTGCGCTCCGGTCTAACTGGATCCAGCCGGCGTGTATTCTGGAATATCTCCAACGGGCCTAGAGTGGTTCCGGCGTGACCCGGTTCAAACGTCATTTCCTCGGACACCCGTGCCCGTAAGCGCATACGCCGCCGCCGCCATATGCGCATCCGTCCCGTGTACTGCACCCAACCCCTGGGCCCCCCATCAGCAAGTGCGCAAAGCACGGAGCCTATGCGCATATGCGCTCGCGCAGCGCCAGCCATGCACTTGCTCTGGACTATGCGCTTACGGGGAGCCGCCCGCCGCGGGCCCCGGGCCCCAGGCCACCTCCCTCAGGCCTTATATATAAGGCTTGCCGCCAGCCGCATTTCTTTCTTCTCCTCACAAATCATCTATTGATTGAATCAACTACTTCTTTTTACTCATGTCGGAAATTACTTTAGGAAGATACCTCTTTGAGAGATTGAACCAGCTCAAGGTCCAAAGTATCTTTGGACTCCCAGGTGACTTCAACTTGGCCCTCCTTGACAAGATCTACGAGGTGGAGGGCATGCGCTGGGCCGGAAACGCCAACGAGTTGAACGCCGCCTACGCCGCCGACGGTTACTCCAGAGTCAAGGGCTTGGCATGTTTGGTCACCACCTTCGGTGTGGGTGAGTTGTCTGCCTTGAACGGTGTGGGAGGCGCTTACGCTGAGCACGTGGGAATGTTGCACGTTGTCGGTGTGCCTTCCATCACTTCCCAGGCCAAGCAGTTGTTGTTGCACCACACCTTGGGTAACGGAGACTTCACTGTTTTCCACAGAATGTCCAACAACATCTCGCAGACCACGGCCTTCATCTCCGAGGTCAACTCTGCTCCCGCCGAGATCGACAGATGCATCAGGGAGGCCTACGTCAACCAAAGACCAGTGTACTTGGCTTTGCCTGCCAACTTGGTGGACTCCAACGTGCCTGCTTCGTTGTTGAAGACTCCCCTCGACCTCTCGTTGAAGCCCAACGAGCCCGAGGCTCAGGCCGAGGTCATTGAGACCGTGACCGACTTGATTGACAAGGCCACCAACCCTATCATCTTGGTGGACGCCTGTGCCTCCAGACACAACTGCAGAGAGGAGGTGAGAAAATTGGTGGCTGCAACCAACTTCCCTGTGTACGTGACGCCCATGGGTAAGTCCGCAGTCAACGAGTCCAACAAGAGATTCGGCGGTGTGTACGTGGGATCTCTTTCTGACCCTGCCATCAAGGACGCTGTGGAGTCCGCAGACTTGGTGTTGTCGGTGGGTGCCTTGTTGTCCGACTTCAACACCGGTTCCTTCTCCTACTCCTACAAGACCAAGAGCATTGTCGAGTTCCACTCCGACTACACCAAGATCAAGCAGGCCACTTTCCCAGGTGTGCAGATGAAGGAGGTGTTGCAGAAATTGTTGACCGTGGTGGACAAGCACGTGGGCCACTACAAGGAGGTTGCCGTTCCTCAACCCAAGTCCCTCCAGAAGCTCCCCGGCAACTCCAAGCTCTCACAAGAATGGTTGTGGGGAAGAGTGTCCTCGTGGTTCAGAGAGGGTGACATCATCATCACCGAGACCGGTACCTCCGCCTTCGGTATCGTGCAGTCCAGATTCCCTGACTACTGTCTTGGTATCTCGCAGGTGTTGTGGGGCTCCATTGGTTACACGGTGGGCGCCACTTTGGGTGCCGTGATGGCCGCCCAAGAGGTTGACCCAAAGAAGAGAGTCATTTTGTTTGTGGGTGACGGTTCCTTGCAATTGACCGTGCAGGAAATCTCCACCATGTGCAAGTGGGAGACCACCCCATACTTGTTCGTGTTGAACAACGACGGTTACACCATCGAGAGATTGATCCACGGTGAGACCGCTGCTTACAACGATGTGCAACCATGGAACAACTTGCAGTTGCTTCCTCTCTTTAGCGCCAAGGACTACGAAGCTGTGCGCGTGTCCACCGTCGACGAGGCAGAGAAGCTCCTTACTGACAGCAAGTTCAACGAGAACTCCAAGATCAGAATGATTGAGGTGATGTTGCCTAAGATGGACGCACCAATCAGCTTGGTGAAGCAGGCTGAGTTGTCGTCCAAGACCAACTCCGAGAACTGATTGGTCTCTAGGTGAATGGAAGTCCAGATCTGCTCTGAGAGCTAGGTCGCAAAGCCAATCTTATGACGGCATGTATAAAGACTTGTAACAAGAAGTACTTTGAATTTGATGTAGTGCCGGGGATCCATTGTCAAGTGACCACTGTCCACTGTCCATTGACTATTTTCCATTGTCAAGTGATCACTGTCCGCTGTCCATTGACTTGTCCATTGACTATTGTCCATTGTCAACTGTCCATTGTCTACCTACACGATTGTCCACTTTCCGCATTGTCCAAAGTGTATAGCGTCCACCTCAGGCTACCCGCCAGTCAATAAAGCATGCAAGCTGGTCTTAGCGCCCCAAAACCAATACATCGTCACAGCAAAGAGCAGACCCACACTGGCTCGATAGAGCACGTGATCTACCGGCCGCCGCTACTGTCCCGCAATCGGATGCATCTACCGGCGCCCCAAGATGGAGCCTGCACCTAGTCCTTCTACTGTGCACGAAAGCTCGCGACGCTGCTCCACACCTTCCACACTCACACCGATCTTTTCTCTTATCTGCCCCTTTTCTTCCGTCCCTCCTCCCCATTTCCGACCGTCTTTTCACCGGCAGTTTCTCCAGCATTTTGCCTGCGATGGTCCCCATGATTCTAAGGGCGCCTAGGCTCCAGCCCATGAGTCCAATGGCCAAATCCCTCCGGAGACTTTGGCTGCTTCCCCCGAGCCGTGTGGTTGGCAATTGCCCTTTCGTTTCACTGGAGCTTCGACGGCAATCGTGCTTGCGGCGATTACACAGTTGCAGGCTGCTGAAAAAGGACTTTGCTTCCGGAAAAGGATCCGTGCCAGAAAAGGATGCCGGCTCAAAGGACTTTGCTTCCAAAAAAGGATCCGTGCCAGAAAAGGATGCAGGCTCAAAGCACAAGGCGGCCGAAACTGCCAAAACGTGGATGTTTTTCGGCCGCAAAGTGCTGTCCGCAGACACAAAGATGCTCCGGCTGTTGCTAGTGACATTGTGGCCCAAAAACAAACCCAGCTTCCGGTTCCGGGTGGTGTTGGCGCTAGGCCTCTTGATTGCGTCCAAGCTCTTGAACGTGCAGGTTCCGTTTTTCTTCAAGAGCATTGTGGATGGCATGAACATCGACTGGGCCTCCGAAGCGGGAACCGCGGCCTCGGTCATTGGCGCCATGATCCTTGCATACGGGGGGGCCCGGTTCGGCGCCACCCTTTTCGGCGAGCTCCGAAACGCAGTGTTTGCGCTGGTGGCCCAGTCAGCCATCCGCAGGGTCTCCAACAACACATTCCGGCACTTGCTCAACATGGACCTTGCCTTCCATCTAGTACGTCAAACAGGAGGCATCACGCGAGCCATTGAGAGGGGCACGCGAGGCATCAGCTTTGTGCTCAGCGCCATGGTGTTCCACATTGTGCCCATCACCTTCGAGATCGGAGTGGTGTGCAGTCTCTTGACCTACAATTACGGCCTTGCGTATGCTGGCGTGACGCTCGTGACTCTAGCCGCCTACTCTGCATTCACGATCATCACCACGGCCTGGAGAACCAAGTTCCGGCGCCAGGCCAACGAGGCGGAAAACCAGGCTGCATCCGTGGCCTTGGACTCCTTGATCAACTACGAGGCAGTCAAGTACTTCAACAACGAGGGCTACCAGTGTGCCAAGTACGACAAGGCTTTGACCAAGTACCAGGACGCATCGATCCTGGTGGCCACGTCTCTAGCATATTTGAATGCGGGCCAGAGCTTGATCTTTACCCTGGCATTGACCGCCATGATGTACATGGGATGCTGCGGCGTGGCCAGCGGGGAATTGAGCGTGGGAGACTTGGTTCTCATCAACCAGTTGGTGTTTCAGCTCTCGGTGCCCCTAAATTTCTTGGGATCTGTGTACCGAGAAATGAAGCAGTCGTTGTTGGATATGGAGAATCTCTTCCAGCTCCAAAACCATGACATCAACGTGAAGGACGCCCGAGGCGCCAAGCCCTTGGTGCTCGACCCCGTACGCCCGGGAACAATCACTTTCGAGAACGTCACCTTTGGCTACCACCCAGAAAGACCCATTCTTAAGAACTTGTCGCTCACCATCCCTGCTGGCGAAAAAGTGGCCATCGTGGGGCCCTCGGGACTGGGCAAGTCCACCATCCTGAAGCTTGTGTTCCGTTTCTACGACGTGCAATCCGGCAGAATCCTCATTGATGGCCAAGACATATCGAAAGTCACGCTCGAGTCCTTGCGCCTGATCATAGGCGTCGTTCCTCAGGACACGCCCCTCTTCAACGACTCCATCATCGAAAATATTCGCTACGGGCGCTTGGATGCAACCGACGACCAAGTCCGCCAGGCCATGCACAAAGTGAGCCTTGATAGGCTTGTCCAGGAATTGCCCGACGGCATACACTCGCTAGTGGGAGAGCGGGGGCTCATGATCTCGGGCGGTGAGAAGCAGCGGTTAGCAATCGCCCGGCTTCTACTCAAAGAAGCCCCCATCAAGTTCTTTGACGAGGCAACGAGCGCCTTGGACACCCACACTGAGCAGGCGTTGTTGCGGACCCTTCGGAGTGTCTTTAACGAGGACCGGTCCACGAACATTCTGATTGCGCATCGCTTGAGGACAATTGCTGACAGCGATAAGATTGTGGTGTTGAACGCGGGCCGGGTGTGTGAGGAGGGGACCCATGTGGAACTTTTAAAGAAGAAGGATAGTCTTTACTCTGAGTTGTGGAACATCCAGGAGATGATGAATGTTGAGGAAGGGGGCGAACTGGGGGAGCTGGGTGTCCCACTGGACAAGAGGGGTGTCAATTGACCGCTGTCAGCCGACAGGACACCAGAATTGATTTATCCTATTTACAAAATGTCGGCATAGTAACTGGCAATCACCTTCTTTTCCGCACACTCTTCCTCGACTTTCCCCATCCTCTCTTTAAGCTTATGCTCAGGCAAAGTGGCACACTTGGACTCGACAAATGACTCAACTTCCTGGGGCTGGCCCTGCATCACCTCTCCCAACACCAAGTTGGAGATGTTGCCCACCGTCACGCCTATTTGCTTGGACCAGTCGGACCCCTTGCGGAGCGACCGTTTCACCCACTGGTCGTAGTTGAGCCTGTACCAGGCCCAAAGCATTTCCTTGGCCTGCGGTCTCTCCTCGAACTTGAAGCCGAGCAAGGCCAACTCGATCATTTTGGAGTCGATGTTGGTATTAACAAAATGGAGTGTTTTCGTCAACAACTCGTAGTTCTGGCAAAACGAAAGCGACGACACCGCGCTAGTTTGCACTTGCTGTGCCGTTGCGTTGGTGTGCTTCAACTGCGACACGTTGGAGTTCTTGGCGAGCCCAAGCACTTGCTTGTATTCTGCAAAAGAAGCGCCGGCCATGGTCACGTTGAACATCAGCGAAAGAAGCTCTCGCGGAAGAAACGCCTTGTTCCTGCCCGAGCCCACAAAGCTCTTGAAGAGTCTTTTGCACAACAGACGTGCTTCTGGGTCATGGCTGACAATCTGGAGAAGGGCATTTCTCACCTCAAACTCAACACTGCTGTAGTTGCCCGCACGCACCTCGAAGATGGAGTCCCAGCGGCCGATTTTCTTCATGAGCTTCAGGCCAAACTCCTCGATCCATGCTTTGAACTTGGAGTACTCGGTGAAATGGAGGAAGATGGACTTGACAACCTCGACGTACGCCAACAAACACTTGAGAACCTCGTAGTCGACGACCCACGTGTCACTGCACAACGAGTCGGCGAGGCTGAGGAGAAAGATGAGCTGGTTGCATCCAAACAAAGCAGAGTCGGTGCTTGGAATTGGCTGGCCCATGATTTTCCCGTAATCCCTGATCAACCCAACCAAGCCGGACGGCTCGATATTGTTTTGAGAAGCTCTTTGCAATATGGTCCTTTGGATCTCCGGCGAATAAACGGTCTTGTAGTAGAATTGATTTTCGAAGTTCAACGCAACAAGCTGATGAGGCTGCATGTCCAATTCAAGCTTTCTGTCGGTTAGCATGCAAGTCACGAATTTCTCGTGGCCGTCTTCGCTCAAGACCTTCATGGCCAACGGGACGTGGAACGGCTGGTTCTCGAGCTGGAGCTCTTCAACATTGTCATTGAAGAAAAACCTGTTTTGCTCTATAGAAAGCTTCTGATCCAGCGACTTCACTTTCACACATGGAAACCCGGGGTACCTCACCCACGAGTGAACAAAACTCAAAAGATCGTAGGAGCATTTTTCATTCATCACAGTCCACATTTCGAAGGGCTTGATTGTCTGGAACTTGTACTTGGAGATCACTTCGCCAAGAGCCCGGAAGAAGCTGGACAAATCGGCATCGTTGTTTTCCATCTGAAGCTGCACCGCAATCATGTTGATGAGGATCATGCCCTTCTCGTACGAGTCTCGGTGCACAAAATCGTTCGTTCTGGATTTGACCGATAACGAGCCCTTGATTTTCTGCATGGATTCGTAAAGGCTATCGACAGGCTGAGGAGCAAACGAGTCACGGTCCATCATCTCCTGCATGCAGTCCAGCTTCGACTGGATATAGTCCCTTGAATCGGAAGCATCGATGGATGCTAGGGAGAGAACGTAGTTTCCGACAAACGTCGCAAGCGCTTCTATTAGCCACAGGTACTCCCACTCGTCCACACTAACCAAGTTCCCGATCCATTGGTGGGTCATTTGGTGGGCAATGAGTTGCCGCACTTGTTTCTTCTTCTCTTCTGGCGCAGTGTTCTCGTCAAGTAGGACAATGTCTCTGATGACGGTGATCATGGCCCAGTTTTCCATGGCTGTATCGCTTAGAAATGGTAGAAGCACTAGGTCGAGCTTCTCCAATGGAAATGGACAGCCTAGGGTTTTTTCAAAGAGCGGAAGCAAGTCTCTCATGACACGCAACGCATATTGGACTTGAGAGGAGTCTCCTTTTGTCACGAAAGCTTGTACGGGAACCTTCGCCTCCTGTGAGGGCTCTTGAGATGGCCTTGGTGAGATTTCTTGAGATGGCCCTGGTGAGATTTCTTGCAATGACCCTTGTAAGGACCCTGGTGAGGATTCTTGTAAGGAGCACCTCTCAAGGTCGCCAACAACAAATCCAAAGACGGAAGGTGCCATTGGAGGAGTGGACTGAAAGGTGAACCTCGAGTCTTCACACATGTCAATTGTTTCAACCGACGCTAGCCTGGCGTTGGAAACAGCCTTGAAGCTTGATTTGGTGGTGATTGTAAGAGCAATGGGCACCTTGTGAGTGAGCTCATCAACCACAGGGAAAACCATCCGACAACCAAAGGGCTGGTTATGCGTGGCAATGATGAAGTTATCTGATTTGCCTTCCACAGAGTCGGAGTAGTTCGTTTTGAAGATGCCAAACGTCTCGTCTTTATAAGTCTTGATGGACGTAATTGACCCCACGTACGCAATCACGACTTTGTGTACATCTTGAAAGCTGGAGTCGGCGGAGACAGTGACCAGCTGGTTGGGCCGGTCGTAAGCCACCTTTAGGTTGATCTCGCTGCCATTCTGGAGATGCAACACTGCGGATGTGACGATGAGTTTATGTGCGTGCAAGGCCAAGGAAAACGGCCCGTCCAGGGCACCGGCATGGAGCGGATTTTCAACGATTGGGATCGACACAAGGCCCAGGAAATTGGGCTTGATATGGCTGATTTGAATGCTTGGTGCATAAGACCCCGGGAGGTACCGGTTGCTTAGGGTCAACGGGATCATGGAGCCCATTGGCTGTAGGAATGCAAACGAGGTGAGCAGGCGCTGAAAATTTTGGTCTGAGCGTGGCCGGTCACGTGCACGCCGGTCGGGGCAAGCGGCAACTGGAGCACATGGGGGGCACTTTTGGGAAGCGGCGGCTGGATATTTCCGAACTAATAAATGATTGGGCTTTGTGGCAAAGGCAAAAAAAAAAATTGTGAAACACGCCTTGGCATGTGTGGCAGCGCTCGTGCAGAGAAGGGAGAGGCGAGGCCGCAGCTGAGGTAAATAGAGGAGCCGTAGATACATGGAGGAGCCGCAGCTGAATAGAGAAACTGCAGCTAAATGGAACTGCAGCTAAATGGAACTGCAGCTAAACAGAGGAACCGCAGCTAAACAGAGGAACTGCAGCTAAAAGAGGAAGCCCAGCTAAAAGGGGAAGCCCAGCGGCCGCATGGGGCGGGATTCCTCGCTTCTCTTTGTTTCGAGAGATTCTTGACGAGGGCGCTTTGGGAAAGAGCACTCTGAGTAGAAACCCGACCGTCAACAGCCGAGTGCCTAGGGTTCGCGAAAGAAACCTGAGGCGTTTGGTTGCAAAAAGATCTCCGAGGAAGTGCACATCGTGAGCGCGAAAAAAGGCCTCCGACACCAACACAGCCAGGAGGGAGAAAGTCCTCGGACATGGGACGGACGAAGTCCTCGGACATGGGACGGACGAAGTCCCCGAGCATGAAACGGATGAATTCCCGGGGCAAGACACGGACAAGTTCCCGGGGCCGGAATGTCTCGGACACAGCATTGGATGCCCAACCAGACAAACCAGCGCGCAAGCTTAGTCATCTTTTTTTAGCACGCCATAAGGCGTTCGTCATCATAGGCCTGCATCAAGTGCGGGTGGTGCACCTACTCCCAAACGCGTGCATTGACGGGGAAAGCGCCAACGATTCTCAAACACCCACCGTGTTTCAAGGTGCCGTTCGCGCGCGACCTTGCCGATGCCCACATGCCATTCTGCAGGGTTCGTGGAACTGCCCGTCAAGAATAAGGCGCTCAATGTGGGAACTCCTTGGCCGCATCGTCCTGGAATTGCGCGTTTAAGGCCAGTGTTTCACCTCGTGAAAGTCTTTGAAGCGTGGCTGCAGCTCCTTGCTGAGGCCAATGCAAGTCCAGCGTCATGCAAACCACAAGCTAAGAATTTGGGTAACCTCAGAGCACTTTTTTTTTTGCTAAGATGCACGCGGCTCTTACTTTCCAGAAATGAACAAAAAACTCGAGGCTCGCATGGAGAAAGAATAGCGGTTCGCCGATGGGGAGCCTTCCCAGCACAGCGCTAGCGACTTTGCCGTGTCAGAAAAACAAGCCACGTTTTCGTTTTTTTTTTTTGGACCCCGGGCTTTGTTGTGGAAGCGGCTCTTTGTCTTGGATGGAGGTGAACGCTAAATATCGAGACGAGGACGCAAATGAGGCGAGAAAAAAAAAAAAATAAACAATAGCGCATATCACCCAGATTGTTCGCAGCAAAACGCTGGGTGTACCTTCTGTAGTCGATTCCGACTTTGACTGGATCAGGAAGCGTTTGCAGGGAGGCGCATTCAGGCGCATGCATGGCAAATTGGGATGAAGGATATAAAAACACGGTCGTATTCCCTACTCACTTTTCGACGTTGCCAAATTCACACCATCAAAATGAGTGTAAGAGACAGATTCAAGAGAACATCCCGGATCTTCACCAAGTCCTCCAGCGATAAGAACATGCCGCAGGCAGAAAAATCACTGCAAGCTGGTGGTGTCACCAAGCCCGACGCAGAGAAGTCGGGTGACTCTGCGGACGCCAAGGCCTCTGCCGTCGACAAGCCAGCTTCCATTCGGGAGAGTTTAGAAGGTGAAGCTGACGATGGCGTTAAAGCGGAGGTGCAAACCGAGGCTCCAGGCATTGCCGCTATAACCCCCACTGAGGAGGTGGTGGAAGTGCCCGCTCAAGACAAGGCTGCCGACAAGGTTGAAGACAAGGAGAAGATGATTGAGAGGAGAAAAAGCTTCTTCAACCGCAAGCCAAGTCTGAGGGCCAAGGAGAGCTCCACTGAAGAAGGGTCCGCCAAGGAGCTTAACAAGTTGCAAAGAGTACTCAGCAGGGTGAAGCGGCAACCAAGGCCGGTCAAGGAGAGCGGGAAGGACAAGGTGGCCATTGTCGATGAAGACCGTGGAGACGCTTGTGCAGCCAAGGATGCTGCCAAGGCGCAAAGCCCGGCGACGTCGTCGTCGGAAAATATTAGCCCACAGGTGTTGGGAAATACTCGTACTGACGTGGAGGAGACTGCTGAAACCACATAAGCGAGGAAAGTATGACGGGATTGCAGGGCGGGGCAGGCGATAATGGTGAGTTGAAGCAGGCGATAATGGGGAGTTGAAGCAGGCGATAATGGGGAGCTGAAGCAGGCGATAATGGTGAGTTGAAGCAGGCGATAATGGGGAGCTGAAGCAGGCAATAATGATAGGTGAAGCAGGCAATAATGGGGAGCTGAAGCAGGCAATAATGATAGGTGAAGCAGGCAATAATGGTAAGGTGAAGCAGGCGATAACGTTCAGACGGTTTGCAAGCGATAATTGTTCAGACGGTTTCAGGCGATAATTGTCCATGCTCCTGCAATGTGTTTGCCTGAGAAGTAAAAGATAGAATATACTGCTGTTTAATCTGATAGCTAGATAATCGGCTAGTGGAGTCATTTGCAGCCCTTTGTAGCCTCGGCTAACTCCTCGGCGTGTACAGGTCAGAAGCGGCTAACCCCAAGATGAGATGCATGCGTCAGAGCGCCTCCCGCGACGAGAAGTGACGTGCAACCTTGGCCCCATGTGGAAGATGCGCCTGTACGTCCGGTTGCCGCTGATAAGACCACCTCCGTGCATGGCCTAGTGTAGCGCACCCATGTTCAAGGGGCTCTGTGGCGGGTCATTTGCTGGCGGGGCGTAGCATGCAGTACGCCTTCCCCTTCAATGCTAGGTGCACCGCCATGTCATGGCCCCCCTCGCCACTAAAGAAACCCCACCCCGCCGTTTTCGAAGTCCTGGCCTTTCGGAATGCCTCCTTTGGCCGGCTCCCCAAAACCTCGGTTTCAGCCTGCACTTATGCCGGCTCGGAGGAGCGCCCCGGGATTCACGGGATGGAAATCCCCTTGTCCCTTCCCGCGGTAGTGCGACGGCAAAACTGGCTTGCGGCGCTAGTCCTTGTCAGAACCCCATGAAAAAAAATTCTCGATCCTAGAACATACTCGAAACTCTACCCTTCTTTTTTTACGTTTGGTTTGTTTGGTTTTGTGGCACAAATAGAGTGTTTCCGAGGGCCGAGTTTTTATCCCATCCCGTTTTTCCCGTCAAAGTCTTCTTTGGGAAACACTTGCGCATTCCGCTCTGTGTTTTGATAATCCAATTTTAACCCCCTCAACTCTTTCCCGGAGTCTCCATTCCCTGACGGCTCGAGTATATCTGTTTTCATTGGCGTGGCCTCAAGCAGAAACGGAAACCGAACCTGAAACTGATCCTATAACGATCCTGAAACGACCCTGATCCTGATCCTGATCCTGCTCGTGATCGTGATCCTGACCTCGCACATTCTTGTCAGTGTACACAAAGTGCCCCTTTACTTGGCTGACTGATATCAGTGCTACTCCTCCATAGCATGAACAACACGGTGTCCACCATCCCTACGAGAGCGAAGATGATGGACTTGCGAGTTGGCAAAAAGTACCGCATCGGCAGAAAGATCGGGTCCGGCTCCTTTGGTGACATCTACTTGGGCACAAATATCATTTCCGGAGAGGAGGTGGCCATCAAGTTGGAAAACGTCAAGGCCAAGCACCCCCAATTAGAGTACGAGGCCAAGGTCTACAAGGCCTTGAGCGGGGGCGTCGGCATTCCCTTTGTCCGATGGTACGGAACCGAGTGCGATTACAACGCCATGGTGATTGATCTCTTGGGCCCTTCTCTAGAAGATCTATTCAACTACTGCAACCGCAAATTCACATACAAGACTGTGTTGCTATTGGCAGACCAGCTCATTTGCAGAATCGAGTACATCCACGCTCGCTGCTTCATTCACCGGGATATTAAGCCCGATAACTTCTTAATGGGAATCGGCCGGCGCGGCTCGCAAGTCAATGTGATCGATTTTGGCTTGGCCAAAAAGTATAGAGATCCCAGAAACCATTTGCATATTCCTTATAGAGAAAACAAGAACTTGACTGGAACCGCCAGGTATGCCTCGGTCAACACCCATCTCGGAATCGAGCAGTCCAGGCGGGACGACTTGGAGTCTCTTGGCTATGTGCTCATCTACTTTTGCCGTGGCTCTTTACCTTGGCAGGGCTTGAAGGCAGTCACCAAAAGGCAAAAGTACGACAGAATCATGGAGAAGAAAATGACCATTCCAAATGATGTTTTAACCAAAGGATTGCCGGGCGAATTTTTGGAGTACATGAATTATGTGAAAAACTTGCGGTTTGATGACAAGCCAGATTACCCATATTTGCGCAAGTTGTTCAGGGATTTGTTCAAGAAAGAAAATTATCGGTACGACTATGTGTTTGACTGGACCCTATACAAGTTCCAGCAGGAGAGGCAGCGAGAGCAATACAAGGCGGGAGATGGACAGAATGACCAAGGCAAAGCACAGCCTCAAGCCCAGCAGCAGCCCGGTAACATGTTTGTCCAAAACCAGACCCAGGGACAAGCGCAGCTGCTTCAACCCCAGGTCACTCCTCAAGCCCATCATCAGCTTCATCTACACGCAAACCATTCCAAAAATCAGCATTTACAGAAGCCTCAACATCTGCCCCAGCTCCATCAACTACAATACCAGCAGTCCCAGGCGCAAGTGCCTCAATCGTCATCCAAGCAAAACCCGCAACTCAACCACGAAGGAACCGAAGAAGTCACCGATGGTGACTTGGATGCTTTGGAGCTATTGGGAATGCATGATATTGTTGAGAAGGTCCGCACTTTGAGGCGAGAGATTGAGGCGCGCGAGAAGCTGGGTCATCATGAGGAGGCTGCCGCTTTGCGCAAGCAAGCTCTTCAGATTGCAAGATTTGAAGCTGAGCCTAATCCTGAGCAGATGGTGTATCAAGCCGTTGGCCCGCGTGGCTCTCCTGCTAATGTCAATGCCTCCTGGATCTGAAAGGCTGAATTGTATTCTGAAGTATGGAACCTATACAAGCTGTCGGGTATGACTAGTCGACATTGTCTTCGATTTTGCTCTTGAACTGCTTAGTGCTTTTGGCTGCCTCCTTATTGTCCATTTGATTGTTGAAGACAGCACCCAAGAAATCGAAAATATGCTTCCCTTCCTTCGTAGCCCCCGACCCCCGGAACGTGTCAAGGAACTCGAAAAACCCATGGAACACGTTTTCTTTGGTTTCCTCCGCGTAGATCTTGTCATAGATGTTCTTCATCTTGAACAAGTCCATCTCCTCCTGGTACTTGGAAAAATTGACCTCGTTGTAGCCCATTTCGATCAAGCGGGGATTGTATGTCTCGTACACAGGACACTCGAGAAGCAAGCCCAAGGCAGGAGCCTTGGGGATGTTGATCTTGGCAGGGCCAAAGCAGTCGCTGATCCGGCTGATGGGGCACCCTGTTCTCACCACCAAACAAGCCATGCAGATCATCTTTCTAATCTGGTGCAACATGAACGACTGGCCGTGGATCTTGATGGATACCCACTCGGTACCTTCGATGATGAATGGGTCCGACACCGAAGTGTCCTTCATGTATCTCCTGGCGCTGGGGTCGTTGTAGGTCTTCTGCAAGGTGAAGTTGTGGAAGTTGTGGGAGCCTTCGTATTGCTTCATGGCATCTCGGAACAACTGGAGCTTGGAAGCATTGACTCGGTAGCCTCTTCTGCATTTGTTTTCGATGGCCCTGACCCGCTTCACGAGCAAGCCCCACTCGGAAACCTCTCCGTCGTCGTTGTAGTAGTCCTTTTTGATGTCCTCCCCCTTGTCCTGGTCAAAGGTGGACTCGGACGTTTTCTCGAGCACCTGCTCCAACTCAGCGGGCGAGACCCCGTTCTCCATGATGGCGGCCTTAGTTTGCTGCCACCATTCGGTGTCCGGGTCAAGCCGAAGGACCCCGGGGTGCTCTGCTCTGCTAGTTTCGATCAAGTTGAACAAGCTGCTCTTTGGTCGAGGGGGGAGCAAGCTGTGCGTGGGAAGAAGATACTCGTAGACTCTTGACGAGCAGAGCTTCCTGCAGTCGAAGGCCCGATTGGTGCGTTCAATCCCCCACACGCGGATCTGCTGAGGCAAATGCGAGTTGATTCTCTGCACAATGTCCTCGTCCTCGATGATCAACTTGCACGAAACCACGTTTCCGGCGGCGTGCACGCCCTTGTCTGTTCTTGCGGCCCGCATGAAGCCGTTCTTCTTCAAGTCCGTGGAGTTTTCCTTGGAAATGGCGCCCGCGGCGGCAAACGCCTTGAAGATCTCGCCCTCGATGGTCCGAACGTCGGGGTTGTTCTGGATCTGCATGCCGTTGTAGCCGGTGCCGCAGTACCCGATCATGCAGGCCACTTTCTTCTTGGGTCTGCGCTCGGAGGTTTCGATGGGATTGCCATGTTCGTCGACCAACGGTTTCCAGTCACTAGAAGTTAGTATGCAGCGCTGGGGCGGGGGGTGAAACACGACTTACCTACGAGGACGCGCGTTCTCTCTTGGACACAAACTTGGGCTTGGCGGCCTCGGCAGTTTTGGTCCTTTTGGGATCTTCCACAGGAGTATCGTCGCCCACAACCTCATGGTTGAAGCGCTTTTCGGGGGCCATGTTGTGAGGAGATGGATGGGCGCGCCCGTGGCCGCGATGACCTGGTGCGGCCTGCACATAAACGGCCATAATGTTTTCGTAGCCTTGATTATCTGGCCATTGAAACCTGGCCATTGCAAACCTGGCCATTGCAAACCTGGCCACTGTATTTCAGAACAAGATTCGCCTCGTCTAACACCGTATTGTCATCCTGCATCCAGACGTCAGCACTGCACGTCCTGTGGCCTCACTTCAACACGTACCAACCACCAGCCAGCGACTACCCAACACCACTCAAACGATTCACACCAGACTCTCCTTGGCACACTTTCGAGTATTTTAACCTTGGGTTTCTTCAGGCCATTATCCGTGAGCTCATACCAAACTTTGAGGTATTGCCCCCTCCCACACATATATTTTTATCCCCTCTTGCTTTTGGTCGGGTGATTGACACTCGGAGTGTTGGGACCATAGTGACGTCTAGTGTTCATAGAGGTCACAGAGGATCACAGGATCACAGGGTCACAGGGGCACAGGGTCACAGGATCACAGGATCACAGGGGCACAGGGGCACAGGGTCACAGGATCACAGGGTCACAGGGGCACAGGGGCACAGGGTCACAGGATCACAGGGTCACAGGGGCACAGGGGCACAGGGTCACAGGATCACAGGATCACAGGATCACAGGATCGCAAGGTCACAGTATCACAAGGTCACAGTATCACAGGATCACAATATCACAAAGGATGTAAACGCTGGAGAAGCTAAAAAGCGCACCCCTGACTTTATTAAACCAGCCCTGGATCTCCAGGCTACCTGGCACTAGTTCGAGACGGACCCGGGCCAGAAAAGTGCCGGCAATTTGGAACAAAGCAATCCAATTTATCGGGGATCCGAGCGGCCCGAAGTCAATGGTAAGCGTGGAAAATCGCTAGTGTCGGGGGTAGTGGTGGGTAGTTGGTTTATTGCAGGTGAATTTGCAACCACGGGGGTAGTGCGCTGCTCATGTTGGGTGGTGCCAGACTCAACCCGGACAAAACTGACGACCTCCATGGCATGTCGTTTTAGCAAGCGATGTGGTCCGGTATTTAGTGGTTATTACTATGGAAAGATTCACCCGACAGATCGGGAAAGGGTTCCGAAGTTTTATAGAGCATTGGGACCGTGGGGGGAGGGGGTAGCCTCCGAGGGCGGGGCGGCCTGGATTGATAGACTACAACTGGGGTCGAGTCTAAGCCTTGGAGAATTGAGCGGAGCGGGAAATCCTTGGTGATGCAGGGCACAGGCGAGTCGTCTCTGACGCACAATGCACCGTATTTTTGCATCCATGAGCGCACTCATGGTGAGACAATAAAATTAAGCAACACTCCTAAATGGTTTGCTGATGTATATACCAGTTACCAAGAAACTGTTTCTTTTTCCGGCTTGACCCTGTTTGGTCCTATTTGGCCCTGTTGGCCCTGTTTTACCCTATTTGGCCCAATTTGGCCCTTTTGACCATGTTTGGCCCAATTTGGCCCTTTTGACCATGTTTGACCCTATTTGGCCCTGTTGGCCCTGTTTGACCCTGTTTGGCCCAATTTGGCCCTTGTGACCCTTGTGACCCTTGTGACCCTTGTGACCCTGTTTGGCCCAATTTGGCCCTTGTGACCCTTGTGACCCTTGTGACCCTGTTTGGCCCAATTTGACCCTTTATGACCCTGTTTGGCCCAATTTGACCCTTTATGACCCTGTTTGGCCCAATTTGACCCTTTATAACCCTTGTGACCCTTTTGACCCTTTTGACCCTTGTGACCCTTGTGACCCTTGTGACCCTTGATTGGTTTCCAAAGACATCTGAGGCCACCTTCCATTAGGGGCTGCGAAACATCAAACTCTAACCTTTGGAGGCGTCACGGCACTGGCTGGAAAGACTATGCGAGAGTATGGACACTGTTTTTATAGTGATGAAAATTTAAACCGATTATCGAGTATCATAGTTACTTGGTCAGACCCTCCATGGTACTACCCATGTGTGCCAAGTTGACCAGCGATGCACGGTTAGACGTGGAAGGCCTTTGATGTCGCCTTCATACAGTTCCTTCCCGCTTTGCTCTCGTCTATAGTAGGTTTATACCGAGGTGACCAGTTGCAGTCTACCGGAAGCACCTTCAAGCCCGATTCGGATAACCATTCCACAAGACCAGCACATTTGGGACGTTTTCATGGAAACCCGTCCAGTTGGGGCCGGGTGGCCAGGTCTAGATGATCCGCTAGTTCCAGAGATCATCGAAGTGTGCATCTCCTTAGCACTGACTAAAGTGTCTAACAATAGGCATGTTGTGGTCCCGCTGTTATGTTCTCTGAAGAGTCAAGTGCTTATAAGAGATGTATTCGTTGATAATATCTGTAAAGGGATCATCCGGGCTATATAATTGGCCATGACCACGTGACAGCTCGGTGCCGTTCCAATCGGGTTAGCCTTGCCGAGGCACCGAAGGGCCTAGAGGTCCAGCCCAGAGGCTTATAAGCTACAGCTGGTCCCAAGTCTAAGTATCGAAGTTGAGCATCGAAGTTAAGTCGAAGTTAAGCACTGATATTGAGCACCGAAGTTAAGCACCGAAGCTGAGCACCGAAGTTAAGCACCGAAGCTGAGCACCGAAGTTAAGCACCGAAGCTGAGCACCGAAGTTAAGCGGCGGGTGCAAAGACTTTCATGCGGTTGCTGGCGAACCCCTCTCTGGACCAAGTTGCGCTCATGGCGCACCCTAGGAGCGCGACCCTCGGTGTGACGGTTATGATTCGAGCTGGTTGCACTGACGACCAAAAGGTGATGATGTGGATAAAAATGCTTGAGAAGGGATGCTACATCTCCAAGGGTAGTGCGCCACCCATAAATGCACATGGTTACAAGGCGGCCGTCGGTAAACCGCATGGAGAGGCGTGCACTCCGATGGCGCAGCCCGAACAATCAGCCACTCGAAGTTATTCAGCCAGCACAGGTTCACACATACTTGAGAAACTCTGTTTCAACATCTTGAACGGCAGGACTAATGCACTCGCTGGTTGATTCACGGCAAACCGGTGCACCTCAGTTCCTGGAACTGGATTTACCGGTTACATTTGACTCCGACTCCGACTAGTCATTGGAATACTTTGCGACGATGGCTCTTCCACTGTGCATGCTTTGTATTCAGCTTTTTACCTGTCTAGAGTCTTGGAACAAAGTGATCTGTTGTCTTTTGTTCACCATCTTTTCTTTTCCCACCCCATCTCTTGTGCTGACAATTCCGGACTACAGTCGGGTTGCACTGGAGTAAATGGCATCGCTGGTGTATACATGTTTTGAGTTCTGAGTTCCTCTGTATGCAGTCTGCTGCTGTCAGTCTGCTGCTGTCAGTGCTGCAGCGCATTGTCTAGTGATTCTAACGGACGGTGCAACACTGACCCTCTGGGCCATCTAGTACCGCCGATCGCCACAGTGTATGACTGGTTAGTTTGCCGTTTCAATGATCTTCAATGGATTCACCTGCTGGTACGTGGAGATCCACCACTGTCGACACCGCAATACCCTAGGGTCCTTCATGATCGGTGAAGCGTATACCTGCCACCTCTGGGCGGCTCCACTATAACGGGTCCCGCCCGTATCATGAGGCCCACCTCCTTATCATGCGTCTTGGCCAAGTCAGAGTCTGCCTCTTGCCAGAGTCTCTTGCCAGAGTCTGCCCTCTAGACGCATAGCTTCCTACAACTCTGACCTCTTGTCATCCTCAGGTTGTGGCTGTAGAGCGCGAATCCATCAACCTGCTACGATCAAAGACTTCCACACTGTAAACACGTCACCCGGGCCTTTTTTTACGGTCGACGCCTGTCATCCCAGACCCTTCATCCCAGACCTGTACATCCAACCATTGAGATCCCCGGAACTGGCACCCTTTTATGACAAGATACGAAGCCCTCCTGCCAGCTGCATAACCGTCCTGATGTGATCCAAACTGGTGTCGTTTTCCGGATTTAAGCATGGCACTGGATCTGACCAGCACCTGACTACGGCCCTACACTCGTGGTGCAAGCCGTGCAACCACCCTCCAAATACACCTTCCTATTTGAGGCCCCGTTGTTTGTGAGATTTCTCCACGCTACCCTGGCCAAAGCAGGCATTTCGCAGCCCCTGAGAAAGGTGGGAAAAAACTACAAACACCCGTAAAATCAGAATCGGGCCTCTTCACCTCCAAAAAGGAGCCAGCGCAAAATCTCGCCAACATTACACACCCATGCCAGTTTCAGCTCGGTCCCGCCAGTCCCAGCGTGGCCCGGCCTCTTTACCTGCGGCTTTCACCTGCGGCCGCCAGCTTGACCGCGCCGCCCCAGCGCGAGGGCATCCCGCGCACGTGACGGGCCCGCGATGCAAAAGACGAAAAATTCCTGACCCTCATCCCCCACCATGAGATCTTTGACGGAGCAGGAGACCAAGGTGGTTTTCGAAAAGTTGGCCAATTACGTGGGTCGCAACATCTCGTTTTTGATCGACAACCCGGCCAACCCGCACGTGTTCAGACTACAGAAGGACCGCGTGTACTATGTCCCCGCCCAAGTGGCCAAGTTCGCTGCATCCATCGCGCGGGACAGATTGATGGCCCTTGGCACTTGTTTCGGCAAGTTCACCAAGACAGGCAAGTTCCGCTTGCACATCACCGCATTGCCGTACTTGGCGCAATATGCCAAGTATAAGGTCTGGATCAAGCAGAACGGCGAGATGCCCTTCTTGTACGGGAACCATGTTTTGAAGGCGCACTTGGGCAGGATCTCCGACGACATCCCCGAGCACGCGGGCGTCATCGTCTACTCCATGAGCGACGTTGCCCTTGGCTTTGGCCTTTCTGCCAAGTCGTCCCTGGAGACGAAAAACATGCAGCCCACTGCCATAGTTGCATTCAGGCAAGCTGACATCGGGGAATACTTGAGAGAGGAGGATACTTTATTCACCTAGCTGCATATCCATGCTGTCACTCAGACACTGTACCATTAGCATAATACATCAACACTCGCGGCAGCTTGTAGTGGAGGATTTTCCCCGGGTAATTTAACAAAGTATTGTCAAGGATATGTACAGGTTAGAACACTCTGTTGTTGACCTTCAACAACTGGCCCGGGTTTCCGCCAGACACAAAGTATGAAGATTGAACGAGCTTCTCGAGCTGTTGCTCGGGGTCCTCGCATACAGCAAACTCTCCCACCTTGCTGGTCCTGGCTTCGGGGGAGGTTTCGTTGTCCTCACGAAACGACTCCTTGGATGGGTAGTCTCTGATCTGTAACACGCCAGTGTCCGCCCAACACTTTAACAAGTGGCGCGCTTGCTCCTTGGTGAGCTTCTCCACCTTGAAAGGACGCACTCCTCCATTCTGCCTCATGGTGCGAGCGTACGCGCTATCGCACTCACTAATCTTGTCATAAGGGTCGAACTCCTCCAACTGCAAGCCTGTCCTCAACGTTTTGCTGTCGCCATTATCCTTGCTCTCGGAGATCAAGACACCGCCGCGCTGGAATTCTAGCTCGCCGCTCACGAGCTGCTGGATCATTTTGCCCAACTCAAACTCCGTGAAATGGATGGGTTTCATGTTGGGGTGGAAGTACGCGGTGTATGGCTGCGACACTAACCCGGAGAAGTTGTCCACAGAGGCTAGCACGGGGAACTTCAGCGAGTGCGCCTTGAGCTGGCTCATGAAGAATTGGAAAGCACTGGTGGGACCCGCGACTCCGAAATCGTGATTGTGCAAAAGGAAATCGTAGACGCTGTGCTCGTCTTTCTTTAGGTTGTATTGCACTTTCTTCGCACTGAAGGAAATGTCTTCACTGAGAGGCATCTTCTGAAACACTGCTTTGTTGGCGGAACGCAACTGCTTGATCCATCTCTTGGTGTTCATTGGCTGATGGTAGAATTTGGCCTTTGGATTGAACACATAGTCGCTGGTGCCATTGACGATCTTCTCGGCATGGTCTATGTGCAACAACACAACGTCGCCTTTATACTTGGAGAGCGCAATGGCCTGTGCTTGTGCGAGCAAAGTAGACTTGCCGATGCCTTTATCCCCCACTAAGCACACTCGGTTGTTCCGGGACGAGCTGTCTAGCTGGGAGATGAACTCAGCACTGAGTTTTTTGGTGTTTTCCGTCACCATAGACAAAGGCTCTTTGAAGAGCTCGTGATGCTGATATTTCTTAAAAGACCCCAATTCTTTGAGACTCTGCTTTGCCTTGGCATCATAGACAACTACCTTGGAATCCAATGAAGAAAGCGATTCTTCAGAGAGCGCCCCCAAGTTCAAGCTGGCCAAGTCTCCCGCGGAATTTTCGTAATTCAATGCCCTGACGGCATCTCTGAACTTCAAATGGGTGACACCGCCTTTTTGAGACTTCTCTCTGGTTTCTTTCTTGAAGCCCACCTTCATTTTTCTTTTCCCGCCAGACACAGGAGCAGCGTGCAGGGTCGCTGACACAGAAAGGAGTCTTGCGCCAGGCGCTATACTAGCCCTGCGGGCGGCAAGGCGTAACATGTATGGCGTGTCGGAAAGCAGAGAGTAATGGATGCACGTAAATTTTTCCGCCCGCGTCACGTGCGCGCGCCCCGCGGTGCAACCCGTTAATCGAGGGGCTCCACCATTGGATGTAGGTAGCGGCAAATGATACAGTGTTTTCCCGAATTTGAACCAGCCCGGCGAAATGGGCCGAGCGTCTAGAAAATGGCACACCAATCGTTCGAAATGTGCCACTCTCCTAGTCTTTTAGACCCAATGCCGTGAGATACCAATCGTTCAAAATGTGCCACTCTCCCAGTCTTTTAGACCCAATGCCGTGAAACACCCTAATGGTTAGAATTCAGTACTATGAGATTTCGATTCTGGACGGTAGCTCTCTTTGGAACCTCCCAATCTAGGGTCAACAGGTTCAGGGTCAGGGCCAGGGTCAGGGTCAGGATCAGGATCAGGGTCAGGGTCAGGGCCAGGGTCAGGGTCAGGGTCAGGGTCAGGGTCAACGCAGGCCAACGGGGCAACAGAGGGTCAAAACCCACTGAATCAACTGTCTCCATGTCGCCCTGCATTCAACCAATTGTGGATTGGTTGATCCAGTCTTCTCGTTTGAGCATAGGGCCTCGTTGTATTGACATTCTGGCGCGCAGGCGTGTTTCAAACCTTGTGTACCCTCGCGATCATAACGCACACCGACCGAAAGCCCTAAGCACTGCATTCGACCGCGGTGAAAATTTTCGTGCGCGCTTTAAAGACATTGGGCCGCGCTCTCTTCCTTTCTCCCACCATGCTAAAAACATGGCTCAGGGTCAAGGAATTGCACTCCGTGTGTAGGGTGGTGCCGCTGCGAAGCTACTCAAAAAGCAAAAAACAAATGATCAAGTCCCGGAGCGGGCGGCGCCTTGATGCCACGCCCACCGAGGGCGCCGGCAACAAGAAGCACCGGGTATTTGCCTTTGGCAACTTTGCTGCGCTCAAGCGGCCTGAGCAGAAACAAATCGACAAGTCGGAGAAGGCCATTGAAAAAATCACGTCCTTTGAGTCGCTTCGGATCTTTCCGTCGGTCAGGGTGGCCATGATGAAGGAAATCAAAAACTCCTACATCATGAAGAACACCTACATCACCGACAAGAAGGACTTGAAGCTCGCGCCATCTCCGGTTCAAATCGCCGCCATCAAAAAAATCAACCAGCCGCGCAAGGTAGCCGCGCATAAACTCGAGCAGGCGGGAAGCCCTCTCTTGCACGAAGTGATGGAGGAAAACGAGCGCAACAGGCTCAAGATATTCACCGTGGCTGCGGAAACAGGCTCGGGGAAAACCTGGGCGTACCTTGCCCCTGTGCTCTCGAAGTTAGTGGAAGAAGAGTACGCGGTGTTCTCAAACGGCAAGAGCCTGCAGGCCAAACCCAAGAACTTCCAGCCTGTTCGAGCCGTCATCTTATTGCCCACCCACGAGTTGGTCAACCAAGTGTACGAGACCGTCCAGTTCGCCTCCACTGTTCGCATGGACCCATTGAAGGATTATCCCCCGCAAATGCGAGGGTCCAAGGATTACGGGCCTTTTCTTGAATCAAAGCCCAATTTGGGATTGAAGGTGTTCAAGTGGGGATCAGGCGATCCTCCAAGCAAGCTCTTCAATGCTGCTGACAACGAAAAGATTGACGTCCTCATCACAACTCCCGGCAAGTTGGACGGACTCTCGAAGCTTGACAACATATCACGGCCCTTCCGAATCTTCAAAGGCGTCAACTACTGTGTGGTAGATGAAGCGGATACGCTTATGGATGAATCTTGGCTTCACGAGACTTCCCGAGCCATCGAGAAGTTCACCGCCTTGAGAGACTTGATTCTATGCTCGGCAACCATTCCTCGCGAGTTCGAGAAGTCTCTTCAAACGCTTTTCAAAGACGAAAACTCAATCATTCGAGTGATTACGCCTCTGATTCATAAGATCCCCAAGAAGATTGCGGTGAAGGTGATTGACGCCGAAGCTGCGCCTTTTCATGGGTCCAAAACGCGGTGTTTGGCACAAGCATTGTATGCTATCTACAACGATGGCTCCGAAGCCGGCTTCGTCAAGAGGGTGATTGTCTTTGTCAACGAGAAAAAGCACGTTGCTCCGCTTGTCGAGACCTTGATCACCAAGTTTGGCCACCTGGAGGAAGATGTGGTTGGCGTCACGGGACGAGATTCCGCCGCAGATAGGCATGACAAGATTGCGCCTTTCATAAACCAGGCGTCACCTATCGAGCAGGACCCAACGCAGAGCAAAATGAGGGTGTTGGTCACCACTGATTTGATGGCGCGTGGGTTGAACTTCCAGGCCATCAAGAACGTGATTTTGATGGATGTGCCGCGAAGCTCGGTGGATCTAATCCATCGGGTTGGCCGAACAGGAAGAATGCGTCAGTCCGGGCGCGTGTTTATCCTCATCGACAGGAAGTCGAGGAAATCCTGGATCAAGGGACTTCCCAACGCAATCAAGCAGGGTGCCACCATTGGCTAGTCGAACTGGCGGCGCACCTGACTGAACAAGACTTACTGAAAGACCTTACTGAACAAGACATGACTGAACAAGAAACAAAGGGTATGTTTACACATGGGCCGCAAATGATGATACCAAAAAAAATTATAATCGTTAGACTTCCGAATCTTGTGTGGAAACAATTAAGATATCTGAGTGTGGCAACATAACAGAGACTATTACTAACACTATAGACCTCATTCGAGCAGGCTTCGGTGGAGTTCTGCAAGAGCTGGCTTGCAGCAGGTATGTTGAGATTTTCAACCATGATGAAACTACTTGATTTTGAACGCTTGACTTCCTATTAACCCTGAGGAAACCGTCTTGTTAATTAACAATTATCTGAGTTGAACGTTTGCAGGAATGATATTTACTAACTTTCAGGCATGTATAATTGGACAGTGAAGGCAGAAGGCAGAAGGCAGAAGGCAGAAGGCAGAAAGACAAAAGCCAAAAGGCAGAAAATGCCAAGACAGGAAAATGCAGGGAAAAGACAGGACCATCTATAGAGGCAAAAGCCACCAAACAAAATGCAAGAATCCGGAATCTCTGGACTGAATAAAGAACACACTCACCCGTGTTCACGTGACCGGCGGGTGATGGCGCGGACTGCACATGCATGGCGGGCCCATTGCGAATAGGTGCAGTTGATTGGGTGCGACTGGGTGCGAGCCCGTTGCTAAAGCGTAGATTAGTCATGTACGTCCGCCACAGGACACAAGTTTGCTTGCAGAGCCACTCCCGATACTTGTCACTCCACAGCAACCGGAACCAGCTGCTCTTTTACAGCACCCACCAGTCGCTCTACTATAAAATGAACCAAGCCGCAGACCGCAATTCAATTGACACGTACTTTGGCAAGGAGGTGGTCAACCGGGTATCGTTTCTTCGAGAGGACGCCGAGTTCATCACTAACGCCGTATTGCATCCATCCACGAGGTTTGTTTTCTTCGAGGCGGGCAACGTGCTCATCAACAAGAAAGGCAGGGGGACGACCGAAAGGGCCACAAAGAGGGCGACAGAAAGGGCCACAGAGGGGGAGACAGAAAAGGAGTTGACGGAAAAGGAGGCGACCGAAACGGCGACCGAAAAGGAGGCGAAATTGGTGGTTTTGGCCAACGGCAACGACCAGTTGCACACGATCGAAGGCTCCTCTGTGGCCGGCACCTCCAAGGGCTTGCTAGATAACTGTCCCGAATGGGCGTCGATCTTAACAACGTGGGCGGCCGACAACAAAAACCAGGCGCCCGACTCGCGGGCCCAGAACAAGGCAAGCTTCCTCTTCCTCGGGTTGAAGGACGAAAGTGTGGGCTTGGACTTCCACAAGTTGAAGCTGTACAACATGGAGACGTACTTGGACCATCAGGGCCGGTACTTTGGCATTCCGTACTTTGGAGTGGACTTGTCGAATTCGCCTGCGGTGGCCCGGCTCATCAAGGACGTGATTGCCAGGGGAAGAGCCGACGTGACGGCGGAGGAAGACCTTGTCTTCACCAGCTCCAGGGAGCACACGATGACGTTCACCGCCGACGAGGCCGCCCTCTTTAGCCACGGCAAAATGTTCTTTGAGTGGCTTGGCCGCAACCGGTTTTGCCCCGGGTGTGGGTCCAAGGTGATTGGGATCCACGCGGGGGGCAAACTCAAGTGCACCAACGAGGAGAAGGTCCCGGCGACCGACGGGGACAAGTATGGGTGCCCGGTGCGCAACACCAGGGTCTCCAACGTGTCGTTCCCTCGGACCGATGCGGTTGTGATCACGGCTATCGTGAACCGCCAGCGCACGCACATGCTTCTCTCTTTGAACAAGAGGTATGCCTTCACCAAAATGTACTCGTGCACCGCCGGGTTCATGGAGCCGTCCGAAACAGTGGAGACGGCCACCAAGCGAGAGATCTGGGAGGAGACTGGGGTGGTGTGCTCAGATATTCAGATCTTGGTGACGCAGCCATGGCCGTTTCCTGGGAACCTTATGATCGGATGCGTTGCCACGGTGGATTTCAACGGCGTCAACGAAAACATCCACTTGGGCCATGACCGCGAGCTTGCCGATGCCCGGTGGTTTGATCTTTCGTTTGTGGCCAAGCTTTTGAAGGGAAAGCTGGACCTGGCCTCGAATCCAGAGGGCATCAAACTCCCCACGGATGTTTCGATTGCTTATACCTTGATCAAGCACGTTGTGGACAAGGGCGAGACAAAGCTCTAGGCGGGCTGTGGCCTGCAACCTCCAACCGGGGCCAACTAACCCTCATGTGAAGACTCTTGTTTACCCAGACCTTGATGGTCCAGGAGAATGTCAGGGACTCTTGAATGTCCAGGACTCTTGAATGTCCAGGACTCTTGAATGTCCAGGACTCTTGATTGACTCTGTTGGACGGGCCGAGCCGAGCGGCGAGCACTGCATACAGGATCCACACCCCATCAGACCGAGCCACCCGCGCCGCAGCCCATTGATGGAATAGGCCCTGTTAACCATGCCTTGCACTGTCGTCGGACATCGCGGATTTAAAGCAAAGTATACAGAAAACACGCTCCACGGCTTCGAAAAATGCCTTCAAAGCGGTGCCCTTGCTATCGAGACAGATTTGTGGACCACCAGAGACAATGTATTGGTGGTTTCCCACGACGTCAGCACGGCCCGGATCTTTTGCAGCGAGGATGGCAACGATACTGCCTTCAATATTTTGGAGACGGACTTCAAAGACCTCCGGAGTCTAAGCACAATTAAGAGCGGCGAGCCTTTGCTAACTTTCAAGCTGCTCTTGCGATGGTTTCGGCGGTTTGCCGGCTCGGAGCCATACACGCAGTGCAAGATCATGTTGGATATCAAGAATGCCAACCCGCCTGCTCTTCTCAGGTTGCTTGTGGAAGACGTGATGGCCATGGGACCCGAGCTCTCGTGGTGGTACCCGCGGCTCCAGCTTGGGATCTGGAATCTTCGGTTTCTCAAGTACTTGAACCAGGACGAGTTTTTCCAGCGCTTGGACGACGGGCAGGGCGGCGAAGGCAGGCAATTCTTCGATATTTTCCATATTTCCTTAAGCTGGGAGGACACCATGACATACCTCAGCTACGCCGAGTACATTGCCGAGCAAAGGCCTGGCCAGAAGACGTTTGTCATCTCGGGCGTATCCCTCATATATGTCAGCACGTGGTCCTCGGAGTGTCTTGAAAAGTTTCTTCCTTTGGTGAAGGAACGCAACTTGACCTTGATCAACTGGACCATCAACACGCCGTGGCAATTGTCGTACTTTATCGAAATCTGCAGATACCATGGCTTAAGTGGGTATGGAGTCATTGCCGACGACCCGCAGGAGATGATGAAATACGTTGCTGACGAAGAGACCCGTATGGATGCTGCCAGGGAGCCGTGCATTCCCTGGAAGTTTAGCGTGGTCAACTGGCTCATCCGGGCAGGCACGCGCCTCGGGCCCAAGTCACCTTTGACCAGTTCCTCACTATTTGAGTCGCGGGTGGATGCCTCTGAGAGACTTGCGTCGCGGCCCACCATGGCCAACAAGGTGTTTGCTTTTCTCCAGGCCATGGGCATATTCTAGTCTGGCATTTGGTGGAAGAGCGAGATTCCAACTCTCGTCGGTGCATTCAGGAGGGAAAAATCAGCGGGCACTGATGAGCACGCTGGGGTCATATTTCTGCTTGGAAAAGGGGCCCAAACGAACCGGGGGCCAAACTAACCGGGGGCCAAACTAACCGGGATCCATACGAACCGGGGGACAAATGAGTCGGGAGCTCTTAAAATACCCTGGTGCTGCATCGTACGGGCGAGCAGGGCGTCGATGCTCGCGCACCGTGGTAAGCGCTTGGCTGCCTTTCGGCACTCTTCAGTCCTGGCCAAGGCTCGCCATTGGCTGGCAGCGTGGCGGGTATGATGGAAGATTCTGGAACATAAACTTCGAGAGAATGATCAATGTGCAATGATGGACTCTGCACAAGTATGAGGTGTGGGTGTCTCGTGCTGCTCTGCTATCGAGCCGACGGCGTTGCTGATTGCTCTGTTCTGGCCGGTGGCATCTGGTTGAGGGAGGACGAGGAAAATGGAACTAGACATTTTCTCCAGGGGTCACCTGTGGCCTTTGAGAAGAAAGAAGTGCTGGAGTGTTTAGTTGTGTAAATAGGCCAAAACGCTCGCTTTATGAACCCGCCTTGGAGTAACCCGCCTTGGAGTAACCCGCCTTGGAGTAACCCGCCTTGGAGTAACCCGCCTTGGTCTAGCCGGTTTAAACCACTTTGGCCTACCCGCCCTGGTCTAACCCGCCCTGGTCTGCCCGCATTGGTCTAAGCCGCTCTGACCCACTGGTCTAAGCCGCTTCGGTTCCCGGCCCATCTCGCCGTCCTGCATCGTGCACGCCATCCCTAATCGATGCGCGTCCTCCACACTCTTCCACACCACTCATCTTTCCCAGCCACTCCACCTTTTCCGGCCACCCCCTCCCCCTTTCGCCGCCTGTGCTACCATGTTTAGCTCGCTGCTACCCCCACCAAAACACAGCCCCATACCGACCATCTCGGTCCGTGTCCCGAGAAAAAGCGCCGCGTCCAAGGCGCTTATGCTCCCCCAAACTGGCCCCTTGGCGCAGCCGCCTCAGGACCGCCAACAATCCCTCCTTGCCCTCCAGTACGGCCACCCGGCACCAGACAATCCATCAGTGATAACTTCATCGCTCGAAGACACAATTCCGCTCAAAACGAAGTACCCCCACCTCAAGCACCATTTTCCCCGGTACACGCTACGCACATGCCCCGATGAGTCTTTGGCTACGTGCGTGGAGCAAACCAAGGCCGTGGTGGAGCGGCTTTTGAAAGCAGCCAGTGGCGTGGACGAGGCGGACAGCTCCGAGGCGTCGCTTGTGCGCTACAATGCGAGCTCCTTGAATGCCGAGAAAGACACGGTTCTTGAAATCAGAAACTACAAGGAAGACCCTATGCTTCCGCCCAAGTTCAAGCTCCGGAAGAATCGAGAGAAGCCGCCTCCTCCTCCGCAGCCCGTGTTAAAGGCTGCATCCACCGAAAAAATCACCAAGGAGATGAAGGACAAGTGGCACATTCCGTCTGCGGTGTCCAACTGGAAGAACAACCAGGGCTTTGCGATTGCGCTTGAGAAGCGAGTCGTGGCTGCCAGTGGCGGAAGTGTGAAGGAAGGTGCGGATATCAACTTGCAAAAATTCAGCCAGCTCTCTCTGGCTCTAGAGAGTGCAGACAAGAAGGCACGAGAGGAGCTCGGTCTACGAAACAAGGAGAGAAGAGACGCAGCTCTCAAGGAACAGGCTGAGAAGGAAAAACGGCTCGACTCTCTCCTAAAGAAATCCAAGGCTTTGAAGCGCTCCTCCGGCGATGCATCCTCCAATTATAAGTACGCCAGTGATTCGGACTGGTCCAGCCGAAAGAAGCACAAGAGCAACGAGCTCACTCATGATTAGAAACAGGTCTCTCTTGAAAGGGTGGGTGACAACAGTCATCTTGATGGGTCGGAGGCCCTCGTGTCTCGGTGCTTATCAGATCTTCATTTAGTGAGGTATGAGTAAGTTATGATATGACTTATGTTATCAGTTATGATATGACTTATGTTATCAGTTCTGAGTTGATGCCTTGTGCTGTTTGATACACCTACTACAAAACGTCTCTTGGCTTTACTTTTTGCCTTTTTTTGCCTTGGTCTTGCCTCTATCACCTCCTTCATAGAGCGACTTCTCGAACGCGTCACGTGCGGAGCGGTTGACCCATTCCAAAACCCGATTGATCTGGTTTTCCTCCACCTTCTTGAGCTTTTCAGCTCGCAAGTCGTCGCGAAGCTTCTGCAACTCCTCCACTGTTCCCGTGTTGAGCGTGTCCTGCACGGATTTGTGCCGTTTGTTGAACCCGTTGGCTGCCCTGCGGTTGGGTCTCTTGCGTTGGGCCAAAATATCATCGCCGCTATCGTCCGGCTCTATCTCGTCCACAACCGCATTGGTGAGCGATTCAAGTTTCTCCTCCGCCGCTTGGATGTTCTTCTCAATCGTGGTCTCCTCTTTTGGGAGTTCGTCGCACCAGAGAGCCTTGCGCCGTGCTGACATACTGGCACAGACACCGTCCTTCACTCTTTGGAGCTCTTTTCTCAAATTCGACTCTCGCTTACCCCACGGGTTTAGCCATTTTAGGAGCCCCTCGATTTCACTGGGCTTGTCGAAGTATCTCCATTGATTCCCCAACACCAAGGGCACGGGGAACTCCTCAATCAGCTTGCGTTGCATGGGCGTGATGTGCTTGACGCTCATTCCTGTGGAGATCCCTCCCAAGTCATCGATCAAAACGGAATTGTCTTTCAGTCGGATGGACGTCCCGGTGTACTGGAGACCAAGAATGTCGGCAATGTGTGCTTGGGCCGTCGTGCCGACTTGGAAGTTCATCACCTTTAGCGGCTGGCCGCTGTCCTCCAGGTTGAGTTGCTGTGTGATTCTTTCACAGTCCCCTTTCTCGATCTTATCAAGATTCTCTAGGGCTGACATCTCGCACTGAAGCGATTTCTTCAAGATATCCTGTGCCTCTTCCTCCAGGAGTTTGAGATTCGACGCGCGGTCCATCGCTGTGGGTCCTTGCATCCAAAGACGGCCCATCAAGTATGTTTCGTCAAGCACTTCGTCCTTGTCGTCGAGCTCGTCGTCACTAACGTTTTCTTCGTCCTCGTCATCGCCGCCATTGAAATGAATGTTTGGCAATCCATTATTTTCGAACCACCAATATCGGTTGAAATGTCTGTCCTTGCCGAGGAGCCGCACCCTCTGACAATCGAGTTCCGAGAGTTTCAGCTCGATTTCCCGCTTCTTGGTCTTCATCTCCTGGATTTTGGCTATGCTGGCTTCTCGCTCGTCCCAGACATCCTGGAATGAGGGGTCTGTGTCCAAGAGAGCCTTCTCGTATTCCGTCATTTCGTACCCTCTCGTGTTGAGCCGGTGCTTTTTCCTCGAAAAAGTGCTCCATATCACAGGATCGGCGGCGGAGCCGAGGCCCTCGACCAACCGGGAATGGATCTCAGAATGCACCTTGTTTGCATTGTCGACAACCACCTTCATGTCTTTCAAAAGTTCAAGCCGCGACCGCCTCAAGGATGCCGAAGCCTCAAGCGCCTCTTCAATGTAGAAACGCACGGGCTCCGCGTTGACAACTAGACTCGTAAGAATATGGAGGATCTTGAGCCTCAAGTCGATGCTGAGATATGCGTAGAATTGGGACAACACGCTGCTTGGCGTGGCTGGTTTCACCAGCACCGGCGCAAGAACCTCGTAGGCTTTTTGGATGTCGGATGAGTATTCTGGGACGTACTCCACAAGAGAAAGCACCCCCAAAACAATCACTTGCCAGCCGCCATCTTTGAAGTTTCTCTTTCGAAGGCGGTCATGCCAAGCTGCGCCTCTGTGGTACATCACCGAGTAGGCCAAGTGGGTTTTTTCTGTTCCATTTTCCTCAGCGTTGGTGTCATGCTTGGAAGACCCGCCGGTTTCTTTGCTTTCTGTTTTGACCGGCGGTGTTTTTGTCTCGGATCCTCGTTTCCGAGTTTCTTTGCTTTCTGTTTTGATCGACGAGTTGGTCTCGGGTCCTTTCAGGGGTTCTCTGCTTTCAGTTTTGATCGACGAGTTGGTCTCGGGTCCTTTCAGAGGTCCTTTTGCGTCTCCATCAGTCCCCAGACGGCTGAGCAAAGCCACCTTGGGCGGCAATACAATTCGAAGCCCATAAGTCTCTGCTTCATCAAGGTACTTTTTTGGAACAGGCTCATTGGATATGATCAAGCCCAACACCGCACACCAAATCTCGTCCAAGAGCTCACACCTGCCCAAGTTCTTGTACTGGTCATCGTTCCACCCCATGGCACAGATGAAATCATCGAAGGTGAAGGTGTCAAGCTTGAACACGGAGTGGTATATGTTGAGAAAGGCCCAGATCTCCAACGCCTCCTGAGAGGCCGATAGAAGCGATCTCCGGTAGTCGAGGGTATTGGCGGGGATTTGCGGCGGGGAAGCGGTTCCTCTCTTTGTGTCCGTCTTCGTAGACTCTTCATCGATCGGTCTCGTCTCTTGATCGGTCCTCGTCTCTTGATCGGCCGCGTCCTCATCTCTTTCCAAGCTTTGCTCACTAAGCTGGAGCGCATTTCCAAGCAACCTTACTGGATGGGAGGGAGGACGGGTGTTTTGGAGGTCGAAGCCGAGGTCCAAGTCCTCGATTATGGTCTTCTTGGACGGCTGAAACGACGACAACGTCGCGAGCTCGTTCTCATTGAGTTCTTTCTGTATGGCCTCCGGTAGATGATGAAGAGGAAACCTGGAGCGAGCTTCTCCAGTGAGCTTTGCTCTGGAATCCGGGAGTTCAGCCCCTTCAAGCTCATCCGGAGTGTCGCCCGGTTCAAGCCCAGACTTCACTGCAGCCGCGTTGAAGGCAGATTTCTTCTTCCAAGACTTGGCCCGGGCCTTTTTAGACCGGGCGCCATTGGGGTCCGAGGGATCGGCGCCAGATGAAGGCGGATCACGGGGCTCGTCGCCCTCGTACATGACCTCGCCGCTCGGAGTGATGTGCTCAAAGATCTTCAAGTCGTCCGGGAACTCGGTGGGGATGCGGTACTTCTTGGCGTACTTCTCCTTCAATACCCACGGAGCACCGACCTTCTGGGAACGAGTCACGGTCAACTTGATGTAGGTCTTGATGAGCCATTTGGTGAAGTGGTTTCTGTCTCGGGAGATCTGTTGGTTGGTGGCGATGATCCGCGAGCCGTCGCCCACCGTGGTGACCAAGTACTTTGTATCGGCCACATCGCTGTACTGGACCTTTTCCCGCACTATGGCCCGCTGCTTGACTGTGGACATGTACGCATGCGGGGCGGCGGCGGATGCCTTAGCGCCGGCTCGGTTGGCGCCGGGCTCGATGATCTTTTTGACGTACACCTCTTCGCCTGGAAAGTACTCGTTTTTGAACACAGAGTACACCTTGTCGACCAAGAGATCCAAGCGGGAGATGCGGTTGAACTGGAGGAACTTGAGGATGTGTTCGCGGAGCGCCTCGGGGAAATGGGCGTCCAAGTCCTTGATTTCCTTTGTTTCCGACTGCTGGGCCTCAAAGTAGGTCAAGCACGAGTTGCCGGTGATTTCACACACAAACTTGCGCCGGTGGTAGTAGTCCATGCGGGCGAGGTAGTCGCTGTACTCGAGAAACCATTCCTTCGTCTGCGGAATCACGTAGATTTCCGTGTCGAGGTCCTCGGGCACGGGGACCGGGCGCACAAAGGTCACCTGTTTTCTCTTGTATAGCACCATTAGGTGATTGTGGGCAGCAATGATAACAATTGGCCGTGGGGGACGCCGTGGTGTGGAGAGTTCACGGGCTTGGCCAGACGACCCGGGCAAATATGGCACCTGGCGGGGAAAAACTGGCGCTGCTGGGGAGACGACTTGAGACGGGGGCCAGGAAAAAAAAGTAGTACGAAATTTGCAAATGCCCAGACCGAGAGAAAAAGAGGGAAAAAAGGACTAGGGTGGGTTTGAAGAAATGCGCACCCGCCAGTTGGGTCTATACATTTTTTCCACCCACGTTATATTGTTAGCCTCACTGTTATTGCTTCTTTGGCTGCAACCCCAGATCGGCAGGGCCGCCAAAAGAGGCCGCCAGGGCGCCGGGGGCGTCGGGCGGGGGCGGGGTGCGGCAGAGGGGCCGTTCCTGAGCGGAGTGCCCGGGGCCATGGCGGAAGCACCCGGTCGCATTGGGGACAAAATGTGCATTTGCACGGAGACGTCGTGGAGGCGATGCAAAGTCATATCCGACAAGGAATGCCAAAGACATGCACACGCGAACCTGCATTCTGCACAGGATGCGCAGATGCTTTGATTTAAAGAATGTACAGAATGCGCGCGATCCTAAGGCGCGTTTGTCCCACCACTGGACACATCCGCGGCGGTACGGGTGCGCGCCCGGCCGGCCCGCGCGTGGGCCTAGAGCCCGCCCGACTAGACACGCTTCATTGCCGGTGCCATGCCTGGGACAGGTAGATTTTACGCTTGCCAAGATTCGTTTGATGTTGGGCTTGTGTTAGGGTGTGGGGCTGGAATGCTAGTTTGAGGTGGGGGTCAAGGAAGAGCTGCTGTTCAGTTACGTCCTGTAGAAGACAGCGGGGGATGTACTGGGGTATTGGGGCTGGCGGTGTACTGGGGTATTGGGGGCAGGCGGCGTACTGGAGTATTACGGGACAGTCGACGCACCTGGTTGTTAAGGGGACAACCGACGGGCTGGTGTATGTTGGGAGCAGCTCGGGGGTGTACTGATATATATTGGACGAGCGGAGGTACGGGTGTATCGTCGAGGACAGCTGGTCAGACAGTGGCCGTGTCCGAACCAAATTGAAGGGTGGCGGCGGAGGGGCTGCGTGTGGTATGTGCAGACGGATCGGCCTGAAACGCAATACGTCATTTGACGTCACCGGACGGTTGGACAATCGGGTACATCCCGCGCGCCTTTTGGCTGCGCCAAGCACTCTGGCGGCCTCATATACAGCCGGCGGCTCATCCCCAGCCCCAGCGCCACATTGCGGGCTTCCTCTGTAACGATAGTAAGGCGGCCCGTGTCCCATTCTGGCTATCGACCAGTATCTGGGTGCCGGGACTAATTGTCGCGGAAGCGGATAAATTGTTTGCTACCTTGTGCTGCATGCAGGCCGCGCGTGCCAAAGGCTCACAGTGGAACCAAGTCGGCGATGCATTTCCACCGCACTCCGCAATCAGTCTAGATAGGCACTCCGTCCGGAAGGTCACTCCGTCCGGGTGGACACTTTGTCCTGATAGACACTCTCCCTGTATAGACACTTGTCCGTATAGACACTTTGTCCTGAAAGACAACCCTTCCCGATGGCCACGCAGCCAAGAAAACCAGCCTTCCCCGATCGCTAACCCAACGTCATCCCAACGCTAAGAGTTGGCACGTTATCATTTATGCCAGCGGCGCTGCGCGCAAATAATGTGCAGGACGGTTGCCGCTGGTATCGCATCTTGAAAAGGTATATAAAGCACACCAGAATCCGCCGTTTCTCAGGCCACCAATTTATATTCCCCCTACATTTCAATGTCTGCAGTTCCACAAAAATTCCAAGGTTTCACGTTCGACTCCAAAGACAACTGGAACAAGCCCAAGTTGGCCTCGTACGACCACAAAAAGATCAACGCAAATGATGTGGTTGTCAAAAACATTTGCTGTGGCCTTTGTGGGTCCGATCTCCATACCTTGAGAGGAAATTGGGGTCCCTTCAACCGGAAGGATCTTGTTGTGGGGCACGAGATCATTGGCCACGTTATCGCCGTGGGTGACCAGGTGGAGCAGTTCAAGGTGGGCGACCGAGTCGGCATTGGAGCCAAATCGTCAGCATGCGGCGAATGCAACCGGTGCAAGACCGACAACGAGCAATACTGTACTCAAGGAGTCGGCACCTACAACACGCCGGATGCCAAGGCCGATGGGTACGTGTCGCAAGGCGGCTACTCGTCGCACTCCATTGCCCACGAGCAATTCGTTTTCGCCATCCCCGACCAGTTGGAGTCCGTGCATGCAGCCCCCTTGATGTGCGCCGGGTTGACGGTGTTTTCCCCATTGAAGAGAAACATTGGCCACCGCGAGAAGCCTGTGGTGGGTATCATCGGAATCGGAGGGTTGGGCCACTTGGCCATCCAATTCGCCAAGGCGTTGGGTGCTGAGGTGTACGCATTCTCGCGGAGTTACGCCAAGGAGAAGGAGGCCAAGCTGTTTGGTGCGCACGGGTTCATTGCCACCCTGGAGGACAAGGACTGGGCCAAGAGGTACAACGACAAGTTTGACTTTATTTTGAACTGTGCCTCCGACGTCGATGGGTTCGTTTTGGATCAGTACTTGTCTGTGTTGACAGTGGACGGGCGCTTCTGCAGTGTTGGGTTGCCTCCGGTGGGCAAGAAGTTCGAGGTGACGCCATTCACTTTCCTCCGAAGCGCCACGTCGTTCGGCGCGTCTCTTTTGGGCTCCAAGGTCGAGGCCATTGAGATGTTGAAGTTGGCTGCCGACAAAGGAATCAAGCCAATGATTGAGGAGGTTCCAATCGACGAGGCCTCGTGCGGCAAGGCCTTGGAGAGGTGCGAAGATGGAGACGTGAGATACAGGTTTGTCTTCACTGAGTTTGACAAGGCATTCAAGCAGTAGGTTATCGAATAAACGGGTTGGGTCTTGGAGGTGATGTAGGACGAGAGAAGCGCAGGGGGCGGAAAGCCTAGTTGAAGTGTAGTCGAAGGTGGACAGCCTAGTCCAGGGAAGCGGCACTGTCTAGCAGAAAGTTAGTCAAAGGAAGCGGACACCGTCCAGACAGGGAAGACGGTCGAATTCTTGGACATTTTTTAGACAGGGAAAAGAGTCAAATGAATTTACCAGAATCAGGACCTGTTTTAGTCAAAGAAATGCCCAAAGATATTTTCTATCAAAGGAATGAAAGAATGCTCCACTGAAGGAATTGTCTAGTCCAAATGGCGTATTAAAGGAATTGTAGTCCAAATGGCGTATTAAAGGAATTGTAGTCCAAATGGCGTATTAAAGCAACTGTAGTCAAAATGGCGGATTAAAGGAATTGTCTAGTCAAAATTGTCTACGAGAGGAATTGCTTACCCAAGAAATTGTCTACCAAAGGTCTACCAAAGATTGTCCAAGGAATTGTCTAATGATTCTGTACTAAAGTTTGTCTACCAAAGGATTCCGAGGTTTGGGACGGTTGGACAATTTGCGGCTGTACGGCTTGCGGTCGGACAATTTGAGGTGGACAGTCTGAGGTGGACAGTCCGAGATGCGGTCACGTGCGCGGGCAGCTCAACCCGCACCATCTTTACAGGTCTCAAAAAATCTTCCATACCCCTGATGCTTCCCAAGCTTAGATTGCCGCCGCCCCGTGTGCCATGGCTCATGGCCCTGCCTGTGCGGAGCTTCCGCCAAGGCGCCCCGTTTTCCGCCAACCCCAAGTTCGTGCCCCCCTCCCAACTCGCAGAGGAATCACACCTCCCCAAGATCGAGCAGGACTTGAAGACCAAGCCGCGGCAAGCCAAGACCAAGGGCCCGTTTCTTTCGGACCACCGCATCGAAAATGACCCCGAGTACCAGATGTCGAGCTTTGCGCAGAATATCGGGCAGGCCATCGTCCGGGTGTTCAATATCGACATGGACAAGTCCCGCGCAGGGCCCGTGGCCGGCTCGTATTACTTTGGCGAGTGCAAGAAGCAGGGCATGTACTACCCCAACGAAGCGCTTTCCGAGACCGCGTCCTTCTATTACGAAGTGTTGGGGCTACCCAAGAGCTTCTCCCAGTGGTTTCAGATCACCGCGTTGCACTATTGGATCTTGTCGGTGCGCATGAGAGCCATGCCGTTCAAGTACGGGCGCAACTACCAGCAGAAGCTCGTGGACCGCATCTTCCGGGACATGGAGTTGCGCATGGCCAACGAGTTGGGCATCTCGTCCAACCGCATCATCGAGGGCTACTTGAAGGACTACCACACGCAGCTCTTGGGCGCGGTGGTGTCGTACGATGAGGGCTTGATGACCGACGACATCACGTTGGCTGCTGCGGTGTGGAGAAACATCTTCAACGGCGATCCCAACGCCGACATGCGGCACATCGAGGCTCTCGTGGGCTACATCAGGCAGCAGTTGTATGTGTTGAACAAGATCAGCGACCGCGAGTTTGGATTTGGCCAGTTTGCCTTTGTGCCGCCCAATCAGGTGGTCAAGCCGTTGACGGCTTCACAAGAGGCGGCCTTGAGGGAGAAGGCCAAGGCCGAGTTTGCCTCGAGGACATTGCCTTCACAGAGAAGCTCCCTTTCGTTGGACGAGTAATGTGCATGGTGGATGGATATATTTATTGATCCGATCTAAGGTCTGAGGGAGTTCAGGTGAGGGAATTCAGGTGAGGAAATTCAGGTGAGGAAATTCAGGTGAGGGAATCCGGGTGAGGGAACCCTGAAACGTTCATCCCAATCTACAACTTGGCCTCGCCAGTGCTACCCCATGTTTCTCCATTGGTTCCCCGGATCATCACATTCATGATGGCATAATCACGTCCTTCCTGGGAGGACGCACCGTCGTTTGTCCCGAGCATGATGTCCTTGTAAAAGTGAAACCCAAACTTGCCGTATATCGGAATATTGTCGCGCGACGAACTCTCCAAGTACGCAATGTTGTTGTTGCCGGGCACGTCGATATACTTGTCGAACATGTACTCGAAAATGGCCCGCACATTGCCCTTTCCTCGTGCTCGCTGCACTGACCCCAAGTACACCAACGTGTACACCTGCTTGCCCTGGAACCTGGCGTCCGTGGCCATGACATGCTCGAAGGTGTGGTGAAGCAAGGGCAACATGCCCTTGAAGATCTTGGTGTGGCCCTCCTTGCCAACGAGGTCCCAGAGCCGGCCGTAGCCCGCCTCCATCAAAGTGGCAAAGCTATCCAAGCCGTCGCTACCCGAAGAAGGGAGTGACCACATGGCCACGGTCTCGAACTCATGCTCGTTCTCGCCAATGCCCAAGCATAGGCCTTTAGCAATGTGCTGAGCAAGGTAACTCCGATAAAGCTGCAAGTCGGCCTCGCGTTTAAGGGCGGCGTCCTTGATGTGGGACGTCAACAACTGCGCAAGGGCGTCCTCGGTGAAGGACTGGTATAACGTGAGGGCGGCCTTGGGGACGTCGTCCAAGGTCAACCGCCGAACCCGGGACGTGTCCGCTGTCTTGTTTGCCGAAGGTGACATCAAGAAATCCGCGTGTGATATGTTTCAAGTCCGGTGTTTCAAGTCCGGTGTTTCAAGTCCGGTCTGTTTCAAGTCCGGTCTGTTTCAAGTCCGGTGGTCTGTTTCAAAAGGCGGGAGCAGATGTAGAATGGCAGCCCAACTTGACAAACATAACTTATCCTTTATTATGACAAAGATGGAGATCTATGTAATAAAGAGAGAGGAGTTCTGTTGAGGGGTGCAATATGGAAGCAATGGGGAAGAAAGAGTGGTGCAAAAGAAGGGCCTGCTCGCATCTGGCACATTATATACCCAGAGTTCGTGCAGCGCGACTAAGATAGGCATGTCAAACCGGAAGGCAGCCATTTGTCGCGCTTGCATGCCAGACCAAGAACCTCTTGGCGGCACGGGTGTGCATATGTGCAGGCAAAATATGTGCGGACGCGATTATATGCAGGAACCGCCTTTGACGTGTATCTATTTCGCGGGCCTCGCACCCGCCACCTTTTACCGAAATATCCAAGTGTCATACTCTTTCGCAATGTCTTAAAACAAGTGACACCCGCTTTTTCCGGTGTGCAAAATTAGAGACTTTTTGTATACAGGCGGCCCGCCGCATCTTGCCGCTCACGTGTGTTCGTATGTACTCGCCAGAAACCGTCACTTCTTGCCCTTCTTCTTCTTCAGCTGTTTGGATTTGCCCCCCGTGCTGGCGCGTGAAGCGGTGCTTGGTGCTGGAGACGGCTCGACGGCGCCCTGCAAACCACCCGACTTCTTCTTTTCGCTTTTGGGTGGCTTGTAGTAGGACCGAAGCTTCATGGGAAGCCATCTTTCCGGGTCCAACGTTTCCGGGTCAAAGTCCTCGTCCGCCTGGAACACCTTGGTCTTGGAAAACCGCTTCTTGTCGAGCTTCCGCCTCTTCCCCTGTCTTGGTGGGCCCTCTACCGGAGCAGGAACCTGCGGCCTTTGCTTCAACAAGTCGTCGACGCTTGTCTCTAATAGTTCGTCCACATCGCGCTTGGATGCTAGCGCGTGGGCGCTGCCTAGCGCCGAGGCGTCGCGCTTCAAGGCGCACGACACGATCACGTCCTCGGGGTTGGCGTCGGCCAAATTCTTGAGTAGAGGCTCCAGGGCTTCGTTGATGGTAACCAGCCTGAAGTACATCATCTTCGCAAACTCGTACAACTGCGGCGACAGTCTCAAGGCGTCTGTAGGTATCAGTTCGAGCTTTGACATCAAGGCTTTGGACCAGTCAGTCAACCTTCGGCGGACACCCGCAATCTCGTACAAATTGAGCAATGTTCCAAAAGCAGACGCGTGCAAGTTGGCAAGGTCTTGTCCTCCTTCCTCATTTTTTGATTCAAGCGCCGTTAATTTCTCCAACAAGAATATGGACTGGTCAAAATTGCAGGGCTTTGAATTGACATGCACCAAGAGCAAAGCTGCAGCCACGGCGGTATCGCTGGGCCCTTGGTCCAATTGCGCCAATCCAAACCTCAAGATCTTGCGGGCCACCATTCTGGATTTGGATGCGCAGTTCAAGTCTTCCAAGGAGATGCCTAGCTTGACCAAGATTTTATAGATGAGAGGCGTCACGTCGCCCGGCACCGCTTCCGAGTATTGCCGATAGAACTCGTTGGAGAGGTACTTCGACGTGGCGTTGAGCGATCTGCCCTGGTACGACAACAACAAATGGTTCTTGAGCAAGACCTGGTGCTGTGCACTGGTGAGCTTCTGCCTCAAATGGTGCAAGTTCCGCTGTAAGTTCAACTCTCGGCTCAAGAAGTTGACGTTCTCGTTGTGCGGAGTCAAAGATGCCATGTTATTTTGGTAGATGAGCTTGATCATGGGGTCCGAGATGGCGGCAATATCGATGTCCTTCATCACCTGCACCGCCCGGTCGGCGTTGCCGGAAACCTGGTGGGCATACGCCATGCTGATTTTGATGGGGGCGAGCTCCAACAACAAATCGGAGGGGTCGCTGTCCATGTTTTGATCCAAGCACATCTGCGAGGCCTTCTCCAACAACTCCAAGCCCGAGGGCACATTGCCGCGGGCCAATTGGATCAATGCTTCGTTGAAGACAATGTCGTAGGTTTTCTGCGCTTCCGCCACCTGGATTTGGGGCTCGGCGCTAGAGGCTCCTTGCAGCGACAAGATGGCTCTTTCGTTACAGGCCAAGTCCAAGTGGTTGTCGAGGGAATTCGACGCAATGAGGTCCCGGTATATCTGCAACGACTCTTCAATGCGGCCTTGCTGGTAATAGCACTGGGCCAACACGTGCTTCAAGGCTCTAAGGGTCACGTCGGAGGCGTTTGAGGCTGCGTGGTAGACCGCCTCCAACTCGGCCACGTGGCCGATCTTATAGTACACGTAAGCCTTTTCCACGGGAAACGGCTCGTGTGTTTCTGCAGGCACCTCTTTAATGAGCTGGTACGCCCTGTAGTACTTGTCTGAGTTGATCAAGGAAACGATACAGTTGTGGAACGAACTGAGGTCTTTGTAGTCCTTGACTTTGGAGAGGTACTGGTACGACACCTCGAAGATGGTCTCGTGGTCCGAGCGGTCTTGGGCGCTGGCCACATTGAGGCTCTTGAAGGCATCGATGACAGAGGTGGACATGGGGGTGGAGGTGGACGAGATCTTGGAGCAGTTTAACGAAGGAGATTTTTTCCGCTGCATGCACACCCGTGCGACTCACCGAGTTGGTATTGAGAGTTACTGAGAGTTGTTACTGAGAATGTTACCGAGAGTGTTACCGAGAGTGTTACCGAGAGTGTCACCGAGACAGTTGTCACCGAGACAGTTGTCACCGAGACAGTTGTCACCGAGACAGTTGTCACCGAGACAGTTGTCACCGAGACAGCTGCTGCCGAGACAAGCAGTGATCCAGTGTTTCTGCCAGGGCAAAAGGACATCGGTAGTCAAAAGGGTCAAAGCAGTCTAAAGTACTTGATTAAATCCGAAGTCATGTAGTTACGGAGTCAAGTAGCCGAGTGGTTCAATATCCACGTAATTAGACAGTCCAATACGTCAAGTAGCTCTTCCGGATTAAGTGACCAAGTTGAATCCAGCGAGTAGTGAAACAAGTGGTATTCAATTCGCCAATCTAATTGTCAAAAAGTGGATATTCAGTAGACCAGTAGTAAAAGTGCATAGTACAGTACAGAGGTTGGATCTAGTAGTCATAGCGAATAGTCCAGTGGTCAGGTAGTCAAGTCGTGGATGACAGTCTAAAAGTGTATGTCCAGAAGTCCAGCGGTCAAGTAGTCACAGAAGCCGAGTCCAGTAGTCGAAAAGTTGGTTCTAGTAGTCATAGTGTCCAGTGGCCAAGTAGTCAAATGGCTGAATCCATAGTCAATAGTTAATGGATCACTGATCAAAGAGTGAGAAGTCCGGTGGTAGTGAATATAACAGTCAAGAGGGAATAGTCCAGTTCACCAGTGAAGAGACCAGTCAAACTGTACATAGTCCCGGCGGCTAGTGCAGACCAACTAGTGATAGACCAACTAGTGATAGACCAACTAGTGACTAGTCAATCCTCGAGGGCCTACAAAGGCTTCGAGCACCATCCAGCCAGCGCAAACGGGCTTCTACAAAACTACAAAGACTGATGCGGCTAGTCACGGGTTCCCGGAACCAAACGCCTTACCGTCCTTGGTAGAGCCCATGAGTCAAGACATGAATCAAGCAGTTATTTTGTTAATCGTAAGGGTATCATTGGGGTATAAATCGTTCAAGAGGCGGAAGGGCTGAACGCTCGCCAGAGGACTTGATGCTAGGATGTTAGTCGTACTAGTCGTAGTCATACTAGTCGTAGTCATACTAGTCGTAGTCATACTAGTCGTAGTCATACTAGTCGTAGTCACACTAGTCGGAGTCAGACTAGTCGTACTAGTTCTAGTCAGCTAGTCGTAGTCGTACTAGTCGTACTAGTTCTAGTCAGCTAGTTCCAGTCAGCTAGGTCCAGTCAGCTAGTCGTACTGGTTCAGCTAGTCACAGTCATAGCAGTCGCGATGCTAGTGGGTGTAGATGTGAAAAGGATTCTTCTGTACAAGATGCGCCTTCCCGCTGTTGACCCCCACCGACATGGCGCGCTTGCGGCGCAAGAGCTCGTGCAGCCGGAGCACCAAGCGGCGCTCCAACTCGTCCGGCTCGTCGTGCAAGGCCGGCTCGTCGCCCGAGGAAGAGAGCGTGCGGTGCAAGATGCGGGTCATGGCGCCGCGCGGCGGGGTGATGAAGCTGGGCAAGCCGGTGAACTTGTGGAGCGTGCGCGACTCATTGTTGCAGTGTTTGGGCTGGTAGACGTCGCAGAGCTGCACGGGCACGGCCTGCAACTGCCCCCTGGAGCTGAGGAAGCCCGGGAACCGCAGCACGCCCAAGTCCGCCAACGGCACCCTGGCGGCGGCGCCTCCGCGCTGGCTGCACGTGCCCTTGGGCTGCAACACGTTCTCCTTGTCGTCATTCACCTCGGCCTCGCTCAGGGGGGCTGTGCTTCTAGGCTTGTGGTAGAGCTCGTACTCTTGTTGGGAGTCCTCATAGATTTGGAACTCGTCCTCGTTGCGGCTGGTCTTGGCGTCGAGCCGGGGCACCTTTGTGTGGTGCAAGTTGTGGGGGTTGCTCTTGGAGGGGCTGGAGTGTCTGGACTTGAGGGGGGACGAAGACCTCGAATTGATGTGGCTGTGGGTATGGGGGGCTAGAGGTCTGGAGGGGGACGACATGATGGAGTGATTGGGTTGGGATTGGAGAAGACTGAATGATTGGGGAGAAGGAATGGGTGATTGGGGAGAAGGAATGGGTGATTGGGGAGAAGGAATGGGTGATTGGGGAGAAGGAATGGGTGATTGGGGAGAAGGAATGGGTGATTGAGGATTGGAAGGGAGAATTGATTGGAGGACAGGAGGACAGGAGGACTGGGGACTGGGGACTGGGGACTAGAGGACTGGAGACAGACTGAAGGACAGAAAGAGGCAGGACTTGGAACGGGTCTACCCTGGAAAAAAGCGTCTCTGCAAACCCCTGGGCGCACGCCTCGCTTTATGTATTGCAGGGAGGAGGGCCGCATCCAGGCTATTGTAGGCGCTAGCGCGATTGCAGTTGATGAATCGCGGCCAACCACGGTTTCTTGCTGAAAACACGACTTTTGCTGCGTGGTGCGCGGCGCACGCGGCCCAGTCACGAACCCCGGCGCGTGCCTCGCGGGTGCCTGGCGTGTCCTCTCCCGGGTGGCCTGGCGTGTCCTCTCCCGGGGACGGCCCGAGCTTGGTGCCCTTGCAAGAAGGCGGCCGCAAGAAGGCGCAAGAAAGCGGCGGCAAGAAGGCGCCAGGGCGGGCTCGGAGGGGCCACTTCCGCTTCGGGCGCTGGGTGTACGGGTGTGGCCCACGCGTATATGCCATGCGTGTAAAGATTCGCGGCTGCGCGGCCGTGCACTTGACGATGGTATGAATGCGCCAGCAACCTTCAGGCCCGATGCTGGGAATTTCCGCCGTCCTAGCAAGCGGGGCCGGCCATCGGCACTCCATGCGGCCACTTGATTGGTCCGTTGCTGGTTGCTGGAACCGCTTCTGGTCGCTGGGTCCGTCGCTTATGCGTGCGTCTGCTACGTGGAGAGCGGCGAAATGCTTTTCGCAACCATTTTACATTTCGGGTGATAAACATGAAGTGGCTCTGCGCCAGGACGTTGCAGCACCACCGTACACCGCTTGAATGAATCCAGACCTTGAGTCATCCACCAGGCCTTCAGGCCCTTGAATCATCCAGCTGGCCTTGAGTGATCCAGCTGGCCTTGAGTGATCCAGCTGGCCTTGAGTGATCCAGCTGGCCTTGAGTCATCCACCAGGCCTTGAATCACCAGCTGGCCTATAAAACCTCAGTGACTGAGCCCACCTGACCTGAACATCCACTCATGACCCCTTGTAAAATCTTGTCTCGACAAAAGGCAACTTCACAAGCTTGCCGTCCCTCAACTTCCCGCGCACGTCGAGCTGCACGTCATCACCAACTTTCACCTCCTTGTCAACATAGCACTGCGACACATTGACCCCTAAAGTGGGCGATGGAGACCCCGACGTCACGTAGCCCACGTCGCTGGTGCCATCGCGGTGCAAGACTCGGGTGCCAGCTCGGGGCGCCGGCCCTTTGGACACGATGCCTATGCGGCGCCGTGGCACTAGTTTCTTGTCGGCGAGCTGCAGCAAGATCTTGCCGCTTCCGTTGAAGGTCTGCGGACCGCTCCTTCTTGTCTTGGGCACGAGCCACGATAACGTGGCCTCCACGGGCGTGATGTCTTCCGTGAGCTCGTTGCCGTAAAGACACATGCCGGCCTCAAGTCGCAAGGAGTCGCGAGCAGCAAGCCCAATGGGCCTGGCCAAGTCCGCGTGGTCGTCAATCAAGTGCTCGAAAAAGCCTCGCGCCTGCGCACACTCTTGCTCGGTCGACGACGGTATCGACAACTCAAACCCATCCTCCCCGGTGTAGCCGGTTCGGGAAACATGCACGTCAGCGTCCACGATCCCGCGGAGCCGCACGCTTTTGGCCTGGCCAAACATGATCCTAGACAAGTCCTCGCTGGTGTACTTTTGCAATAAGCTGGCTGCTCCAGGCCCTTGGATAGCCAACAACGTGCCCTCAAACGGATGATGTGCTACCTCGGAGAACTGCTCCAACTCGCCACTCATGAACCGCATGTCCTTTTCCCTGCATCCGGCATTGGTGACCATATAGTAGTGGTCCTCGGAGTGCTTGGTGATGATGGTGTCGTCCACAATGCCCCCGTCTTTGTTGAGCAACACGGACAAGCTGGAGGTGTTGGGGGCAAGGCGCCCGAGATCGATGGGGGTGATTTTCTCAAGGAACTTGCGGGCGTTGGCGCCTGTTATGTGGTGCTGCAACATGTGGCTGACGTCGAACAAGCCCACCTTGGTCCGGACCCACTTGTGGGAGTCAATGTGGGACTGGTGTTTGTAAATGAGCGGCATATTGAACCCAGCGTAGGGGCCGAATTTGGCAGCATACTTGACGTGGCTCTCATACAAGGGGGTCTTGGATAAGGCCGAGGCGGTGGACTTGGCACTCATGCAGACGTATTGACGGAGTCTATTGATGGGGTTTATTTGGGGTTTATTGATGAGACTATTGCAAGGAAGCAGACGTATAGCAGCGAAGGAGAACAGTGCGCTTATATTGAGACGGAGTGTGTGCGGCGATAGCACAGAGTCAAGTCAACAAAGCGAGTCAACAAAGCGAGTCAACAAAGCGAGTCACGCCCGAGTCACGCCCGCCCGAGTCACGCCCGAGTCACGCCCGAGTCAAACCGCCGCGGCCTGCACCGCGCCCGCGCCCACCACGGCCCACGCCGCACACCCTACCGCCACCGCGAAGGCCACTAGCGCGAGGCTGTACCCCACGAGCCTGAGGAGTAAGGCTCGGCCCCCCGCGTGCGTTCCCATCTCGCACCGCTGCTGGTGTCGAAACGAAATGAGCGCATACACCCCGAGGAGGGCATTGAATAGCCACAACGCCGGCGACACCACGCCCGCAGCCAAATTATAGTAGAGTATCCCCTGCCACGTGGCGAGGAACTCGCACGCCTTGCAGCTTAGCGTGCTGCATGTGCAGGGCTCGCTGGCGCCCACGTCCAACTCGTGGTATGGAGCTTTCATCTTGGCTTGGAAAACGCGGCGCTGGTCTCACTGCTGGGTGGTCCACGGCTGGCCCACTCCTTGCTGGGCGGCGGCCCCTTTATATATACTTGAGGCGCTGTTTCAGCTTGGCGCCACGTCAGGGCTTCTTTCCTCATTGGGCCACCATAATGCCTCGCGCGACCTTGTGTGGATGCACCGCGCGACAATGAAGGGAGTGATGAGGCGGCATGCGTGTGGAGCTTCTAGGGCATTTAAGATGGGGCTACAAGTACGGGGATTGAAGAAAGGCATTTCAGGGGTTGCCAAGTCGGGCACTCCAGGATTGCCAAATCGGGCATTCCCGGGTTGCCAAACATGGATTTAAGATGGGCTGCAAAATCTGGGCTGCAAAACAGGGCTTCAATCAGGGCTTCAATCAGGGCTTCAATCAGGGCTTCAATCAGGGCTTCAATCAGGGCTTCAATAAGGGCTTCGAAAACAGGGCTTCAATTAGGGCTTCAATCAGGGACCAGACAGCCCCCGGGGCGACCAAAGAGCTCCGGCTCTTTTTCCTTTCCCTGATACAAACCTTTCCCCAATACGTCAAGTCCCCTATTCCTTATGGACACCGCACTGTGGTGCCGAATCACCTTCCTGACCTGCTGTCCTCAAACGTGGGCTCAGGGTTCTCAAAAAGGAAAGGCTCATAGGCTTAGACCTGGGCAGCAAATCACTAGGGCATAGATTTGGCAAGTCCAGTAAGGCCCAATTCGGAACCCAAAAAGTTGGCGAATGTGCAAACTTCTTGCCCGAAGACTTCGGGCGGCACCATAATTGTGGGCACGGTTTTTGCCCTTAACGGCCAGCGATTTCTGAGCACGATCTTCACGAATAATGAAGCAGAGCACACCCCATATTGGGGAATCTGCACAACTGTTTTTCCATTATGAACCATTGTTCCTTATTCGTCACGAGAAATCAGGATTAGATGTGACATTGACAAGATGGCTTCGCAACGAGCTTCAAAAATGTGGCTAGTCCCAATGTGGAAGCACGCATCTTTCAAAAGACTATAGCCGTCACTGGACAGTCTTGGCAGCCTGTGTGCATGCGTCTATGGTCAATTGTGGGGCATCGGACGCACATGTTTTGTTTCGGAATCGCATATACCGCCCGGTCAGCATCAACTACTCCTTATCATTGAAGACGACTGGGACGATTACCCCAGTTCCACATCGAGTGCATGATTGAAGAGCAATCACGCCAGCGCTTAGAGCTACCAGACTGTATATGGAAGCACTCAACGTGTTTTGGACTCGGAGCTGGCGATCATGTCTACACGACATTCTTCACCTCTTGGAAGCTTTGGGGAGAGTATTGAAGAGGCAACAATCTTTGGGTGCGCTCTGAAAACAAAGACGGTGTTCTCGCAATCAAAACCTCGACAAAACCCCAGGTTGGGAAATGCCCAAGATGCCTCCTCCACCAGATCCACTGGAGCTATTGCAAACGCATTGTTTCTTATCAGGAAGTCTAAACCTCCAGATACAATGCGTGGAGCCGGTGCACCACTGAACAATGGTTTATCTGGGGTCTCCAAAGCCTGCTGAATATGACGCACACGCACAGTCGTTATTATCATCTAAAGCTGCTGGGTTCTTTTCGAAATATCTTCGAAAAATGCAGAATATTGTTGGATATGATAAAATTCATGCACGAAGCTCTCGAGAGCAATGCACCCAGAATACCAACGTTCTCCAATTTTCTGATGAAAACCATCCTAGTGATGACGGCAGCATTACACGGAAATTGCTGTACGGCCCACACGCCAAGCCTCGGCCTTCTAAATTCCGTCTTGTTTGCAAACGGGATGTCATATACCTAAGGGTATACCCTTGAACTGACAGTAATGTCCATGGACAAGGGTGGGGATTGGATTGAGTTGGAGTTCACCGGATCTCGCATATGAAACAGCATTGTTCATTGTGATGTACAAATGTTTCATAATTCAGATTTATTCTGTGTTATCATGGATGATTTTTTATTATTATGTTCCTGGATTTAGTGCGAGTGGGACTTGTCGAGAGGAGGGTTAAAGGATAGCCCAATCAATGGAATGGCGGGTTGAACACATGGAACGGCTTGATCAAGGTGTTGAGATTGAAGCACATGAATAACCATCCGCCTGGTATCAATTGCGCCCAATTTCTTCCCCAAAGGCAAATAAAGGACTTTTTGATGGTCTAAGTACCTGTAAGGTACACCATGTGGGGCTGCATAAAGCTAAAACTAGCCCATGAAGTCGGAAAGGTGGCAAGGTACTGACTCAAGGTCAACGGTTGCACCAAACCGACCAAAAGAGAGCAAAGGCGAGATCTTCCCCTTCATCTCCTTCGTGAGAGGACGCAGTTCACAAAGGGTAACAGAAGTTAGCCAGAACTGACCAATAGACTGGTTAAGCCGAATGGACTGGTTGAGACCGGAACTGGCAAACAAGCAACCTGAACTTCCAATAGAACAGCTCGCCATCGAGTTCCTAGCGCAGGTGAATGTTGGGCACCGTGTCGATAGTCACGTGGGCCGGGACCAGTCGAAAGAAATATCAGGCACTGCTGTTTGGCTGCTAGCCACGTGGTCTCCTGGGTTGATTATCAAAGCCACCCATTAATCGGTTCGTCAAACAGTGGGACAAGTTGACGGACAAACACAGTGTTAATGGAAAACTCCACAGTGACAGTTTGACGGACAGTTCCAGAATTCGATACTTCCACAGTGACAAGTCAACAGACAATTTGAGACATTGTTTGACACTTCTACAGTGACAAGTTGAAACACAATTCGAGATTGTTGGTCAGTATCTTTTCCAACCAATTTGACAGGCAGTTCCACGGTGACTGTTGTCAGTCACTCAACAGTCTGACCAGGCCCCAATCCGCCGCACACGCCCTCATCTACCTATTGAATGCTTCACAATTGAAAGCTTCCTGCTTGTATCGGTGCACGGATGCTGACCAATAAGTGTCCATGCGTCTCGTGGACTCAGCCATTACGCCCATTTCAGCAACGACCGGGTCTAGCCGCATTGGAGTGCTTACCCTGGGCGTGAATACGCATGTGCAATTTCGACTCATGCACTCGCCAAGAGCTCATGCTTGGTGCATCATCAAGGACTATATCGTGCTCATCGGCCGGTGCTGTGGAGTCGTCTTGGAGTGCGCGTTCGCGTCCCTCCAGCTTAGCAACGCCCCGGCACCATGGCCACGTTTGATCTCCACTCGACCGTCGAGGCGCTCCGGTCCTCCAAGATAAAAACAAGAAATGACATCTTGAACTCGCTTGCGCAGGCACCCTACCTCAAGCTTGCCCACACCCCGCAGCGGCTCGTTGCTCTACTGCAGGCGCTCCTCCGAGCCATAGAGATCGAACGTGACACCGGCGGGGATCCGCTACCGGCCTCGGTGGTTGGACGGGCCAATAATGCATCGCTCATTCTCCGAGAGCTCATCGAGGCTTCCTTGAAGCTTCCTGCTGAGCAGCGACCCAAGTTCAAGGGCTACTTCATGATCGTTTGCACCATAATGGACTTATACTTTGGGGCTCGCGGCACGGGAACTTTTGCCCCGTGCAGTGGCGACTTTGCCCAAATAATCGACGCTTTGCTCAAGCTGAAGCCCTTTTTCTCATACTTGAGCGCCGACCTGTGGACAAGGTGCTTCAAGTTCGTCACCCGGGCCGTTTCGCTCGGCTTGGATAGCCCTGCTCCGAGCGATATGCTTGTCAGAGACTTGTTTTCATGCTTGGCCACCTTGGTGGGATCCTCGTCGTCGTCGCTTTTACCTTTAACGCACCTGCAGACCTACGGTGTGCTCTTGCCGATCTTGAGGAAAGCCGTGGAGAAGTACTCCACAAGAGAAAACCCTGTCATCTTGAGGGCTACTCAAGTCATCAACAGCTTGCTAGAGGCAGTTTCGACCGAAGACTTCCTTTTCCTACACAATGTGATCCAGTTGGGGACCTCCACGATCTTGCAGTTCAGCTCTACTTCTCTTGACCAGTTATTCATGCAATTTCTCTGCTTCTTGAACCACGAGGCTTTCCACCGATACTTTGACATATCCTCATACCCCAGGCTCGTGACTGCAGACCTTTCAACGGATTCCTCCACTGATGCCCTGGCCACCGTGGCCGACGAAAGTGATCGGTCTCTCTACACCTTGGGCATGCTTGTTCAAGCGCTCCTACTGAGATTGCAAGCTGGAACTCCCAGATTGGTTCCCAAGGATATCAAGGTATGCCGCTCCAACAAAGTCTCAGATTTGTACCATCTACGGAGTGTTGTGCATGACTCGGAGACTCCACTGCCATGGCTTTTGCTCATGGCAATATCTCGCTTGGTTCTCTTGTACTACGAAATCAGAGAAAAAAGACCCAACAATATCGAATCTTCCGGTCTAGAGAGCCACCAGAGCTGGACTGATGGCGCAATGGCCAACAAAAGACAGAAGGTAAAGAACTTTCGAGCAAAACTCTCTTCATGCACCAATGCGTTGGGATTCTTCTGCTCCTTCATGGAGGAGTCTGACTCGAGACTGCAGACGATTGGCTTGCAGCTTCTGTTGTTCTTTTTTGAATGGTCTCCCGTCAATCATTCTGGCCTTCGGTCCCAAATAATGGCAAAGGCGCACTCGACAAGTTTCGAGCCTGACAGTGCCAGCACTCCCGACCACCATTCTAGTCTTTTAGCTTTGGAGCCGTTCCAATGCAGGTCAGATATGGAAAAGTTGTGTGTCATGCTGCTCAAGCTCTTGGCAGATAAAAATACAAGTTTCTGGGCTTTGGCTTCGTTTCGTTCGCTCTTTGCCTGTATCGAAGTACAGGCAGATTCTTGTCTGCAGCTGTTCGCCGAGCAGGTCCATCAAATGCTAAAATTAGTGGTGCCAATGGTGAAAGATCGAACCCTATGCCATATGTCGTGCTCGTTATTCCACGAATTTGTCTCAATGCAAAACAAGAGTGGCCTACGGAAATTATTCGACTCCGGCATGTTGAACCAACTCCAAAGCATTCTCGACTTATCCGACATTGCAGGCCCTGCGCAGCTAAGCAACACTGGTATTGAATTCTGGCTCAGTGTGGCAACGGTACTAAAGAACGCGGCCCTTACCAAACATGGTGATGACCTACCCAGCAGTGTTCTGCGCTGGATCGTCGCAAAATGGGACGAGGTTTTTGGCTTGTCGCCTTTGTGTGAATGGCCCGTTTTATCGGCGAGAAAACTAGCAGAAACCCTTCTTTGGATAGGTGGTCTGGAGATCCCGCCTGGCTCTGCCCTCGAGGGTGGAAGGGGTCTGTATTGCAATAATGAACGCGAGAATCTACAGAGATTCATGGCGCTTGAGGAGCAAGAGACACCCAAGCTCACCGAGGAGACTTCCAGTGTCACCAAAATCATCGGATCCAAGGCGCTGGTTGATTTTGCAGTTGAAAAGATGTGTGGTAGTTGCACATCCACGTTTGAGGAGGAAATGAAGGTCTCAAGTACCTTGGCGAGTTCCATTTTCTTGATGCAAATCGCAGACACAATCGAGAATAACTATAGCCTGAGTGCAAACAAGTTACAAAGCAAGGCGAGGAGGTTAAGCGCAGATCTTGCGCCGGCCATCAGCCTGAAAGAGCACGCAGCCTCTGCCATCATAGTGGTCTTGACTTACAAACCGAGCCGGCAGACTTTGGAAGATTTGTGCTTTCCGTTTGAGCTCATCGACTACCACTTCCGCTTTTTGGCCTCGGTCCACGAGAAGAGTTTCGATCTTCAGGGCGCAAACGAGCTTGATGTTGAGTTTTCACAAGTTGCTCAAACAGATTCAATCAAGGTAGAGTCTCCGCACATGGTCGGGGCCAGTCCGGTTGAGTATTTCGAGTTTCTATTGATCTACCAGGGCTGTCCCATGAAAGAACTCTCGAGCTTTGTTCAGGGCTGCTCTACCGAAGATGCTCTTGCCTGTTTCGATATACTTGTCACCACACAGGAAACGGCCTCACCAGAGCCAAGCCAGGGCTCGCTAGCACATGTGATTCGATTGCTAGGTGAGGGTCCATTGACAAGCCAAGAAACCAATCGGTCGGAAGAGACCATCGAGCTCGCGTGCCGATTGGTCCGAATCGCCTACAACTTCATGGCTTCTGGAGACTTGCAAATGGAAACATACTGCTTGGACTACATCAAGTTTTTCCTCCAGTGTTTGCGAAAAAAGCTCTTTCTCGGTGAGGCGGTGTTGATCCATACATGGACATTGTGTTTGGAGTATACGCGGTACAATGCAGAGGAGGTCGTATCCAATGCCGATATCACATCGCTTTTTTTGCAATCTTTCGAGTCATTCAGCAACAGAATGAAGCTAGGGCTCTCGCGCACCATCTCGGAATTCATCGCTTCGAAAGATCTGGCGGCTCAAATGCTATTTCTACAGGAGCTTTGTCAACACTATGCATTGCCGCAGTCGTCTGTTGAACGAGGCGCAACCTTCTGTTTATTTATGAGCATGCTTACTAAAGAGGATGCGCATATGTGTCACCAGGTGATGCTCATCTTATTGGAGTACTCGGGCTTCGCTTCGTTTGCTCCCTACTTTTCGAGAGGTGTCGAGCTTATTGCTGAGTTTCGGCATAAAGAAAACCCCCACACGCTATTCAAAGAAATGCGTGTAGACTTGATTAGGGCCTGGCTCATCTCACGTTCCGACCTCTCCAACTTCCCACATCAAGCCTTTGGATACGTGAGCCAGTCGTCATTTTATCTCGACAATTGCAGGCAAATCACTGCTATAGTCAGTTCCCTTGAGGTGCAGTTCTTGAGTGAGCTGCGCAAAAAGGCGTTGCTAAGTCTGTTGGCAACACTCAAGGCCTGCGGCACTGCAGAGTTGGTTCAAGACAGTCTTCCCCTAATTGTGGCTTTGGCATACGCCGCCAAAGGTATAAGAAACAAAATCTTTCCCATGTTGTCGAATGTCTTGCGAGATTCTTACAAGCCCTTGATGAAAGAAAAGCTTCTTCTCATTGTCCTCTACGTTGCCAGGTTGACTGACGTTCAAAGCCGGCCAGCCCTCACCGCCGCCTTGCACAATACCTCCAGTGAAAACACCTCCAGGGAAGAAGCAGCGGAGCCCAAACAACTGTTCCATGTACCAAATTCGTCTAACATTCTGCCGGTTTCCAGTGTGGATCTCACGTCTGCTCTCATATTGAAGTACAGTGGCGAGAGCGAGTTCTGGAACGTTTCAAACGTCTACTTTTTGTTTCGTCAGCTTTCGTTGGATCTTGAGGGTCGTGGCGTATCTGCCAAAATCGCTGCTTTGAGACGAATTCTGTTTTTTTGGCACGTCAGCAAGATCGGCTTCAATAGCCCCAGTCTAGTACAGTTGGTGCTTGAGCTTTTTGTGCCCTGGGTTGGGAAAGGACTTGATGACGAGATTTCGTTCTTGTTTTGTCAAATGGATCTTGCTTGCCTCGGCTCGATGCTGCCAGACAAGTTTCTCCCCTCAGTGTTGACATTTCTATCTCAGCTCGCTGGAGGATCCCACGGGCGTGGCTTGTTTACTGACTTTTGTCTCAGACTTGAAGTGCAACTTCTGCATGCATGTGCCAATGAGCTCCAACCCGTCCTCCGATTCTTGTTTCTGATGAGAACTCGAGGCAAACCAATCCCGTTGCTGTTTGAGGATGTCAAGATCTTCTTGGCCCATGACAGCATGAAGAAAATTATTCCGCCATGTTACAACGCGTGGGTCCGTATAGTATCGGAATTGTTCGCTCACGCCCATAGACCAGAGCAAACCACTATGATCGAGGTTGACCAGATGCCAAGATTAGTCAAACTATTTCTCACTCATGATATCCCCACACATGATGGACACAATCGCTTTCCTTTGTGGGTGTCGGAATACTTGGCCGAGTATTACCTCTCCGGTACTTTCCTCAAAAATGATGCTGTGGGTGCAGAGTTGTTCACGGACCGCGTGAGCGATGCCTTGAGGAGAATAGCAGCGGGTTTCGAGGTGGAATCCACCACGATCAACTCTTTGTTGCGAAACTTGATGGAAACCTATGAGCGTGGAAGTAACCACACAAGGGCGTTTGTGGAATCTATTCTCGGGGCGCTTTTATGGACCATTGGCAAAGAAGGCTCCAAGCACATTGATTTGGCTGAGTTTGATGACCTTTTCCAGCCCCATATTGTTGCGCTAGATCCTCAATCTTGCGAATACCTTATACATGAGATGGGCACCAGCCAGTGCGTCATGGAATCATCGAAATCTCAGGACAAAATCGGAGCAGCCGATGCGTTTCTACGTGAGCAAAGTGACTTCATTTTGGCTCTAGTCGGGAAAATCCCCGCGCTCAGCAGCATCGCGTCAATCATCACCAGCTGTGTTTTCCGTTTGCCAGAGCTAGCAGTCAAGAGCCTACCCAGCTTTGTCCTTTTTTTTCTTCATATGGTCCCGAACTGCAAGGAAACCCTAGTGCAGTATCTCTCAGGCTACTATGGCCAAAAGCTGCTCGGAACAAGAAGAACGGAATTGATGACAAGCATAGTGTTGGGCATCCGCATTGGGGCCAAGCGAAATGTGCCCCCATACAAAGAATTGTATGGGTCATTGGACCATGAGTCCATCTTTCTCATGGCGAGGCAGAGCGAGCTGCCTGAGTCCGCATTGATGCTCTTCGAAGACTATACGGACAGCGCAGTCGAACATGTTGACGTTACAAACTATCGAGACTCTTTGGCCGAGATTTATCATTCCCTTGATGAGTTTGATCTTATTTCGGGAATGCCTTTTGACGCGACGTTCGAAACCTCGCTTGGGCTCCTCAGCGCAACCAGTCTGTCAGCGGAGACCTTTCAGTACAATAACAGCTTCATGGATGCGTCGCTAACCTTAGGAGAGCCGTTTGAAGCTCGTCCCATGGTTGAGTCGTTGGTAGGAGGCGGCATGTTGGGGCTTTCCAAGCTATTGAGCGAAAGCTCAAATGACCCGGCGGATTCCTCGTACAACTCCAGCGAATGGTGGTGGAAATTAAACCAGTGGCATGCGCCCGCAGACAAGTCTTCCACCACCAAAGATGATGTGATCTACTCCTACTTCAAGCAGCTTCACGATTCGCCTTTGGTTGATGTGCAGGCCCATCAAGAGAGCTTGTATCAGGAAACAATGACCATGCTCTTGAGCCAACGCACCAGCTTTTTCAGCAAGCATAGCGACGTCAAGAGCCGCAAGCAGCTGATGCATCTATGGCTCGAGACCTTGGCGATAGTCAGAAGTGCCAGCATCATCTTGGCGTCGGATGCAGCCAGGCTCGTTTCCTCGGCGGTGGATTTTGAAAGCAAGACGTCTTGGTTTGAGTCCGAGGGTCCGGGCCGCTGCGAAGACGTGATTTTCGCCAGAAAGGTTGCGTTCGATCTCGAGAGAAGGAGGTCCATCGAAGTGGAGCGGTTGCGGCCACGCGGGGGTGAGGTCTCCTCCGACTCAACCAAAAAAGACCTATGCCTCCTAGGCCAAGTCAACGAGCTTCTGAGGTACGGGGGCATTTTCCAGAAGGAAGGACATCATCAGAAACTCATAAACTCGTCGGTCTTGGTTGAGAAGTTGACCAAGTCCGTGACTCTCGACAATGCTGAGCAGCAGACCCATTTGAAGCATTACTCAGTTTACCAGGCGGCACAGACTCTTTGGACAATCGGCAAAACCAGCATTCCCATCACAATGTTGGCCAGTATCGATGGCGCAGGGGACATCTCGCTCCCCTTTCCCCGGCTCAGTGTTTATGAGCAGTTAACCAAAGCGCACTTGGCCAAGTGGAAGGCAGACTCGCGCATGGATTTGGCCATAAACATACTCGAGCAATTGGTGCATCCGATGGAGGATTCGGTCAATGAGATCAAGATGGTCGGGCAGCGGGCGCAGGTGTTCAATCTCCTCGCCCGTTTCTGCGAGCAGCAGTACAAGTCGCCAGTTTTGGAAGAGCAGCTTCGAGAGTTGGGTAACCGGGTACTACATCACAAGACTGAAATCGAAGACATCAAAACGTACTACAGCAAGAACTCCGTGACCAGTGCCGAAAAAAAAGCCGTCCAGAAATACTACAACCGGTTAAAGAGCCAGCTCAACTCCGAGGCGGACCAGCTCGAGCGTGCTAAAGACACCCGGCTCAGCTTTGTGTCGTCGTGCATAAAGTTCTACCTCGAGGCGCTTTTAATCGACGACAATGATGAGCATGTGGACAAGTTTTTCTCTGGATTCTTCGAGCTCTCGGCCAATGAGCGCTTGCAGGACGCCCTCTATGGATCCCTTAGCCAACTAAGCTCCCACAAGCCAGTGTCGTGGTGCACGCAGATCTTGTCTCGGGTCTCGGACGAGCGCACCGCCTTTCAGAGAAACCTTCACGAGCTCATTATAAAGATTTGCCTCGAGCACCCGTTCCATGCGCTATACCCGCTTCTATCTTTGATTCTCAACGAGGACATGGCCTCCCACGCGTCAAACATCGAGACGCTAGCTCGGTCGGGCGCAGCGAAAAACATCAGAGCCACGCTCCAAACGTCCAGCGCCGAGTATGCTTCGGAGGTGTTGTTGCCCATGGAACAATTGTGCCGGCAATTGATCACGCTTGCGGAGATGAAAAGCTCCCGCGGCAAGACGCTTCATTTGGACAAACTCCGGATCGGGGCATACTTCTTGGACCAGCTCCCCGCGTTGCCTCCCCCCACGTTGGAGTTGGAGGTGAGCACGACCGGCTACAAGCATGTGCCCAGAATGACCAGCATGGACAAGGACGTGAGGATCGCGGCAACGGGGCTCAGCTTGCCCAAGATAGCGCAGCTCAACCTCTCGGATGGAACCAAGCACAAGATGCTTCTCAAGCATGGCGCAGACGACTTGCGGCAAGACGCAATCATGGAGCAGGTTTTCGGCAAGGTCAACCGGATCTTCGTCAAAGACAAAGAAACCCGCAAACGGAGCCTCCTAATCCGGACATACCGTGCAGTGCCCCTTGGCCCCAGGGCAGGAGTGATTGAGTTCGTGCCGCATTCGAAAGCGCTCATTGAAGTGATCCGGCCGTACCACGCCCGAATGGACAAGATGAAGGTGGAAAAGGCTCGCGAGATGATGAAGAAACACCAAAGCAGTGATTTCAAGCAACGCCTCAAGGTGTATCAGGCTATCGAGCGCTCCATAAAGCCGGTGTTGAGGCACTACTTTGCCGAGAACTTCCTCACGCCAGACTCGTGGTTTCACTGCAGGCAACTATATACGCGGGGGGTGGCCACTACTTCGATGGTGGGGCACATTCTCGGGCTTGGCGACCGCCACTGCAACAATGTCTTGTTGGATGAGTACACGGGAGAGCCCATCCACATTGATCTTGGAGTGGCCTTCGATCAGGGCAAGCGGCTTCCGGTGCCCGAAATGGTGCCTTTTCGCCTCACGCGAGACATTGTGGATGGCTTTGGGTTCATGGGCGTCAACGGCTCCTTCAGCCGCTTGTGCGAGCACACGTTGCGGGTGCTCCGGTCAAACCAGGAGCACATTCTTGGAATCCTCGATGTCCTACGCTGGGACCCGTTGTACTCTTGGTCCATCTCCCCGATCCGGAAGAGAAAGCTCCAGCAAGAAAGCCCGGCGCACTTCGAGGCGGAGCCCCGGCGAGACGCCCTGGAGGCCGAGGGCGCCATTCTCATGGTGACGGAGAAGTTGCACGCCGGAGGCTTGAGCGTGGAGGCGACCGTGCGAGACTTGATCCGAGAGGCCACCAGCGAGAAGAATTTGGCAGTCATCTACTGTGGATGGTATCCGTTTTACTAGGGATACGGGCCCTACTGGAACCTGTCTGTCCTACGGTCTCCTATGGTCTATGGTCTATGGTCTATGGTCTATGGTCTATGGTCTATGGTCTCCTATGGTCTATGGCCTCCTATGGTCTATGGTCTCCTATGGTCTATCTCAGGATATCCATGGACCTGGTGTTCGGGCCTGCCTTCTCCCGACCAACAGCTTCCCCTCGCATCAGCTCCGAAAAAACCTCCCACATGAAGAACATAGTCTCGGTGCCACTCCTCATTGCCAGTAGAGAAACAAACCAACCCATCAAAAAGTCGTCTGCGCAGGTCCGTGCGGCTTTTGACCCTGAGCCCCACCGATTGACCTTGATTGCTGCGTGCGAAGAGGGCATCTTCGAAACACAGCTCAGTCCCCGTCAGCTCCAGCAGGCCAAGACAAAAGAGAACCTTGAGCCCGAAACATGGCATTGCATCGTTTTCCGCTTGCTCGGGCTCGAGCCCCCGACGGGCAGCCCTGCCCCCGGGCCACAGGCCTTGGTCTTCAGCGCCAGGCTCGCCACAGACGATTCCTACGATCCCGACACCGGCGAGCTCTTGGCCCCGTGTGGCGACAGCTTGCCGGAGTTCGAGTTGTCCATCACCACGCAAGACGTGCTCTCCATTTTGTACGGCCGGCTAGTGTTGCCCTTCAAGGACGTGGATCAGGCTCCGCCCAGTGAACGGGCGCAATACAACTTGCTCACGTGGATCCTGGAGGCGGCTCTTTGGAACAAGCAGCTCCGTGCCGACGCCCGGCAAACGCACGCCCTTTTGGAGCAGCAGAAGTCGATGTGTGGGTGCCTCGAGGACGAGATACTGCAGATGACCTCCGACTACAAGGCGATTCTACGCGACTTGGAGAACCGGTTTTTCCAGGTGTTGAATGAAAAGAGGCGCCGGATCGCCGAGTTGGACCCGTCCTCCGCCGGCGACTTGGAGCTCTTGAACCTAGAGTATGTCAAGCGCAACTCCACCAATCTCAACCGCGTTCACGTTGAGGATATAGTGGGGAAGGCAGTGGTTCCGAGCAAGAGAAGCCGCGCAAGAAAGAGGCCTCGAAAGAATGGAGCGGATGCTGCGGACCAGGTGGCGACGATGGATCTGATTCTGGAAGTGGGCATGGACAATGTGGAGCGGGGCAAAATGGAAAGGGGCCCTATGGATCTTGACAAAATGGAAAGGGGCCCTATAAAAATGGATCCTGTGATGGACCCTCTGATGGACCCTCTGATGGACCCCGTGAAAATGGACCCTCTGAAAATAGACAATGAACTGCTGCCTACAAATCCAGAGCCCAAATCGAACCCCCTCATCAAGCTGGAGTTTAGTCAGTTTGACGCGGAGCTGCCTGCGAGCAACAACCTACCGTCCCAACCCAGCAGGACTCGTGGAGACACGGAGGATGGTTGCAACTCCGAGCCAGCTGATTCCATGCACCTTGAGTTTCATGCTGAAACGCCAGCACCCGCCCCAGAACTAGAGCGTCTTTTTGGGCTGAAGACCCCAAGCATCCATGCCGAATCTGGGGCTAAGCCGGGCGCACGTGACGCCCCATCTCCGCGCCACGACGTTTTATCTGCTTGCACACACTACAGTCCGCCCCACCACAGTCCGCCCCACCACAGTCGGCTGGACCTGGAGGAGACAGTGCCGCGAGAGGAAGGGAGCCATGGACCCCCAGGCCAGGCCATGCCCTTATACGCGTTTGCCGCCCGTGCGGCTTCAGCCAGCGAGGATTCCGGCAGCGAGACGCAGTACTCCGAATAGTGGCCCGCGGGGCGGTCACGTGCGATGCTCTTCGCGGGCGTGAATGTGCGGCAATCAAGAAATGGGGCTAGCGCGCAGAGAAGCGGAAAAAAATTCGACCCCAAAGCCACCTTTAACCCATCCAGAAGTGCATTTGTCGGCTGAAGATTCCACACTCTTTTTCTGCAGTTTTTCTGCCCCTTTTCTCCTGCAGTTCTGCTTCCATCTGCAATTTACTGCCACCACTCTCCCCCGATTTGGTCCCCTCCCATTGTGCCCTCCATCATAGACACATACTCAGACACATACTCCTGGATCAGACACATACTCCGGATCAGACACATACTCCGGATCAGACACATACTCCGGATCAGACACATACTCCGGATCAGATCCGTACCCAAAGAAACGCCGTGGCCACGTCTATTTATTTCCTTCACTTCATTTTGCATTCGGAATCCTTGGCTCTTGTTAATAGACCCCCCAGCCAAGGTGTGCCTCTCCTGAGCTCAAGCTGACGATCGATTTCCCCATTTACCTTCCTGCATTCCATTATGTCTTACTACAATCCTTACCAAACGGCGCCGCAGCCGTTTGCAGCCCAGCAATATCCAGACTATGACCAGGCACCTCGCCATGATCCCCGGCCTCCAAGGTCCGAGTTTGCGGGGCCGTCGCGAACCCACGAGTCCTACCCTCAGTACGATCGGCATCATAGGAATGATTTCTCCCAAAGCATAAATGCGTTTGGCCATGCGGCTAGGGTGGATCCCAACGAGTGCTCTGCGCCCCCGGGCGTGTCTTTGTTCGGGTCTAGCAATCTCTTGGAACACAGTCTTCACAATCCTTATAACAACCCGCATGATCCATACAACAGCCACGATCCATACAACAGCCACGATTACAACCGCCACGATTTCAACAGCTCTCCCGACCCCAACGCCAACTTCTCCCAGACCTCGTTCGGAGAGAGATCGACTGCAGCGGCAGACCATGTTTTTGCAGAGGCCCCGTCCAACCTCGTGTCGCAGGAGAACCTTTCTCATGTGGACCAGGTCGCTCCGTCTCGAACGGTGTACTTGGGCAATCTCCCCAGCGAAATCGAGCCCAACGAGTTGTTGGACTACGTGCGAAGCGGAATCTTGGAGAGCGTCAAGATCCTCAGCGCCAAGAACTGCGCCTTCATATCTTTCATCGACCTGCAGTCCGCTTTATTGTTCCACTCGGACTGTATCTTGAAGAAGTTGAACATCAAGGGCAACGATATTCGCATCGGCTGGGGCAAGAACTCCCCCATTCAACCGATTGTCAAGGAGGCCATTCAGAAAGACGGCGCCACGCGTAACGTGTACCTTGGCAATTTGCATAGCTCGGCCACGGGCCAGCCCATCTCCGAGGAGGAGTTGAAGGAGGACTTGTCAGTGTACGGGGTGATTGACTGCATCAAGATCATCCGCGAGAAGGGCATTGCCTTCATTCATTTCTTGTCGATATTGAGCGCCATCAAGTGCGTCAACAACTTGCCCACGAAGGAGAAGTACTTGGACAAGAAGTGCTTCTATGGCAAGGATCGCTGTGCGTTCATCACCAAGACACAGCAGCACAACGCCGCGCAGTACTTGGGCTTGGCCCCGGGAATGGAGCACGTGGTGACGGCTGCTGACCGGGAAATCATCTCCTCGGCGCTAGTACAGCAATCGGCGGCCGCGGCCCAAATAGCCACCCAGGCCGGCGGCGCCAACAACTTGGGCAACCGAACCGTGTACTTGGGCAACTTGCATCAGGACTCGTCGGTGGAGGAGATCTGCAATGTTGTTCGAGGCGGGTTGTTGCAAAGCATCCGGTTTTTGAAAGAAAGACACGTTTGCTTCATTACCTTCATCGACCCCATTGCTGCTGCCCAGTTCTTTGCGCTCTGCCAGCTCCATGGCTTGACCATCCACAATAGAAGAATCAAGGTTGGCTGGGGTAAGCACTCCGGGCCGTTGTCCAATGCTTTGTCGTTGGCCGTGTCCAATGGTGCCTCGAGGAACATCTACATTGGGAACATCAACGATTTCGCCCATTTCAACACGCAGAAGTTGAGAGACGACTTCTCTTCTTTCGGAGAGATTGAGCAGATCAACTATCTCGAGGAGAAGAACTGTGCATTCATCAATTTCGTCAATATCAGCAACGCCATCAAGGCCATCGACGGCATCAAATCATTCAAGGATTACAAGACCTTGAAAATCAACTTCGGGAAGGACCGGTGCGGGAACTTGCCCCGGCAGTTTCAGAACCAGGTCCAGCACAACAGTGACATACGCCAGTTTGGCGTGCCGCCGTTTTCGGAGGATGTTGGACAAGCCATGGACTTTTCCCGTCCAATGTAAAGCCATGTATATAGATCATACATAACACTCCGCATACTAATGAATCAATCAATCCAGTCGATCCCATGAAACCAATCACCAATAACCTCCAATCACATTTATCATCACGTTCAACACAGTCATCCAATCGTTAAACACAGTCATCCAATCGTTAAACACAGTCATCCAATCCTTCAATCACAATCATCCAATCCTTCAATCATTCAATCCTCCATCCTTCACCGAGTTTCACCCATTACATTTTAGGAAGGATTTTCGTCACCACGATCATACAGAAAAAGAGAATGAAAACAAACGCCATTGTCTTGATCATGAAGAAAATCGATATTTTTCCGCCGGACTTCTCAGACAAGTACGAATTCAAGTTCAGGCCCACGGACTGCATCAAAGACAGACTCTTCATCATGGTTTCGCCGGATTCGGAGACCAACTTCGAGTCGTCGACGATTTTGGTGGAGAGCGTCTGCGCCGATGTCTTGAGCGTGGACGCCAACGCCGTCAAGTCCGAGATGATATCCTCCTGAAAGCTCTCGTGGTAGTCGTTCATGAGCTCCTTTTTCTCGGCATCAAAGCTGGTGGCGTCGCCATCGGCAAGGAGCCGTTTCCGAAGAGAAGCATAGTCGTCGTCGTTTTCCACGGTCTGTTGGGAAGGACCACAGGCGGGGTCCAGCGGTTCCAGAACCTGCTCCGGCGCCTCTTGATGCCTGCGGGCGAACAGCTGAATCGAGCCTTGATTATCGTAAAGAAGGTCCTCGATTTGATTGGACAACGAAAGCACCAGTGACCGAGTGGCCTGATACGCCCGGTCGGCCTTGTGAATCGATAAGGCATTGAGTAGGCGGGGCATGTCCAAGCGCATCCTCTGTAGGGTGAGTTTCTCCAAGAACGGGTTCGGATCACGCGCTCGTTCTTGGAGGAGGTCGTGAATCTCGCATTCGTACTGCTTGGTGATGGTGGAGACCGACTTGACCGAGAGGCTCATGGTGGAGAAGGGGAGGAGGGTGCGGTGGCGGACGTGGTTGTGAAGCCAGGTCGCGCAACATGGTGTAACGGCTGGCGATGTCGCGAGATGAAACGGACGTCGCGAGATGAAACGAATGTCGCGGACATGAAACGACTGGCGTTGTTACAGGCATGAAACAGAGCCCGTGGCCCGTCAGCGGCGGCGCGTCAAACACCTTGCGGGCATCTGCGGTGTCTCGTGTATTTGCGGTCGCCCTTGTTACGCATGTGCGCCCCACTACTATCAAACTCCGATTGGAAGGTTCTAAACCGGTGTTAGCGAAAAGGGCAGAGGTTACTCTAAGCAGCCAAGGTTCTCAAGAAGGACGCCATTTCGGAGAATCCCCAATCGGTCCCCCAGGAAGAGAAGTGGCCGCTGCAGAGGTTCCATTAAGGGGGAAAAATTGCTTAAATACCTCCGGTGCACGGGTGCGCGCGCGGTCGTGCCCATGTCCACCGCAAATACCCCTTGGCCGCGCGCCCGTACCTCCACATACATGGATTTGATGAAGCATGATCGGGCCGTGCCGGGACCTGCACTGGGTACTAGCGACCGGTGTACAACTCGGCTGCCATGACCAGCGGGAATTACCGGCTGCAATTATTGGCTACAGAGAGCGGCTGAAATGGCCGGCTGAAATGACTGGCACACCGGCTGAAACCACCTGCAATGGCTGGCGTTCGTGCCTTACTCGGGCCAGTGCTCAAACCCACATGACTTACCAGCCTGTGTGCATAAATTAGGGAGCGTGGTGTCGAAACACGAGGGTCCAAAAATGGCCAAGGTAGAGGGAAAGGGACAGAAAGAGAAGGAAAACGGAGAGACGGAAAGACGGAAAGAGAAGGAGAAGAAAAACGCCCGAACACACGGGCTGTAGCGGCGCTATTTATCCGCTTTGTCTCGGAACTAATCGGCGGTCTAGGCGCATAATGTGTCCGCGCGGCTGCCCAGGCAAAGAAACCTGTCCCGCACCAGAAGCAAGCCGGCGCTCGCCCCGTGGCCGTCCCAGCGCCGGCGTGCGCCCTCAGTTTCACGTCAGAACGTCTGCCAGCCAATGCGCCCTTTGGCGACGTTTGTTTTGATTTCTCCAGGGTCTCTCGCGCCGAGTGGCTTCTGCATGCAGGCAGCGGCCTCGCGCCCCTCCTGCGCACTTTTGTCCGCCGGCGCAGCGAGCTACCTCGGGATCTCTGCAAATCGAGCCGGGCCGCCCAGGGTTGAAGCCCCACCACATCCGCTTTGCTGGGGTTGCTCGTAGCTACGCCCGCATGGCTAGGCCCGCTCACGTGCATGGCCGCTTTGGGCCCAGTGCGTGGCGGACGGCCCGGTTCCCGCCCAATCTATTTATATGTTGCAGGTTGCGCAGCCCAGGCATAAACAAGGCTATGACTTTTCTTTTTTTTTTTTTTTTTTTCATTCTCAGCATTCTCAACTGCAATCAAGAGTCTTGTTTTCTTTTTCCACATCCACCCTCCGGTCTCTCATCTGTCCCAACTACTTTTCCACAAAGTGCCTCCCGTGACAGACCGCCGGCTGCTACTTACTCGTCCCCCATAGCACATCGGTGCCTCCTTGCCTCTCGCTTTGCATCGTTGCCTCTCGCTCTACAATGCATGCTTCGTTCGGCATTCTACTACTACTGCTCTTGACCGTGGGCGTGTGTGATGATTTTCAGTCGCTCGGCTGCTTCAAGCAAAGCGACCTCCAGTCCGTCCTTCTGCTGAAGGGCGCCTACATCTGGCAGAGTTGGTCTTATTGCTGGGGCCGATGTCCCTCCCAGAAGGTGGCGGCCTTGTTGAACGGCAAGTATTGTTACTGTGGCCTGACGGTTCCCGATTCCGACATGCTGGTTGACGACAGCAATTGCAACACTCCGTGCCAAGGCTACGACAGTCAGACTTGTGGTGGCAATGGCTATTTCCAGGTTTACGTCAACGGAGATGTTGATGGCTCCACCATGGCTGCCTCTTCCCTGGCTTCACCGTCGCCCAGTCCTTCGTCATCATCGTCTTCTTCTACTTCATCATCATCTTCTTCTTCTTCTTCTTCGTCCTCAACAACTTCCTCCCAAAGGACCACCTCAAGTTCTGACCCAGCGCCAACACTGTCGCTGGCAGAGCCGCTGACGAGTTCCTCTCAGAGTGAGGAGTCTGAAACAACAACGCTGGCCGACGAATCATCCTCTGCATCTGATCCCACGAGCTCCAGCAATGGCCTGAGCTCGGATTCCGCTAGTGGTTCATCCAAGGCATCCAAATCTACCGATGGTGTGACCACCGTTGTGTCCACGGTGACGTCGGCGCCCGATGGCTCGACCAACACTGTGATTGAAATCACCAAAACCGTGGGCACCCATACATCCAGCACAAATACTGCTTCGTCATCGGCGTCCTCGGACCCTAGCAACGATTCCAATGATACCAAGAGCTTGTCGGGGGGCAAAATCGCAGGTGCGGTGGTGGGCTCCGTGGCGGGCGTGGCCTTAATCTCGGGCTTGATCTTCTTGCTCCTCCACTGGAAACGTAACCGCGGTTACGATGACGATGACGACTTCTTCGATATCCCCGGCAAGAATGCAGGCCACTTCGATGCCGTCGCCCCCAATGGTTTCATTGGAGGTGCTGCGGGAGCGGGCGTGGTGGGTGCACACGCTCACAATAGCTCCAACACTACCAGATCTTACTCCACGAACAATGACGACGGTTTCCTCTACGACAACCACCCTGCCGATATGAGCCATAACGGCTTCCCTGCCGAGGAAGAGTACGGCCGCCGCCGCTTGTCGAACGGCTCACTTCCTGATATGGTGACGAGGAACCCGGGCTCGTTGAAGGTGGTCAACTGAGGCCCATGGAGTGGTGACAGTCTTTTACACGGACACTGCGGATGACTTCGTGCAGCGTCCGACATCAAGCTTATTAATAAATTTGATATCCGACACAATGTAGTTGCAGGAGTCTCTCCCTAGCCGGCTCCGGCTGGCTGTTGTATAGCGCCCGCTTAGAAACCAGGGCACTGAAGTGACAGGTGAACAAACCAGAATCTTAGGCCCGTGTGCATGCCGGTTAGCCTTGCTTGCAGGAATAATGTCGAGTATGCACGCCTTCATGCGCCGAAAGGTATCACGAGCACTGGCGCGGCAACTCCATGCACTCCAACACCTGTACACCGGGAGGTGCCCAACCAATGACTGGGCAACAGGGCCACAGACTAAGATATCAGACGTTGAGACTTCTCCATGGGTTCGCCGCCTGTGGAGCTCATAAGCCGGTCCAAAAGGTTAGGAAAAATGCCCGTCTTTACATGCAACCGCCAAGTGCCTGTGGCATACCAAAGCACGGTACCGGCCAAGTTCCTCTCCGCAAACTTCGGGCCTGTACTAAGCGTCACGAGTCAAGAAATCTGCAGCCTCCCTTCTTGGTGGGTAAGAGGCACTAGATTGGTACGCTTAGCCATGTGTGCACGTGCGCGCGCAGCAGCTAGGGCCGGGGCCCTAGGACCCACCCCATGCAGCGCGCCTCTGAAAATTTTTCCCTAGCCTGCTCCCTGCGCACTGGGGGAAAAAAACCTGGGCTCAACCACTTCTTCACTTACTCACTAAAGAATTAAACATGTCTGGTTCTGGTGCTTCCGGTAACAAGTTCCGTATGTCTGTATGTGCCAATGTTTCCCCTTTGTTCCATCTTCGGATCGGGCCTATGAGGGCGGGTCCCCGTGCCGAACCCGATGCCCCTACCCTGATGCCCACACCCTGATCCGTGGTCATCCCCGCTGAAGTCACAACAGCCGTGTACTAACAACCTAGTTGGGTTTGCCAGTCGGCGCCGTCGTCAACTGCTGCGACAACTCTGGAGCTAGAAACTTATACATCTTGGCCGTCAAGGGCTTTGGTGCCAGATTGAATAGATTGCCAGCCGCCTCTGCTGGAGACATGGTCATGGCCACCGTCAAGAAGGGTAAGCCTGAATTGAGAAAGAAGGTCATGCCCGCCATTGTTGTCAGACAATCCAAGCCATGGAGAAGAAAGGACGGTACCTACTTGTACTTTGAGGACAACGCCGGTGTGATTGTCAACCCCAAGGGTGAAATGAAGGGTTCGGCCATTACCGGTCCCGTCGCCAAGGAGTGCGCAGACTTGTGGCCAAGAATTGCCTCCAACTCTGGTGTTGTTGTCTAAACGCTTCTTTGTATATCATACATTAATACATGACATAGTCTACGCTGCAAAGAGGATGTAGATTTCTTTGGGCCCTTTATGGACCATCTAATGGTAGTTACACGCGCCAACTGCCGTCAACTACCCCTCAACTGCCTTCAACCGCCACCCACGTTGAGCTTGGAAGTGGCCTCCTCCAACGTCTCGTTAGTGGTTTGCTCCTCCCTCGCCACGGAACTGGTGCTGCGGCGTGATATGGTGGAGTTTTGTCTGCTGGACACAAAACTATGTCCAAGCTGAACGGGGTACGGTGCGCTTCCTTGCTTGCCGTCGTTCATGTGCGCAGGAAAATGGGGCACGTACTGGTTGTACAGTTGTCCGTTCTCGCCCTTGACCGTGATGATCTGCCCCGCCGGCACTTGAGGTGATGTGGGGACTAACTGGTTGGTAAGGTTAGGCAGCCCGGGCATGTACATTTGCGGCTGGCCAAGCGGGGATGACGGGAAATACTGCGGCATCGGTTGCACGGCGCCTTGGGGCTGCGACGCCATCGTATGCTGGGGCTGCGAGGCCATCGAATGCTGGGGCTGCGAGGCCATCGCATGCTGTGGTTGCGGGTTTGCATGAGACGGTTCAACCTGCGCGGCGGGGATCGCATTGATGGTGAAGAATTGCTGCAGCACCGGGTCGTAGAACTGTTGCGGCTGCGAAGGCACCTGGTTCAAGTAGTACTGATAATTATGCGGGATGGTCTGCTGAGGCGTGGTAACAACTCCCGCGGAAAAGCCCGCTTGTGATGGGGCCTGCCCTCCATCGTTGGTGGCCTCGTTGTCGTGATCGATCCTAACAGCAATGTCGCCATTGGTGTCCGCATTAGTGTGATCATTTTCCGGGGGTGCCACTGCAGTACCATCGCTGTTTATCAAGTTGGAAATTCTAGGAGACTGGTTGTGCTTCTGGGCGAAAGCCGATGATAGGCGCTGGTTCGTGGACCCCGAGTGGTTGGATACCTGGGACATTCCAGAGCTGCGGATGGTGTGGGTGGCTTGCTTCGGACTGAACTTGTTCTGAAATCGTGAACTGGTGGTGTTTGACCTCAATGTTTTCAACCCAGTGTGCGTGGACATCAAACTAGAGCCGCTGGACACGTTTCTTTCAAGAGTATTGTTCGCCGTGAGCTTCTTGCTCATGGCTTTGGCTCGTGCTGAGGGCGATGCCAATGACGTCAATGTTTTGATGTCGTTGTACCATTCGATCATTGTTGGGTAGTTGTCGCACTTGAATGACCAATTGTGGCCTCTATTCATCAAACTGTTTTGCAGTTTCGAGTACAAGACGAATTTGTAGGACCCCAGTGCTTTCCCGTCATTCTTGGAATGTTCACTCACCAGACAGTGGTTGAGTGATAAAGACATCACAGGCGTGTGGTCTTTTTTTCGGTCGGACGACTTGAACTCGTGAAGGTAGCTGCATGTAAGGACATACCAACCACTGGAATACGACTTCAAAAACTTGGATCTTCTCTCCAAGGAACCTTCTTTGATTGCGACATTGATTAGGGAGTCGTAGTGGGGGATGGTCAAGTCCCTGATTCGCCTGGTGGGGAAATTCAAATCCACGAATTTTCCTCCCGTCACGTTATTTGAAATCGAAGAGGCCTTTGGTAGGTTTCGGGCGATGAAAGATTCCCATTCAGTATTGGGCTCCTTGGCGAGGAAGCCTTCCGAGAAGTTCGGAACGAGGAATTTCAGCACTGAGGAGCTCTCGTTTTCCACAAGGTGCAAGAACATCCCCATGTAGTTCTGTATCTCCAACACCACAATTGATTCTAGCTTCTCGCTGGACACCTGGAGGTTTTTATATGCTTCATATAAATACGACTCTTCAGCCAATTGCCGTTTCAATTGCCGCTCTAATTTCAACTTAACTAGATACGGATCCTTTTTCGAAAGATCCTGCTCTCCCCCATCGTGATGCAGGGTGGTCATGGAAGGTATCTCTAAATGGTTTGCGACGTCTATTGCATGATTGAAGGAGTTCATCAAGTGTTTTGTCTCGGCCATTTCTTTGCTCAAGGTGTTCTTGAAGTCGTTTTGCAAATTGCGGATTTCCTTGATTTTGACCAAAAGGTCTTTACGCAAATCCTCTAGCTTGGGAATGATCACCAGGTTGATGTCTTTGAGAGTTTTGGTTCCGTTTTGGATGTTTTGCTGATGAAACCTGGTGAGTATGGTGGGTATGTCCTGGATGGACCCATTACCAATGGGCAAAAAGAACTGATTGATGGCGCTTAGGGCATCGTCGTCGCTCACGATCTTGTCGCTCTTCAAGTTGGGGTGCTTGTCGCTCTTGGAAGAGTTTGAAGGCAAAGCAGGCTGCCCCGGGGCCCCAACAGCCTGCTGAAGCCTGACTTGCTGGCGGATTATCTCCTCTTGGACGGAGGCGTACTGTCGGAGGTAAGAGATCAAGTCTTTAGCAATGTCACGGTACGCCTGGAACCTTTGGGCAACCACTTCGGTAGGAAAATCATTGTGGTGCTGAAAGTCGTGGGGAATAAACACACAGAGGGGATTATGATAGTCAGACATAATGAATGGTATGGTATGATTAGGCTCGGCTAGTTGATATGGGACGATTAAGCTCTGTTGGTGGGTATGGTCGATTAGGCTCGGTTGGTTGGTATGGTCGATTAGGCTCCGCTGGTTGGTATGGATGATTAGGCTCGGCTGGCGGGTATGGTTGATTAGGCTCGGCTGGATGGTGTGGCCCGATTAAGTCCGGCAGTTTGTATCTCTAGGCCGATAGCACTGAGCAACAATAGGCTTGCTTTAATGGAGGCAGGTGGGGCAGTGAGGGAAAGAAAAGGACCCCTTGAAACTAAGGCGATTGCAGACACAAGGATGAGTGTGATGCTGGGGGTCTGCGGCGGCTATAGAAACAGGTTGCTGTGTGGGCGCAAGAGAGACTATTTCGGGAACAATGCAAAATACAATCCAGAATTTGAGAGTGCTTCCCAAAAAGTGAGCGAGCGGGCATACAATAATCTTCGGTACAGGAAGCGACATGGGGATCACGGTGGAGCCCGCGATGCCGCGAGGCGACCCTTGCGGCAGGACAGAAGTGAGCTGGCATGAACCTTGTAGTCGCAGCATTGAAGCGTCTGGGTGTTTTGAGACTGTGGATCGAAAATGCCGGGTTCAAGACGGTGCAAAACGGTGCAAGACGGTGCAAGACGGTGCAAGACGGTGCAAGACGGTGCAAGACGGCACATAGCTTGGGGTGTTGGGTGAGGGTTGGTCAAGCGCAGGGCTATCAGAAAGAGTACCCCAGCTTTTGTAGCGAGTGCGCTATGCATTTTTGTGAATACCGTGTGCTATTTTTCGGAATGGATTGCCAAGAAGAGATCGTGGCAAAATTATCGGAGGGGGAGGTGGCGTCCATGGCATAGATGAAGTGATGGGAGAAGAAGCGTAGCTGAATTTAGGGTCAGGCGGTGTAGAGATGTGCAGGGGGTAAAATGCTAGTCTAAGTTCGTGGAGAGATTGTTAGTCCAGTTTATGGTGTCCAGTTTATGGTGTCCAGTTTATGGTGCCCAAATTATGGTGTCCAGTTTATGGCGTCCAAATTATGATGTCCAGATTATGTTGTCCAGTTCACGTCTATGTTGTCCAGTTTACGTCTATGTTGTCCAGTTTACGTCTAGTTTTGTTGTCCAGTTGCTATTGTCCACTCTTGCTTAGAACGTTTCTTGCACATTGCGTATTTCACCCTCGCAGTGGCCGACCATAATTGCTAACAGAGAGAGGCCCTCAGATGCAGGACAACAATACAGGAATTGCACTCTATGCCAAGAATTCTGTTCAACCGAGCAATGGACAATATAATCAGAGGAAAACTAGTGATGTAAATACTCGGAAGAGGCTGAGTCGACTGCCCTCGGCAGAGGCTATTAGTTCAGGGCTTCCCGCCTCGGTTACAACGGCGTCACACAGACAAGGACAGTTCCTACTAGACAGATATAAGAGATACAAGAGATACAAGAGATACAAGAGATACAAGAGATACAAGAGATACAAGAGATACAATTACAATAGGCACAGATAGACAGAGATGGCCGGAATCATTCGCTAAAGTCCCAGAGTGCGTCGACACTTCACTAGTCCGAACTACGGGACTGTATGTACAAAATTGCTCAGCGGCCAGCGTGGGTTGCAAGCGCGCGCGCCTGCAGGACCCGGGTACGTATCGCACGTTTGGTACCATCGCTCCTCGCCATGGATCTTCCATACGTCATCAATGTATCATCAGACGAGGAAGACGAAGATGCTATAGAAGTGCTCGAGTTTCTGAAGCTGACCCAGCGGCTCATCGACCAGGAGCCGCCCAAGGTGGTCAAGAAGATGTGCGAGGTCGAGTGTCCCGTATGTTTTGACTCGGTCACGACCGCCACCGCCACCTTGTGTGGGCACGTCTACTGCCTCGAGTGCTTGCAGAAGAGCATTTCGTCGTCCTCTGCCCGCGGCCAGACCCGCGGCAAGAAGGGCGTGGGCTTGTGTCCCATGTGTCGAAAGTCGGTGGTTTTCAAGGACACCATAGTGCTCCGAATGAAGACGGGTCCGAAAGTGGCTCCTCCAGACCCAGGTAAGGCGCCCGAAGCTGATTCCGAGGGCGTGTCTTCACCTGCGCTGCATAGCACAGACGAGGATATCGAGAAGCTTTTTACTGAGTAGTTTATGTAGTGCTTTAGTATAAATTTGGGTCGATCGTGTGAACTAGTGTACTTGAAGTAGCTAAAGTCTAGTTAAAGTAGCCAAATTAGTCTAGTTTAAGTAGCTAGTTTAAGTAGCTTGTGAAAGTAGCCTGTGAAAGTAGTCTAGTTAAGTAGTCTAGTTAAGTAGTCTAGTTAAGTAATCTAGTTAAGTAGTCTAGTTAAGTAGTCTAGTTAAGTAGTCTAGTTAAACACTACTAGTCAAAGTATTATTACCAGTCAATGGACGTCGCTAGTACATACTCTAACAATGTCTGCAATTCCATCCCACGGTATTGGAAGCCTTAGGTTAAAGACGGATTCGAACTCGACAAGCTCTGATCTACCCTTTTACAAATCCCGCCCAAAATGCCCAATGGGGTCATAATTCACAAAAATCAAAATAATCACAAAATTCAACTAGCTGTACTTTAGCGGGCATTTACCAACGAAGGTCTGTTCAAACATCAATACAAAAATCCTCACAACAAAGACACGGCAAGACTCGAGTCTCAGGCCATCCTTCTCCGCAGTCTAGGGTCTAATTTGTGAGTGCGGCCACCCCGCAAGCGGCGCGCGCAGCATCTGTTTTAAACACCAAAAAGGTGCTCCTTATATCCCTCTTTCTTTCTTCAAGCCCCATGTCTTACCAGCCAGTCTCCAGCCAACCTCCTGCCTATGGAGAAGACCCAAACACTCGAAGCGCTAATGACGCGTTGGCCGATGATTTCAAATACTCCGTCAATGTGGCCTCGTGTGAGTTGCCTGTAAGGCAAATGTTCATCCGCAAAGTGTACGCCCTCCTCACCATGCAGATCCTTGGCACGGTGGTCATTGGCTATATCATCAAGCTGAACCAGTCGCTTCAAAATTGGTGCCTCGACAACTTATGGTTGTACTTTGTGTCCGTGGCAGGCACTTTAGGGTTTGCCATTGCCACCTCCATCAAGGCTCGCTCCTACCCTATCAACCTCTTTCTTTTGGCGGGGTTCACCATCTGCGAGTCCTATGGAGTTGGGCTTGTGTGCTCCTTTGTGGATTCCGACGTGGTTGTTCAGGCTCTCTTGATCACGTTTATACTCTTTGTGGGCCTCACAGTATTTGCTTTCCAGTCAAAGTATGACTTCACCAGCTGGCAAGGTGCGTTGGGAATGGGGGTCTGGGCATTGATTGCTATCGGATTTGTCAACATGTTTTTCCCTGGTCGCTCCAAGGGCTTTGAGGTATTGTACTCGGGCGCTGGTGCCTTGATCTTTGCTGCCTACATTCTCGTCGACACCCAGCACATCATGAAGACCTACTCCCTTGACGAGGAAGTAAGCGCAACGCTCGCATTGTACTTGGACATCTTGAACTTGTTTCTTTTCATTCTTCGTCTCTTGCAAAACAGAGAGAACTAAGTGGTCTCGCGACTGCAATTTAGTTATACCTTTTACAATTTATAATAACTTCTATCGTAATCTCCCTCTCTACAAGTACAAGCCCTCGAGGTTTTCTTCCACCTTGTTCTTGAGGACCCTCTCTTTGGCAGTTTTGAAATCCTCGGCCTTCACTTGCATTCTTCTTTCTCTCAATGCCAACAAACCAGCCTCTGTGCACATGGCCTTGATATCCGCACCTGACAAGTCGTCCTTGTTGGTCACCAAATCATCTAGGTTGACATCATCGGCCATCTTCATCTTCGATGTGTGGATGTTCAAGATCTTCTTCTTTGTGTTTGAGTCCGGGTTTTCGAATAGGATCTTACGATCAATTCTCCCGGGACGGATCAATGCTGGATCCAATGACTCGATTTTGTTGGTAGCCATGATCACCTTTATGTCTCCTCTGTCATCGAACCCGTCCAATTGGTTCAACAATTCCAACATTGTTCTTTGGATTTCTCGTTCCCCACCTGAGGAGGATTCATATCTTTTGCTTCCGATGGCGTCAATTTCATCAATGAACACGATGGATGGAGCCAAGTCACTGGCAATCTGGAAGATTTGACGGCACAACCGAGGACCGTCTCCCAAGTACTTCTGGATTAACTCGGACCCGACAATTCTCAAGAATGTTGCACTGGTCTGGTTGGCAACAGCTTTGGCCAACAACGTTTTGCCTGTTCCTGGGGCGCCGTACAATATGACACCCTTGGGGGGCTTGATTCCCATTTCCTCATACAACTCCGGATGGGTCAAGGGTAATTCCACAGCCTCTTTGATCTCCTGGATCTGATTCTCCAACCCTCCGATATCAGCGTATGATTCCTTGGGTGACTTGTCCAATTTCATCACAGACACCATGGGGTCGGCCTCATCTTGCAAAACACCAACAATGGACACAGTTTTGTAATGTAAAAGCACAGAACATCCTGGCTCCAACAAACCCTTGTCGACAAAAGACATGATAGACACATAGTACTCGGATCCGGCGGTACTAGATACAATAGCGTGATCGTCGTCTATGATTTCCTCCAAAGTTCCAATTGACATTGGGTAGCCCCTCAACTCGTCCACCTTTTCTCTCTCCTCTGCTTGTTTAGCCTCTGCGGGCTGGAATGCCTCTTGGTTGGCAATGAATTCCTCCTCCAAGATTAGGTGGTCCTTAATTCTCTCCAACTTCAAGAGCTTCAACTTACACCGGGTGTTGGGGTACACATTGGGCAATTTTACTGCAGTGTCCGGGCCCTTTCTCCTCTTTTTGCCGAATTTTGCCTCCACTGGTGGCTCATACTTGGGTTTCTCCTTCTTCTTGTCGTCTCTTTTCTTGCCGTTCTGGCCCCCTCCGGACATATTGGATGCTCCTTGTCCCTAAATGCATTAGTTTGAATTGCTTAGAGATCGCGTGGTTGCGATGTACATACCATGGTTGCTGATGAAAGTGTAGTGAGAGGGCACTTGGATTGTGAGATCGCCACTTGTGGTGGGCACCATGCAGGACCACACCTGACCCCGTCCCCCCCGGGGATGCACTCCGGCCTTGGCGCAGCTTTCTCGAGAGACGCTTCTACAACTATGCATTCTAGTTCATTTATTCTGAGGATTCCATCGCTGGGTACGTGGCTTGTCCCAAACAGGGTTCAGAGGGCCATTTCCCGGGGTGGGGGAAAAAACACACCTCTCTACCTCAGCTTGGCGTCAATCCCAGCATACTCTTTGATGGTGTTTAGCAACTTGGGCATGTTTGCGCCAACTATGGAGTCGACCTTCTGTCCCTCCTGGAAAAAGAGAATCGTGGGCATGGCCGTGATGCCGTACTCCATGGCGACATCCTCGGCACGGTCAACATCAACCCTAGCAAACTCAACCTCGGGGATCTTCTGGGCCAAAGTTTCAAAAACTGGTGCAATCGCCTTACACGGGCCACACCAGGTGGCATAAAAGTCCACGACTGAAAGCTTCTTTGTGCTATTGATCACCTGATTGAAGTGACCCAAATCAGACACCTCGGTAACTGCAGACGAGGAGTTCATACGAAGCCCCTGGAGGAAGTTTCTGGCTGGCAAGGTTCTGGCCACTCTTGTGGCTCTCAAAAGCATATTGTGGAAGGAAGAGTGGAGGATGGGCGGGGCGAGGCGCTGGTGCTTGTGGAGGACCGTGCATGTGAGAGGCGAACGGGCCGCGCACGTGACGCCATCGCACTGGAGTTAATTTTCAAACCCCATCCAAGCGTACAACCGAAGTACAAATATGGCCAAAGGTGCAAAGCGAAGTGCCCCCCAGGCTCAGAAAGCCAAGCAAACGAAAAAGGCTAAGTTCCAGCCGCAGCCGCTCCCCGAAAGTGACTCGGAGTCCGACAACGAGGCCACCATCTACCAATCTGCCGAAGACGCTAGTTCCAGCGAGATTTCCGACTCCTCTGACGAGAATATTGCGGGTGCAGACCTGAATAAGGGTGGCGATGATCTGGATGAAGGTGAACTGGATGATGATCTGCCTGAAGAGCTGGGCGAGGATCTGGCTGAAGAGCTGAGCGTGGATCTGGACCTGGAAAAGGACGAGCTCGATCTGGAGGATGGTTTGGACCAAGAAAGCGAAGACGAGCTAGACTTGGAGGAAGCCGGCAGCGGCGAAAAAGACGAGGCCAGCAGTTCCGACCCCAACAAAAAGTCCTCGGCCGAGCAGCATGCCGAACAGAGAAAGCTTCTCTCCGAGAGAAAGTTGAAGAGAAAGGCCGGGGTGGAGGTGGAGAGAATCAAGGCGGTTTGGGAGAAGTTGAGAGTCAAGAGACCCGCGCCACCCAAGCAGATCCGGGAGAAGTTGTGCAATGAGATCTGGGAATTATCCAAGGACTGTATCTACGACTTGGTCTTGAAGCACGACGCCTCTAGGGTGGTGCAGACCTTGGTCAAGTACACCACCAAAGAGAGAAGGGATGCTGTTGTGCAAGCGCTCAAAGGCCAGTACTACAAGTTGGCCACGTCGTCGTACGGAAAGTACTTGCTCATAAAACTCTTGCACTACGGGTCCAAGGAGTCACGGGCGCTCATTGTGGACGAGCTCCATGGCAAATTGCGCAAGCTCATGAGACACAAGGAAGGCGCGTATGTCGTGGAGGACTTGTACGTGTTGTACTCGTCCGCGCAGCAGAAGCAGCAGATGATCCGCGAGTTCTGGGGCTCTGAGTTTGCCCTCTTCAAGGACTCCGGCAAGGACAAAAGCGTGCTTGATGTGGCCAACGAGCTGGCCGAAAAGAGACAGATCATCATGAAAAACTTGAACACCACCATCGAGGCATCCGTCAACAAGGGCTCCACCGGCTTCCAGATCTTGCATGCGGCCATGAAAGAGTACGTGACCATCTTGGTTGACGACGTGGAGAAAAACGAGCTGCAAATCAGAGACTTTGTGGACTTGATGTCCGAGCAAGTGGCCGAGTTGGTGCACACGCAAGAGGGTTCCGAGGTGGCCTCGTCCATCATTGCACTCGCGAATGCCAAGGAAAGAAAGACCATCGTCAGGAGCTTGAAACCGCACGCTGACAAGTTGATCAAGGACGAGCACGGCAACTCGGTGTTGGTCACGTTGTTCATGACCGTGGACGATACGGTGATGGTGCACAAGGCGTTCGGCGCCGAGCTCTTGACGCCCGAGACCACGCCCGAACTCATCCGGGAAAAGTACTCGCGCAGGCCTTTGTTGTACTTATTGAAAGGCTTGGACCGCAAGTACTTTGCCCCCAAAAACAGAGACGAGTTCTTGAGGTACGAGAAGTTGGCGTACGCCAAGACCTCCAAGAAGCCTCAAGACCAGAGAAGAGCCGAGTTGCAGGCCAAGGCGTTGCCGTTGATCTACACCTCTTTGTTGTCCACCACCCGTGCGGAGAGCGACCCCACGTTCATGCAGCTTTTGTCGGTGAATGTGGCCGCGCAGTTTATTGCCGAGCTTTGCCTCACCCCAAGTGATGACGAAGAGGTCAACTCCACCTTGAGGCCGCAGTTGGTGGACGCCATTTTCCAGGTGGCGTTTGCCTCCGACATCTTGGAGGACTTCCACCTCCTTAACAAGACGCCGTTCTTCTCGCGCTCGTTGAAGGCGTTGATCCAGGGGAACGAGTTCCGGTGGGACAACGAGGCCAAGAAGTTGCAGCTTGTTGATGACGGCGCTATGCTGTCTGTTGGGACGGATTTTGCGGTGAGGATCGCGGACGCGCTTTTGGCGGACGACGCGCTCGAGAAGTGGGTCACTGGCCAAGGCGCCTTTGTTGTGCTTTCGGTGTACGAGGTGTTGGCCATCCTGGATGCGGCCAGGGCCAAGGCGCTCCGCAAGGCGTTGAAGTCGCTAAAGAAAAGCATGGTCAAGGACTCTGATAACAAGGGTGCTCAGTTGTTGGTGGCCGCGTTATAAATACTCGGGTTAATTGAATGCATGGTATCGATATGTACAAGCGGCGGCGAAAGCTGGAACGGGGGCGCTGTTACTTTCTGGGTTGGATGGTTGCCGACTGTATAGGATTCTGGTCCGCCTTCTCGTCGGCTTCTGCCCATGGGTTGTGCTTGGCATCATGCTCGCTCTCGCTGTTGGACTTCTTTTCCATCGGGGCCTCCCTCTTGTGCGCCTCCACAATCTTGCGGTTGATGTCCTCAAACTGCTGCTTCTCCGCTTCCACGTTCTGTAGCTCCTGCTGTAGCTTGTGCCGCTGCTCGGCCTCCAAGCGTTCTTTCTCCACCGTCCAGTTGCGGTCCGCCTGTTCGGCCAACATCTTGATCCGCACTTGTCTCGCCTGGTCATTGATGAGTTCCTGCAAAGTGGGAGGATCCTTTTTCATGCGCCGGAGCCACTGGAGCCACTGCGGAGGCACTGTCTCGAAATAGTCCGATTTGAAGATCGACTCTTGATACGGCTCAAGCTTGCGGCGAAGTCTCTGCATGTTGCCATCCACCGTGAACTCCCAGTAGGTGTTGCCATGCAAGTCGTAGCCAACGAAGAACTTGTTGCGGAAAGGAACATCCCGCCGCGCCTGGAACTTGTGTAATAGCCTTTTCCATAGCGGGTACTTATTGGCCATGGGATCCATCTTGTGGCTGGATATGAGGTGCTCAATGATGAGGCGCGAACACCCGTAAAAGTCCCCGTCCTGCAGATACCCAGGCCACACCCCAACCTTCACTCTGAAACCACCCAGAATTCCAGTGCCACATGCACCAGATGTACTGTATGAAGCCGCCAATAACTTATTTCACGGGGTACTCAAATTTAGGGGCACTCCTATTAAGGTGCACTCTTATTAAGGGGCACTCTTATTAAGGGGCACTCACATTTTAGAGGCATTTGTATGTTGATGCCGTGCTTCAAGGCCAAATCGCTGCTTGGTGAATCCCGGCGCTTAACATATCTTGTTCAATGTTCTGAATTCCTCCTACTTCTCCACCATTCATTTGCTTCCCCATTGGCTCAACCCGGGTCGCGTCCCTAGTTCTTGGCTGTCTGCCGCTTGGGCTCAGTTTCACTTTTTTCCCTCTTGCTTTCTTCGAGTAGCCTTTTGGCCTCCTCTTTCTTGAGCCGCTCCTTTTCAATTTCTCGCGACATGCGCCGGATATCCCACCAACTCCACGCCACCGCCCCAAACACCAAAGAGATATAAATAAAGAACCCCGGCCGCCGAAGCCGGTTGAGAAACCTATCTATTGGAGACGTGAACATAAAATTTAAGTGATCCTATGCGCTTCACTGACGTGGTAGGCCCCGACTTTCAATGGCTTCACTGTGGAGTTGTCAGTGCGTTTTTCGCATCCCATGGCCTTCACGCTCCATCTGGGCTTGCTGTCCTGCACAGCCATGGCCTTATCACAGGGGCAAGTGCGCCCACGCCTCCACCACTAGTACTACTTTTCTTCACCCCTCATGTCAGACCAAAAAAATTACATTGTTACCCTCAAGGACTCTGCCAGCACTGACCAGATCTCCACTGTGAAGCTGAAGGTGGGTGAGCTTGGAGGCAAGATCCTCGATGAGTTCTCTTTGATCAAGGGTTTCTCCGTGAAGTTGCCCCACGCTGCTGCTGACGCCATTGGCAAGCACGACCTTGTCAACTCCATAGAAGAGGACAAAGAGGTCAAGATCCAGTAGTTAAGTTGCTAGCCGGAACCATCTTTCCTAGAAGCATTGGAGGCTGCTGATGCCAAAACTATTGGAGGCAGTTTATGCCTAATGGCTTTATAGAAATACACTTTCTTAGTCTCTCGACCATTTGTCTCTACCTGTGCAAAGGGGGGGGGGCTTTAGCTTGTCCTACTTTCACTGCACTGGATGCCTGGATGCACCTATTGCGCTAGATCTCTACTATTAACTGTCCAAAGCATGTCACGTGGCACTCCTGTAGTCATGCTTTCCTTATCTGGACGTCCTTCACGTAGGGGTGCGGCACACGGACCCCAGATTCTCCCCACAGCCCTCACCATTTATCCCCTCCCTATAACTTTTCCCCTTTGGACTACAAGCTTTTTTCTCGCCCTTACTTCTATTTTTCACTCAATTCACCCTATCATGAGCTATGACAACTTCAATTTGCAACCCACGTTAAAGCCCATAGATAAGCTTTTCCTCGACCGCTTGCGCCAGTTCACTGATGGAGGACGCTACGGGCAATTGAACTTACCGAAATTCTACGATCACGATAGAGTCGATTCCAACACAGATGCAATTGACTTGCAGGTCTGGAAGGTGCCGGACCAAGACGGCCAAACGGCCAGACCGCTTTTCCGGGACATTGATTTCAGCAAAATCGACTGGAAGCCCGCAAAAAAAGGCGACAGCTTTGGCCCTTCCTGGAAGACATTCTGGTTCAAAATCGAGTGGTCAATTCCCCACTCTTGGCTTGGTAACGGCTCAGAGATTGATTTCGATTGGGATTGCAGCAATGAAGGACTTATCTACACTCCTGATGGAACCCCCTTACAGGCATTCACGGGAGGCGATAGAAACCTCTTCAAGTTGCCTGAAAAGTATAAGATCAAAGGAAGGCAACTCTTCTATTTGGAGATCGCATGTAACGGAATGTTTGGTAACGGCGACGGCGGTGTCCCTGATCCTAATCGGTATTTCCGCTTGAACAGATGCGATCTCGTTTTACCTGACCTAGAGGCAAGGAGGCTCTTCTGGGACTTTTGGATCATTGGTGATGCAGCAAGAGAACTCGGCCTGGGCGGCCAGAAGCACCAAGCTGCGCTGATTGCCACTCAGATCATGGACGTTTTCGATCCGAATAACCGAGACTCCATCATCGAGTGCAGGAAACTTGCAGCCAAATTCTTGGGCAAGGACATTGACTCGGACGACGTCTTTTATGTGGATCCTTTGAAGAAGATTGATGTTTACGCCATTGGAAATTGCCATATTGACACTGCTTGGTTGTGGCCTTTCGCCGAAACCCGGCGTAAGATTGTGCGTTCTTGGACGTCCCAGCTTAAGATCGCAGATGAATATCCCGAGTATGTGTTTGTCGCTTCCCAGATGCAGCAGTTCAAATGGTTGAAGCAAGACCACCCTGAAATCTTAGAAAAAATCAAAAAGAAATTTACTGCAAATCAGTTTTTGCCGATAGGTGGTTCTTGGGTCGAAAACGACACTAACATGCCTGGAGGCGAATCGCTAATCAGGCAGTTCTTGTTGGGTCAAAGATGGTTGATTGATGAGTTTGGAGGTCCTTCTACTGTCTTCTGGCTTCCCGACACGTTTGGCTACTCCTCCCAAATTCCCCAAATCTGCCAGATTTCTGGTATCAGCAAGTTTTTGACCCAGAAGCTCTCGTGGAACAACATCAATACGTTTCCTCTCTCAACTTTCAACTGGAAAGCCATCGATGGCTCTCAGGTGTTGGTACACATGCCTCCTGCAAACACTTATACGGCTCGAGCAGACTTTGGAGATGTTCTCAGATCACATTATCAGCACAAGAACTTAAGAGATGTTCCTACGGGACTTTTGCTCTATGGGTTTGGTGATGGTGGAGGAGGCCCCACTGAAGAAATGCTTGAGAAATTGAGACGTTGCAGAGGTCTTTCCAATACCAGTGCTGCGATTCCTTCGGTTCACATTGGCAACACGGTGGAAGAATTTTATGAAGATGTCTTGGAAAAGTCTGATTACGGCAAAACGTTGCCCACATGGACGGGAGAAATTTACTTGGAGTTCCATAGGGGGACTTACACGACACAAGCAGATGTGAAGAAGTGGATGAGATTATGTGAGATAAAAATCCACGATTTAGAGTTGCTTTCAACCTTCCTTTCTGTACAGACAGATTATAAATACCCCACCAAGGAAATCCATGACCTTTGGGAAGATATTGCTTTGTGTCAGTTCCATGATGTTTTGCCTGGCTCTTGTATCGGCATGGTCTACTATGACGAGGTCAAGCCTATGCTCAACCGAGTTATGAAAAATTTGGACTCTCTTACCAAAATTGCCTTGAATTACTTGAAAACAGATGAGGATTCGAAACCTCTCGGCCTCAATACTTTACCATGGGACAGGGTGGAGCTCCTTAGCATTCCAAATGAGCGCATCTCGGAATTCAACCTCGGCAGTGACATTTTAAAGCTTGAGGAGGAATCCTACACCAAATTTGGCTATGACACCAAGTTGAATTCCTTTGTGGGTCACGCTGATCTTAAGTACCCTGCCTCAGCTACAAAAGTTGATGATGACACTTATCAGTTGACAAATGGCAGGATTAAAGCGTCTATTGACTCAAACGGAGTCATTCACTCCTTGGTTGATTTGAGGACAGGTCGTGAAATCATCGACACAACGAACACCAAGCAGTCTAGTGGAGGTGCGAATCAATTTGTTTTGTTTGACGATGAGCCCTTAAGTTTCCCAGCGTGGGACACCGAAATCTACTCGCTTAACAAGTTCTCTTTTCTCAGTGGGGGAGAAGTGCTTTCAGTGAAGGACCATCCGTTGGAATCCAAGATTGTGATTAAGCATCAAATATCCAAGGACTCAAGCATTGAAACCACGATATCCATACAGGGACTCGGTGACAGCGAAGTGGCACAAAACAACTTCATCAAATTTTCGTGCCGGGTGGAGTGGCATGAGTTCTACAAGTTCTTGAAGGTGCAATTCCCTACCACGATTTACACCCCACAATATGCGCTGTATGAAACGCAGTTTGGGGTCACCCAGAGACCCACTCACTTCAACACTACGTGGGACGTTGCCAAATTTGAAGTGTGCCAGCACAAGTTCATGGATCTTTCCGAGTACAACTATGGAGTAGCAGTGTTGAACAACTCCAAGTATGGCGCAGCCATTCACGGTAACTTGATGAGACTCTCGCTTCTTCGGTCGGCAAAGGCACCTGATGACCAGGCTGATATGGGAACACATGAATTTGAATACGCCTTGTATCCACACGAGGGAGCTCTCGGCTCAGATGTGGTGAGGTTGGCGCACAATTTCAATTACAAGCTCTTGAGCACTACCTCCAAAAAAGCGCAGGAACTTGTTCGCGGAATCACCCTCACGGGCGATAAGTCACTCGTTGTGTCTGCTATCAAAAGAGCAGAGGATGATGAAGATGTCAATGTGTATGCCAATATTGAAGCAGAGAATAAAGGCCAGAAGGCCATCGTCGTCAGGGTCTATGAATCCTTGGGAGGGACCTCGTTTGGACGCATTAACTTCAATGGCTTGCTGGTGGACAAGGTTTATGCTACGAATGCCATGGAGGAGGTAAGCGAAGAGCTCAAGGTCGAAGACAACAGCGTGAGCATCAAGCTACGCGGGTTCCAGATCGCCACCTACAAAGTCGTGCTCAAGAAGTAGGCACTATCGCGGCAGGTTTTTTAGCTGTATTCTAGTGTCGGTCTTTTTACCAACGGGCCAATCAGAGCCGATACCACGCTGTAGCATTCTAGCTCTTTTGATTGGTGCATCCTAGCTCCCTTATTGTGCCTTCTAGGCTCCTTGCTCTGTAGTCTTTTGAGTGGAACGGCCCTAGCCTTATGGTGCGGGAGTGCATATACACGCAAGTGATAAGGTGAGAAGTCACGAAGGCACAAAGTCACCAATGGGATTGATCAACCAGCCCTCGGGCCAGATCAAGTTGACCAACGTGTCATTCGTCAAAATCAAAAAAGGCAAGCGGCGCTTCGAAATAGCTTGCTACCAGAACAAGGTGCAGGACTGGCGGCTGAAGGTGGAGAAAGACCTCGATGAGGTGCTCCAGATTCCGCAAGTGTTTTCCAACGTGTCCAAAGGCCAGGTGGCCAACAACGAGGATCTTCTTGCCTGCTTCGGCACAACCGACCACGACAAAATCATCCTTGAGATTTTGGACAAGGGCGAGATCCAGCTCAACGAGAAGGAGAGAAGCGCCAACCTACAGCAGAAGCAGAAGGAGTTCTTGAACCTCATCTCCACCAAGTGCATCAACCCCCGGTCCAAGAAGCGATACCCTCCAAGCATGATCATGAAGGCACTTTCACAGCTCAAATACCACCTCAACCCCGCCAAGGCAACCAAGTTGCAGGCACTAGAAGCCATCAAGCTCTTGATCTCGGCGCAGGTGATCCCGATCGCAAGGGCCCAGATGAAGGTCAAAGTCACGGTTTTGGCCCGGGTCAAGGCGGCCTTTGAGGAGCACGTCAAGCCCATGCTACACAAGATCGAAAGCGAAAGCGACTCGGCCAAGTTGTTTGAGGTGGTGGCGGTCATCGATCCTTCGTACTATAAAGAGATTGTGAGTTTGCTACTGGGGGAGAGCCCGGCCAAGATGAAGGCGGGGGAGGGGTCGGTGGAGGTTTTGGACATGGCGGCCGTAGAGTCTCTTGACTGAGAACTGTCGACCATGTCACTGCCACCCTGTAGGTCATATAGTCCAATGTCAGTCTGTAGGTCATATATCCCACTCTGTAAGTCATCCACTGTCGCTCTTAAGTCATCCACGGTCACTCTTAAGTCATCCACGGTCACTCTTAAGTCATCCACGGTCACTCTTAAATCATCCACGGTCACTCTTAAGTCATCCACGGTCACTCTGTAAGTCATAGTCCACTGCCACTGTATATTGTACAGATAAGTAACTGCAGGAAACGCATGAAGACATGAGCCTCGCACGCCGCGTTAGAAAAAATGTCCCTGTGCTACCCTACCACTACCACACCTTCGGATGCCGCCCAAAAACAAGAAGCAAAAGGAAATCGTCCAGGACGAAAGGTTCCAGGCCGTTGTCCTCACAGACTCGTTTGAGTCGCGCTTCATGCCCCTCACCTCCGTGAAGCCCCGCTGTCTTCTTCCCCTCGCCAATGTCCCGCTCATTGAGTATACCTTGGAGTTCTTGGCCAAGACTGGCGTCAATGAAGTGTTCTTGATGTGCTCGTCGCATGCCGACCAGATCCAGGCATACATCGAGTCGCTGCGCTGGGCCAATACCGATCTCTTTGCCCTCAAAACCGTGGTGAGCTTGGAACTGAGATCCATAGGTGATGCCATGAGAGATATCGACAATAGGGGGTTGATCACCGGCGACTTCCTTTTGATCTCGGGCGATGTGGTGACCAACATCGACTTTTCAAAGGCAATGGCCTTCCATAAGAGCAAAAAGGCTCTGGACAAGGACCACATAATCACCATGGTATTGGAGGAGGCCAGCCCGTTCCACCATGCACGCTCCAAGCTTGATCCTGCAGTGTTTGTGTTGGACAATGTTAGCCAGAGGTGCCACTATTACCAGTCCATCCCCACCGTGGAGAACAAACAAGGCCTGATCAACATCGACTCCGAGTTGTTGGAGGATATACAGAACGACTTTGTGGTTCGGAACGACTTGATCGACTGCCATGTGGACATTTGCACACCCATCGTTCCACATGTGTTTCAGGACAACTTTGACTACCAGACGCTCAGAAGTGACCTCGTCAGAGGCATCTTGACCTCCGATTTGCTCAAGAAAACAATCTACGCTTACATCACCGGTGACTACGAGTATGCAGCACGTGTGGAGAGTTGGTCCACATACAACGCCATCACTCAGGATGTGTTGGCTCGTTGGTGCTATCCGCTCACTCCCGATGCCAATTTCGTGGACGACTCTTCTTACTCGTACGAAGTGCATCATATCTACAAGGAGGAGAAGGTGGTCTTGGCACAGTCGTGTGAGGTTGGCAGCCGTACTTGCATAGGTGCCAACACGGTGATTGGGAACGACACGCTTGTCGAAAAATCAGTCATTGGAAGAAACTGTAAGATAGGAGCAAACGTGGCAATTACTAACTCTTGCATTTGGGACAATGCCGTGATTGAGGATAACGTCGTAATCGACCAGTCCATAGTTGCCAGTGACACTGTGATCAAAAAGGGCGTGAGGGTTCTGACAAGCGCTGTTATAGGGTACAACGTGGTGATTGGTGAAGGAAAACTAGTGTCACTGCTTACCCGCATCATGGAGAAGCCCTTAGAAAAAGACAGCATAGAAAACGAATCTTTTGATTCAGACAAAAGCGACACCGAAGAGACCCACATCGACGTTGCCGTCGATGATGTGGACTTGGTGGGCGATGATGGCAAGGGAGTCTTGTACATGTCCGACAAGGAATGTGAAGAAGAATCGGAGCTGGAGAGCAATTCGGTAAGCAATTTGTCCGGCGTGATCTACTCTCTCAGTTCATTGAACGTGTCCGATGACTCGATTGCCTCCTTGACCAAAAGAAAAGCCAGACGGAACAACCGCCGTCTGTCCAGAAACAGGAGATTGTCAACAACATCCATGATGTCTACAGATTACGAGGGTGGAGTTTTAACGGAGGAGGAGGGCGAAAACGAGGAGGACTTCAACCGAGAAGCCATTGCTACGGTGGAAAGAGCCATGGAGCACAGCCACGACATAGACACCGCGTTACTAGAGCTCAATACCTTGAGAATGTCCATCAACGTGACATACCACGAGGTGAGGTTGGCCACGGTGCAGGCCATGGTCAAGCGCATAGTTCATTTTGTCTCCACAGATACGTTGAACGCCAAAGAAGCATCGGCCAAGATTTTCGGCAAGTGGGGCGCATTGTTCAAGAGGCAGGTTTTCAACGACAGCGAGCAGGTGGACTTGGCGCAGATCATACAAGACACGTGTGTTGGACTAGAGGCACAAAGCGGGCCAGTGATTCTTTTTGTCGCTCTTCGCCATTTATACGAGATGGAGATCATCGAGGAGGATAGTATTTTGAAATGGTGGGATTCGGAGGCTTCAACCACCACCGAGGACTTGAGGCAGGTGCGCGAGTTGGCCAGCCAGTTTGTGGAATGGCTCAAGGACGCGGAAGAAGAGAGCGATGAAGACGACGATGAAGGCGACGGCGAAGATGAGGAGAACTGAAGATAATAGAAGCCGCATGGTTGAAAGCGCCTTTAAAGCATATATGTATGCGCATCATCTCATCCACATGCAGGCGCGGTTCTGTAGGCATTGCACCATTAATACACGAACGGCGCAGGCGCTATACGAGTAGGTGCGAAAATACCATGTGATAATATATAAAAAACGAAAATCCATCCCACGCTATTTGCAGACTTCTCGCGAACCACACTTAGCACATGAGCAGTTTTGACGTCATAGTTATAGGCGCCGGCGTGGTCGGCCCCGCGATAGCAACCGCCTTTGCTAGGCAAGGAAGAAAAGTGTTAATTATTGAAAGAGACTGGTCCGAGCCTGACCGGATCGTGGGAGAGTTGTTGCAGCCTGCCGGCGTCAAGGCCCTCCAAGACTTGGGGATGGTGCATGTGCTCAACGGGATCGACGCAAAGTATGTTTCTGGATACTATATCAAGTTCAACGACACTGAGATCAGTCTCAACTACACCAGCAAAGAGGTGTGTCAGAAGACGGCGCCCCGGAATCCGGTCCCCGAGTGTGTTTTCGATGGCAACGACAAGCTCCAACGCGACGATGCGGCCTTGAATATGAAGGACTGGGATGCCGATGAAAATGTCCGTGGTGTGTCTTTTAGGCACGGCAAGTTTCTCAACGGGCTCAGACAAACGGTCCGGGATGAGGCGAACGTCACGTGGGTGGAAGGCAACGCCACTGGCCTTATTCGGGACACAGAGGACCCGGACCATGTTGTTGGCGTCAGGGTGAAGTTGGGCGACGGCACGCTCCAAGAGTACCACGGTAAACTCACGTTTGCCTGCGACGGAATCTACTCCAAGTTCCGCCGGGAGCACCTGCCCAAGCACACGCCGCACGTGGGACTGTACTTCGTGGGGCTCGTGCTCGAGGACGCCGTTCTCCCCGAAGCCCACCGTGGCTGTGTCATTCTAGGGAAGCATGCACCGGTGTTGGTGTACCAGATCTCCACCCATGAGACGCGCATGTTGTGCGCCTATCGGTCCACCAAACCGCCATCTCTGTCGAACGACGACTTCTACAACTACTTGAAGAACGACGTCGGGCCCAACCTTCCGGAAACGCTTCGCTCTTCTTTCCGGGACGCCCTCGAGAAGAGGCAGTTCCGGTCCATGCCCAACCAATTCTTGAGTGCGCCCAAGCAAGGCACCCGCAACCGTGGCTTCGTTATGCTCGGTGACTCCTTGAACATGAGGCACCCTCTCACTGGCGGAGGCATGACGGTTGGGTTGAGCGACACTACCCTTCTTGCGCGGCTCTTGCATGATGTGGACTTTGATGACCACGCCGAGGTGAAACGCAAGCTCCTGGTGTTCCACACCAAGAGAAAGAACTTGGATGCAGTCATCAACACCTTGTCGATAGCATTGTACTCTTTGTTTGCCGCCGATACCAAAGGGCTCAAGATCTTGCAGGCAGGCTGCTTCAAGTACTTCTTGCTTGGAGGCGAGTGCATCGACGGGCCCATGGGTCTATTGTCGGGCATGATGCCTTTCCCGATGTTGCTTTTCAACCACTTCTTCTCCGTGGCCTTCTACTCAATCTACATGAATTTCGTGGACCGCGGCGTGCTCGGGTTTCCTCTTGCATTATTGGAGGCCATCGAAGCCTTGGTTACTGCTGTCATCGTGTTCACTCCATACTTGTGGAAGGAGTTGGTAACCTAGAGACTAGCAACTTTCAAGTGACAAACGGGGCCATGTCGCGTCTCGGCAGCACGAAACTGCATGGTGATTTGCATCTTCTATACCCATCAGGCTTAGTAGTAGAGCCATTCCAGTCCACTACACTGGGCAATATGTGCTACATTCGGAAATGAGTCAGAAATGAGTCGGAAAAGAATACTACATTGGGCAATAACAGTCGGCAATAAAAATGCTTCATTCGGCGATAAACACACTTCATTCGATAATAAAAGCACTCATTGACAATAAAAGTACTTCCATTTGTTATAATGTGGCCTTGAGGCAGCTGCACGTGACGCCTTCATGTCCATTTCCGTCTCTTGCAAAAGATGTTCGCACGTGCTGCGCTGGCCCCGACCACATTCGTACCACCCCCGCGCACAAAGCCTGCTCTTAGACAGAAGACTAAGCCACCACCCTTCTTCATGTCTTCCACTACCCCATTGTTGGACAGAAAATCAAACAGTGCCTCGTCGGCCCTCAACTCGATTGTCAACGGTACCAAGTTGACTTTGAAGTCCTCTCCGGTCAACTACCTTCTCTTCTTTGTGCCATTAGGGCTCTTGGCTGGTGCGTTGGACTGGGGGTCCAATGCCGTCTTCTGGATCAATTTTTGTGCCATCGTGCCCTTGGCCCTGGTTTTGGCCTTTGCCACCGAAGAATTGGCTGAACACACGGGCCAGACGATTGGTGGGTTGTTGAATGCCACCTTTGGTAATGCCGTGGAGCTCATTGTCTCGGTGATTGCTTTGAAGGACAACCAGGTCAGAATAGTGCAGGCTTCGATGCTCGGGTCAATCTTGTCCAACTTGTTATTGGTGTTGGGATGCTGCTTTATCGCAGGTGGCATCACTAGGGTCCAGCAAACATTCAACCAGACCGTGGCCCAAACCATGTCTTCCCTCATGGCATTGGCTACCGCCGGGCTTTTGATTCCCGCTGCGTTTCACGCATCCATGCCCAACTCCGGCACCAATATTGGATTCCCCGATCCCAGCCTGGACTCCGACGGCAAAATCTTGAGCTTGTCAAGGGGCGTGGCGGTGATTTTGTTTGTTCTCTATGTGTTGTATCTCGTGTTTCAGTTGAAAACCCACAAGGTTTTGTTCGAGGAGCAGGCCAACGAAGATGAGGGAATCATCACGTCGGCAACTCCAATCGGAGATGAGCGCGAAGGTTCGCTGGAAAACTTGTCTGTTTTGGGTGCCTTGACCGTGCTCGTCGGAGCAACCGTTTTGGTGTCCTTCTGTGCTGACTACTTGGTGGGCGCAATCGACGACATTGTGGAGCTGTCGGGCTTATCCAAGACATTCATCGGCTTGATCATTATTCCAATTGTGGGAAATGCTGCCGAGCACGCCACGGCCATCATCGTGGCCATGAAGGACAAAATGGATCTTGCCATTGGCGTTGCCGTGGGGTCGTCGTTGCAGATCGCACTCTTTGTCACGCCGTTCATGGTCATTATCGGCTGGATTCTTGATGTGCCCATGTCGTTGTACTTTTCCACGTTTGAAACCGCCATCATGTTTGTGTCGGTGTTTATCACAAACCTAGTTATTCTCGATGGTGAGTCCAACTGGCTCGAGGGCGCAATGCTCTTGAGCACCTACTTGATAGTTGCCTTGGCCTTCTTCTTCTACCCTGACTCCCAGGCGGTATAAGATTTTTTTAGCTCAGTAGCTGACGGTATATAAAATTCACCCTATTGAATGTTTTGCAAGATTGGCACGAAATCCCCACGCAAGAGCCCGCGTATGGCTCCCTCAGGGCTCTCCCGTAGCACCCTCTGGCCAGGCTTTGTTCCCATGCTTGTCCCAATTGGCGGTGGGTGCGGTGCGGCCGACTGCATGTATCGCGCAGGCCTTCGGCTAGCGAGGACAATAGAGAAGCACGATCAATCTGGCTTACAATGGTGCGTCATGAAATGAAAACAAACGCCAATTTTTTGCTCGTCAGCGAGTCTTCGCCACATTGCCCCTTACAGCGACCAAAGACCGCTTAGGCGTGGGCGACTTCAAACGGACGCAGGGCCCCGCGGCCCATGAGCCGCAGGCATGGCCTTTCGGGCCACATTACCCAGCACCGCCAGCATGGCCAGCGTGGCCGTCCATATAAGGATAGTGCATCAAATTCCTTGCTGCGACAATCAGTCAATTTCGCATACACAAAAAGCGCTTCTCGTGTCTTTTCAATCTCAGGTGCGGCCGCGTTCGCCGAAAGGGGTGGTATGCGCATACTTTCGTGCACAAGAGCCGCGATGAGCGTGGATAGACGCGGTTTTCATCTTTCAGGTCGGCCCTTCTAGGAAAGCGACGCACTCCTGTGGGCCTCATTAAGAAAATGTTATGTCAATATGGAGCGCAGGTCCACATACGCGTGTTGAGAATGGCTTTATAATCAAGAGATTTCCGGATTTCGACCGGTTGTGAACTTTTCTAGCTTTTGCCGATCTGGGTTTTTTGTCAACTTCAGCAACACACCTCGCCGCACCGTCTCTTTCTGCAAAGACATTCCTCCCCTCCAGATATGTCCGACTCCGAAGCATTGAAAATATTTGCCAGGCAGCCCGTCTCCGAAAGCATGATTGATCTTTTGGTGTCCACCACATCTTCGGTGATTCAAGTCAAGCCGCTCAAGAAGTCCTTTGACCAGGTGGGTGACCTTCTTGTGGCCCCTGTCCAAGTGGCCCCTTTGAAGAACTTCATCTATGGCTTGGTCAAGTACTCCAACGTCCAGACCCCCACCCTCATGGCGTCGCTTGTATACCTCAACCGTCTTCGCAATGTGTTGCCAGGCAACGCCGTGGGGATGGAGAGCACACGCCACCGCATCTTTTTGGCTGCGCTCATCTTGAGTGCCAAGTCTCTCAATGACTCCAGCCCGCTCAACAAGCATTGGACAAAGTACACGGACGGCCTCTTGACCAACCAAGAAATCAACCTGGCCGAGCGCGAGCTCATTGGCTTGTTGCGGTGGAACCTCACGCTCACCGAGCGCGAGTTGGTGGTGGTGCTCCAGCCTTTCCTTGGCTCCATCAAGCAAGACCTCAAGCAGAAGCGCGATGCGGAAGCCATTGCCAAGTCGGACTACTACCGCTTGTCCAGCATGCTCACCAAGTCAAACCAATCCATTGCATCGTACGAGTCGTCAAGATCCGTCAACTCCGCTCTCTCCTTGAGAAAGCTGTACTCCTCGCAATACAGTCTAGGCGGGCAGTTGACGCCGCGCACGCCTCTACGCGAACAGTCGCCCATGACTGGCAATGCACTGTGCTACAAAGCCAGCGCGCATTCCAAAGGCGCGCCTTATTTGAGTGTGCCTAGGGCCGCCTCGAAACAATACATTGCCTAATGCCCGGCTTGACATTGACGGCAATGTTCATCCGGCGCATATACCGGCGTGTTGGCTGCCGTCGTGCCGAAACTTGTCCATTCACGGACCCTCATACACTACTTTTAATTCTGCATTATTAATTTACACATTCAACTTGTTCGCATACCTCAACTTGTTCGCATACACCTTCAGCTTTATCGCTATCGTAAATTTCAACCTATACCCTCACACATCCCCGTCACACGACTCTATAACATTTGCTTAGTGCTGATGAGGGTCCTCCTTCTCGGGCTCGGGCGCCACTGTAATCATGGTGTCGATTCTCAAAATCGAAATACACGCTTCTAATGCGGACTTCAATGACTTGATTTTGGACAACGTGGGCTCCAACACGCCTTGAACGGACTCGTCGACTATTTTGCCGTTTATCAAGTCCAATCCATAATTCTTGTACTTCTTTCTCTTCAAGTCGTCCTTCTTTGCTGTTTGCGACGCGGCGTGGTAGGTTCTCAACTTGGCAATCAACTCGGAGGAGTCCTTGGCTGCGTTGACGGCCAAGGTCTTGGGAATCACAAGGAGCGCGTTTGCAAACTCCGCAATAGCCATCTGCTCTCTGGATCCCACCGTGGTGGCGAATTTCTCCAAATAGATATTTAAAGCGGTTTCGACGGCTCCTCCTCCCGGCACCACATTCCCACTCTCTAAAGTCCTCTTGACCACACTTAACGAGTCATGGATAGATCTTTGCATCTCGTCCAACAGGTACTCATTTGGTCCACGCAAAACAATTGAAGACGATGTGTGTTGCTTGGTGCCCTTGACCAATATACACTCATCGTCACTGATCTTCGTCTGCACCACCTCATCGGCGTAGCCCAAATACGAGGACTCGAAAGTCTCTTCGCCTTCCAAGTTGGCCAACGTGCTGACCAACGTAGCTCCGGTGGCTCGGGCAATACGTCTTAAATCCTCTTTCTTGCACCTTCTGACACCGATGGCACCAACCTCAACAAATTCCTTCAACGACAAGTCGTCAATGCCTTTGGTTGTGAGGATGACGTTTGCTCCGGCGTTGATGATTTTCCGGATCCTCTCGATGATAATCCCGTATTCCCTCTTTCTAATCTCCTCCAACTGGTCTGGGTCGTCGATGTTGATTTGAACACCCATGGCCATTCTCGCTTTCTGTAAGTTCATATCCAAGCACGCGATCCTTGCATTTTTGATGGATTTGTTCATTGCTTGAGAAGCCACGGTGCAGTTTAAGGCGTAGCCGTCAACCAATATGGACTCCCGTGAGGATTTGCCGTGGGCCTTTAAAATATTGACGGCCTTGACCGGATACTTGGTTTCACCCTTGGGGTTGGTGGTCTTCACGGCCAACATGGCATCCACTGCCATCTTGGCAAAAAAGTCCGAGTCCGGGCCTATGATCTTTGACAGCATGGACGTTTTGGCAATGTTGACCATGGTTTCCTTGCCCAAAGCAGACACGTTCTGGGAAATGCTCTCATTAATATATCTGACGGCTTCTTTTAAAGCCAACCTATAGCCTGTGATGATGGTGGTGGGATGTATTTGGTTTCTCACCAACTCATTGGCTCTCTTCAACAATTCACTGGCAATGATCACCACCGATGTGGTTCCGTCGCCCACCTCTCTATCCTGCTGCTGTGCCAATTCGACCAAGATCTTTCCAGCAGGATGTTGCACGTCCAACAACGAGAGGATCGTGGCTCCGTCGTTGGTCACAGTCACATCACCGATATCGTCCACGAGCATCTTGTCCAAACCAACGGGGCCCAACGAAGACTTGACCACATTTGCTACGGAGAGAGCCGCCAAGACATTTTGATTTCTGATGTCTTCTCCGGACACTTTCTCTCCGCCCAAGAATAATGTGTCTGAACGGGCGTTGGAATACATGTTTGCTTGTGTAAGCGTGAGGTGCAGCTATGAAAAATGATAAAAATTATCTCGATTGAGCATGACACGAATGTAGGGTCTGAACGCGACCAACGTCACTTAGGAAATGCTTTGGTGACAGACATGATTCTAAATTTTCTGGTTTTGAGTCGTGCCAGACTTGCAAAAATAGCCTTGGCTCTGAGTTCCACTCTGCGCCATCTTTCGTATTTTTTAATAGCCTATAGGGTTTTTGGTGGTCTTACAAAGTAGACGGGCCTTTGACTGAGGCTCATTAAGTGTTTAGGTGCACCAAATCAGGATAATTTGCATACCCCAGAGAGAATGTTTTTTATTTTTTTTTTTTCAAGGCGAGCCACAGGTCAGGAAATGGGTGTGTGAAACTGCTCTTACCATTTTGCCTTTTTATCTTTTGCCCTTTTTGTATGGTGCTCTTTTCGTGTGGTGCTCTTCTCCACCCCACATAATGATCATGTGAGCACCCCATAGTTGCCACGAAAAACTCACTGCAGCTAGAAACTACGCCCTATTGAGAGTATCGAGGGCCACAAAAATGAGCAGAGTGGTTGTCACAGGAATTGGCTTAATCAGTCCGTTGGGCGTCGGCCTCAAACACTCCTGGGCGAAACTCATAGCCAACCAGTCTGGATTGGTCTCCACAACATCCTTCCCGGACTACGTCTCGGCTGGCTGGAGCAAAGTTCCCTCGAAAGTTGTGGGGCAAGTGCCGAGAGGCTCTAAAGACGTGGGCTCTTGGAATGCTCTAGATCACCTAGACGCCACGGAGGCACGGCGCCTAGCCCTTTTTGCCCAGTATGGATTGGCAGCCACGAAAGAAGCTTTGGAAGACGCCCACTTGGCAGATTCGCTCAAGACAATTGACCCCACACGAATCGGCGTGGCAGTGGGATCTGGAATTGGCTCCTTTCATGACATGTACGATAACGCTACGGGCTTCGATGCCGGCGGCTACAAAAAAGTGCAGCCGCTTTTTATTCCGAGGCTACTCAATAACATGGCGGGCGGCAACATATCAATCAAATATGGCCTCAAAGGCCCGTTGCATTCAGTGTCTACTGCTTGCGCCACCGGGCTCAATGCCATTGGAGATGCATCCAACTTCATTCAAAACGATTACGCAGACGTCATGATCTGCGGCGGCACAGAGGCATCGTTGCACCCTCTTGCGTTGGCAGGCTTTGCACGCGCCCGTTCGGTGGTGACCGAGTACGAGTCAGCGCCCAGTCAAGCTTCGCGTCCGTTTGATGGCAAACGGTCTGGCTTCGTCTTGAGCGAGGGATGCGGCATCTTGGTTCTTGAAAAGTTGGACCACGCGGTGGCCAGAGGCGTCACCAAGTTTTACGGCGAGGTCTCTGGTTATGGTTTGTGCGGAGATGCCCACCATATAACTGCGCCAGAGGCTTCTGGAGAGGGCGCTTTCAGGTCTATGCAAATGTCATTGAACCGGGCCCGGCTTGACCCCAAGAGCATTGGCTACATTAATGCACATGCTACGTCCACAGTGATTGGGGATAGAGCGGAAAACAATGCGATAAAAAAATTATTTGATGGAAATAAGCTGTTGTGTGTGTCGTCCACCAAATCGTCAACCGGGCATTTGCTCGGGGCCGCTGGTGCAGTCGAGGCCGCTTTCACGCTCAAAGCTATTGAAACCGGGATTCTACCTCCAACATTAAACCTTGATAGTATTGGGGGTCACCAAAGTGACGATGCAGAATCATTTTCACACTTTGACTACGTGCCAAATAAAAGCAAGAAGAGGGCTATCGAGCACGCTGTTTGCAATTCTTTCGGGTTCGGCGGCGTAAACTCGTCCATTGTCTTTTCAAAGATTGCCTGAGTCTGACCTTAGCAGCCATGAACAAGACTGTTGCGTGGCCAAGTGTACCCAGCATCCGACCAATGCGTATGGTTTACATTCTGATACGCCTCTTCATGCGAATTGATGTATTCCGCAGTGGGGAAGTCTGGAGGGTCACAGGTCATGCTTATGGCATTGCTTGGCTGGTAGACTCTGACATAGTCAATCTGCATATGACTGGGAAATACTAGAGATAGCCAGTCAATGTAAGACCAAGTGTCAGACATACCCAAGTTCATGATGATCGACATGGGCTCCTTTGAAATTCGCCGGAACCCAATATTTCCATTTGGACCGAGGGAATACGCTTCCATTGTGAAGGTTGGATTCTGTCCCACATGCCAGGTGATGTAACCATCGTCGTTGTCATTGAGGAATTCATATCCATAAGTTTGAAATTGCTGAGCTGCTGCACCCATCTCATACCATGCGGTATTGAGAGTGGTCAAGCAAGAAACTGCTTGCTGGAAAGGACTACCCACATACAGGTTTATATTTGAAACCTCGGTGTTGTAAATCTTGATAAAATTATAGTCGGGGGTTAACCAGATGTCCATGGGGGCAATTTGGAACGATTGTGACACCATTCCCAAGTGGTAATCGTTGTTGACATTTGCCTCCACAATATCAATTTCTGGAGCCCCACGGCCTATTCCTCTATTGGGGTGGTCCTCTCCGGGACAAGTACACGAGTTCAACCGCTGTCCTGGCAAGTAAGAAAGACCATCTGCAGAAGACTGGTTCGCAGTTATGCCTGCATCGCACGAATCATAGGTATATGGCCACACACCATCAGTGGTGGATAAATAGCCAGGGCGTCCCAAATTACCCATGGTCCAAAGGCCAGGCCACAATCCAGACACGTTTCCGTACCCAGGGAGTCTAGCCGAAATGTCAATCGCGCCCTGCGTGTAACAAAGCTTGTTCCAAGACTGCACCATTCCTGACCTATAAAACATATTGTGGTTTTTGAATGCGTCTAATCTCAAGACCAAAGTGCCGTTTGCAGTGGTGACAGCATCGGGGTCGTACCACTCCAAGTCCTTGGTGGCATCATAATGGATATCAACTGCTTGGAAAAACTGGTCGTCTCCGTCGTAAAAGGTTCTGCCGTCAGCATTGAACTCATCAGAAAACGTCAAAACCCATTCTTCACCATTTAACACTGTTTTCGTTAAAGCTGCCTGAGGCGTATCAGGGTCTATGAGGCTCGTCCGAATGGCACCGGCTATTGGGTACGAGTAAGCGGTCAAAATGTCCGCGGTTTCCAGTTTATGGCGGTCCGTGACCTGGGAGAAGGTGAGGATTGGAAGCACAGTCATCACCGCAAAGACCAACAATCCGAACACGATTACACTTAAAAGGTTGCAGAAAGTATGGCTGTCCATACGCTTCAAGTCGTACCAAAAGCGGTGTTTGTCGTATTCGCCATCAGTTAGCGGATCAGGATTGTGCAAATGGTCGTCGTCTTCTCGCTCCTCAATGTAAAGCGGAAACTGAGATGGAGGGTACCCACCAAAGGGCGACAAGTCAGTCTGCGTCGGGAGTAAACTGCCGTCCAGGTACGAGGGAAAATTGGCGTAGTCATTGTGACTCTTGTATTCCTGAAACGAATTGGTGTGTTGGCGCAGCTGTTGGTATCTGAAGTTGGCCGAGTAACGTCTGTCTTGTTCGCCGTTGATCAAGCTGTAAGAAGACGAAGTGGGGGACTCTGGGTCATACCGACCTTCTAAGGGGGGAGATATCAGCCGCTGGTTGCGGTCGAGAAAAGGGTTGATGGATTCTGGGCTCTGGTCCACGTCCGGGCTTGAGGGATCGCTTCTCTGGGGAGGTAAAGTTTCGTGAGTTAGGTTCCGCCGGGCCATCTCAGGCATGTAATCGAAGCAAACAAAGCAGAGTGTACTTAATGAGGAGGTTACAAAGTATCGAGAACCTTCAAATTAAAGTTACAAATTTTAGTAAAGGCTCCACCTACCCGTTTTGTTGCGGCATTTTTAGCTTCAATTGTTTAGCAAGAGTTTCCCTGCGCATCCATTGTCTCTGGTGTCGCCGAGAAATTAGCACAGCCACCCGAGCGTAAATAGCCAGACGGGAAGTATTTCTGAGACTGCTAGAGGTTCATATAAGATGCATTCAATCTTCACCACTCAATTTTCTAAAACTTTGTTTTTCAGCCCTGCGATTGCTTCACCTTATGGTTAACCCTTGTGGTGTGCTCGATCGCGACTTTCGCGGCTGAAAGACAAACCTCCCTAGCACTTGTGGACTAACTTGTTTTTGGGAAAGGTGAAGCCAGCCTCTTTCCACGTTGTCACGTTGGGGTTGAAATAGGAGTTTTTATGCCCTTCGATGTAAGCACTCGTGGGGTAATCTTCGGGGTCACATGTCATGTTGATATCTTCTTCAGGTTGGTAAACACGAACATAGTCAATTTGCATGGAGCTAGGGAAATGGATAGAGGGCCAATCAATGTAGGCCCAACTGTTCGAAATACCCAAATTTAAGATGATCGACATTGGTTCTTTGGAGACTCTTCTATGGTTGATATTACCATTAGGCCCTAAGGCGTTAGCCTCCATTGTGAAGGTGGGGTTGCCACCCACATACCAGGTTATGTATCCGGTATCATCATCATTCAAGTACTCAAATCCATACGTTTGGAAGTAATGTTGATGGTCACCATATTGGTACCAAGTGACGTTCAAGGTTGTGGTTGCAGAGACGGCTTGCTGGATGGGTCCTCCAGCATATGTGTTCATGGTTGTGAAATCGCTGTTATGGATTTTGATGAAATTATAATCAGGCACGTACCAGATATCCATGGGGGCAACTTGAAGCGATTGGGAGGCAACACCGGCCTTTATAGTGGTGTCGACGGCTCCTTCAATAATATCAATCTCGGGCGCACCACGCGCAGTCCCCACATTCGGATGGTCTTCGCCTTCACAAACACATTTGTTGAGCCTTTGGCCTGGGAGGTAAGAAATTCCATCAGGAGAAGATTGATTGGGAGTGATTCCAGCATCACAGGAATCATAAGAATACGGCCAAACACCCTCGGCTGTGGATAAATAGCCAGGCCTTGCTAAATTGCCCATCGTCCACATACCAGGCCACAAGCCGGAGATGTTTCCGTAGTTGGGCAACATAGCAGAAGCTTCGATTAAGCCTTGGGTGAAACAAAGCTTGTTCCAAGACTGCACCATTCCTGACCTATAAAACAAATTGTGGTTTTTGTATGCGTCTAATCTCAAGACCAAAGTGCCGTTTGCAGTGGTGACAGCATCGGGGTCGTACCACTCCAAGTCCTTGGTGGCATCATAATGGATATCGACCGCTTGGAAAAACTGGTCGTCTCCGTCGTAAAAGGTTCTGCCCTCAGCATTGAACTCGTCAGAGAATGTTAAAACCCATTCTTCACCATTAATATTGGTCTTTGTTCTTGCACTGGATGGTGTATCAGGATCAACCAAGCTTGTTCTGATTGAAGAGGAGAAGGGATAATGGTAGTGGCTTAAAATTTCATAACTCTCTGGTTTTGGTTGACTGGTAATTCCTGAATAGGTCAAGACTGGCAAGACGACGAAGATGATGATGGCCCCCACCAGGAAGATTATAAAACCTAAAAGGCCAAAAAAGGACCTACGATCCATGGATTTTAGGTCATACATGAATCTGTTCTTGTCGTACTCGGCGTCGGCGATTGGATCTGGATTGTGCAAATAATCGTCATTTTCCTTCTCGTCGATGTGCAAGGGGAATGAGGATGCCGGATAGCCTCCGAAAGGCGAGAAATCAACATTTGACACGAATGGATCAGAGGACTTTGTTGATGTGTCTTCGTGACTCAGTGAGCTTTTGTAGGGCTTCTGTGCCATATTTTTGAACTGGGAAGCCAAGGAAGTCGAGGACACCACCCGCGAACCTGCTATGGATGGGTAGCGATCGAACTCTGTTGCCACATGTATGGGTTCACTGATGTTGTTTGGATTTGGGGACTGGTTTCTTGGGTCGATGAAACGGTCGGTTTCTCCCCTAGAGGAGGTGCGCAGCAACAAGTTGGAAGAATTGCCATTTTGGGTGTAGAAGCCGGAGTATGGAGCATAACGGCCGTTATGGGGGGGTGCTTCATGTTTCAAATGCTCGTCGGAACCGGAAAACGATGAAGTAGGGGACTCTGAGTTGTCTAGCTCCGAGGCAAAGGGGTTGACTGAAGGTTCACCTCTAGTGTCGGCGACGTTCAGCGTCAAATTTCTCTGCGGCATTGTTGATGAGAACAGGCCGGTAAATAAAGTTTATCTTTCGGTGCTCGAGGAAGGCGTAGAAGGGTGTGTAGCTGGATGTGGTGATATAGGGGAGAAGAGTCCTTTAGTTCCGCCACGAGCGAAAGATGGTATTGAAAAGTCGGGCAGGCTTGAACCGGTCTAGAAAAGAAAGATGTCCTTAGGAGAGCTCTAGGATAGGCAGAGGGGAGAAAAAGCGTGAAAAGCGAGCAACGCCGCAGTGTGGAATCCACCAAGAAATGAGAGAAGAAAGCTTGACTGCAGTACCGTTCGCAATAAAAAAAAAAACATTACCATTGTATGCACACTATACACAGGAAATCTGGAAATAGAGTTGAAGGTGAATGGGGGCCGCAATGCGTCAAAAGCAAAGTTCTCGTACAAGGCATGGGCAGGCATTTGACCACCGATCCCTACAAAAGGCTCAGCGGTTCCAAGCTGCCCATGGTGAACCCTCCAAGTTCCAAACAAGGGAATGGAGTGCGAATGTAATGGAGGGAAAAGCGAAACCCAAATGCATACCCGAGGGGTGAGCCCAAGGTACGTTCGCGCGCTTGGGTGCCACTAGACCGTGGGAGCAAAACTGCAAGGCGATGGTTTATGTGGAGGAAGAGTATGTGGAGGTAGAGTACATGGCGGATGCCCCGGCGTCTGGGGAGGAAGAGGAGCGTTACGCCTGCGGAAGAGGCCTAGGGCAGTCGTAATTTTACATGACAGGTGAAAACGCCATTGTAGGGCGCACCGAATGTCAGCAGGACGCATGCGCCATGTGCGCGGTCGGGACACTTTTTTTATATACCGATCCAGCTAATGATAGTGCGGTTGTGGCGGTACTGGCACATGGTACCGGCGGGGTTCGGTTGCGCACGTCGCGTGACCAAAAGGCGCCTCCGAGGCTGGTGGAACAGCCCGCCCAAGCGGCGTCCCGCGACTGGCCTGGCATCGGTTTCAGGAGGTTATCGCGCTCGGCTGTGCTGCAGAGATATTTTAAGTTGCAACTGGCGCGGCACTGCACATGTTGTCATTGCAGCGCCGATGCCATTTCGCGTCGTTTCACCGCGCTCACTTACGGGTCCGACCGTTTTGCTTTGTCAGGACCATGCCTAGGTATTGTGCTTTGGTATCGCGATGTGCCGAGATACAGCGATAGCGCCAAACTGCTGAAGTTGCTCTCAGTGGTTGCGGGTTCAACCGCAGGGTGAAGGCCCCTTGTGACGCCTCGCGGCAGATGCTTGGCGAAGTTAAACATGCCTCCGGAATTTAGCGGATCCACGAGTCTAGTCTCTAAACACTGGCGTGCACTGACTTCTTTGAAAGTGGTTCTCTCACCTCTTACTATTTTTAGAAGCGCTCGGTTGCTTCAGTGGAATCCACCAGAAGTGACCTCTCTAGAGTCAATTCCGTGTCTGCACCATTCTTGTGGTCCTGCATTCCCTCTTTGACAACGTCCAAATATAACGACGTCCAGATATAACAACGTCCAAATATTACAACGTCCAAATATTACAACGTCCAAATATTACAACGTCCAAATATTACAACATCGCCAATATTGACTAGGGGAATCCTGCTCACGTGGATGTCGCGTCACGAATCATTCCACGCGGCTCTCGCGCACTAAAATAAGGGACGGAAAAAGGCTGGTGGCTCGAGATGCGCGAGCCTTCCAGGGTTCGGAAACAATTGGCCATGAGGTCTTGCTGCACCACGCAAGGTCGCACATGCATATCATCAGGATGATTGGAGGTCCATAATTGTGGGTACTTGCACCAATATTTTTGGATTTAGGGCCAATGTTCGTAGAAGCAATATTCGCAGAGGCAAATTTGGTCGAGGCAATATTTACAGCGTCGTTGGTGGCCAAGTGGATGTGGACTCACACCGTGGGCAACGCACTACGCGTGGATGCAAAATTCCACCGTGTGCGACACGAGGTGGTTACGCTAGAGACCCGACCAAAGCAGAATTACTCGGCCTTTCGTTCTTTTCTTCGAGGCGTAGATTTGAGTCGCCCCGGTCGCCGCGTTTTGGACAGGATGCCTTTGGCACCTCCCGCGTATTATGCAAACATTTGCTCGACTGTGGGTTTTCTATACCATACCACCGGACATATACCACTGGTAAAACGTTCTTCGATTGTAGTGAGTGTTACGAATATTAACTTCTATACTGTACAAACTATTGCTCCACTACGCCTTACTAAAATGTACTCCTGCATTATTGCTTGGTCTCACCACCTCTTGGTTTTATCGCAGCTGACCGCACAAATTAGCATCTCCGTAGTGTTGTAAACACTCATTGCTCATCACAGACATGCCAAAACAGTGTCATAGAATCATAAACAAATTTATGCAGAAATGGATAATAATGGTGGATACTCAATTTGGCGATAGTTGATGGCGGTCGGCGGTGCATCATTCTATTGTTGAAGAATGAATCGTATTCTTGCTTCTTCAGCCCCGAAATCAGGTCTAAAATTGTCACAACAAGTAGCTTCTGTAAATCCAGGCACTTTTTCGATGCTTATACAGCAACAGTTGAAGGGCTTCTTCCCGTCTCGAAGCAATTTTCTGACATGAGATGCAACCAAAGAGCTAGATTTGTTGTAGATGAGCAATGACGTGTATGGAGTAAGTGAAAGCAGGTGGTGGACTCTTAAATACGGTCGCTTTACCCCTTTTCGGTTAAATCTAGAGGCTTTTATGGTCTAGACTGATTTGAAATGATTGGCGACCCCTAGCCAGTACTGAGCTCTTCAAAGTAAGTAGTCTTGACCTTCATCCATCTATCGTTTTACTGCGGTTTTTCTACGAGGACCAGCCTCAAGTGTCACCACGTTCCTGATGCTGACACCATACAAAGCCAGCAACTACAACTTCACTGGGGCTAAGTGAATGTAGATGTAACCCAAAAGCCTATAGCCTTTTTTGTCAGCTTTGTTCTCGGAAACTCAAACGTCTTTCCCTCCTAAGACTACGGACTTTCTGATGCTTGCAAAAAATTTGAAAGATACCCCCCATCTGGTCTTTGGATCTGCCCAGTTGGATTCTCAAGTACTTCTAGTAATTGGAGAAGATGTTTGCGTTGATGATCTGGACAAGGCGGATCGTCCACCGTTATAGGAAGACTGGTCAAGACCATGTCACAACCGTATCTCGTCAAATTGTCCCAAACGGGCTAGTTTTTGATGGATTTTGCAGCCTCCGAGACTGTTTCAGATATCCTGCAGCCGGCGACTTCAAATCTAAGCCTCAAACATTAGGGAATGGAGCAAACCTCGATTCAAGCGGATGTACGGGCCATCGATGGGTAGTACCCACGGTGGGCCTGACAGATGTTATGAATGGTGAAAAGGCAATACTTTGGTCAAACGTCTCTGATAATAATAGTTTGTATTTTCTTCACTGTAGCAATTTTTCAGGTCCAGTATTCCATTTGCTTCAGCATTCTACCAGAGCACCATGGGTAGCGCACTACCAGCGCTAGCCGTGGGTGCAGAATTCGTCTGCCACAAGCGATTCCAAGCTTCGCCAGAGACCCCGAAAAGGTGAGAACCTTTCTCTGCTTGTTTCCTCTTCCCGGTCTTCCCTTAGAAATTCATCCGTCAAAGGACTTTGGCCCCGAATTCCTTGTACTCCGGTTTTCTATCTAACGCGGTGGTTGCGCATTTTTTGGACTCACCAATACTTCTCTGAACCTGGGCCATAAAAAAACTATCCTTGGAAATGAATGATTACGGTCTTCGATTCGGAGGCCTTTATCCTTTTATTTGTAATTTTCATAATTTCAATCCGTGGTTTTGTTTATCTGAATTATGTTTTATCTCTTCAACTTGCATGTTTTGTCCTCGTCACGCCGGACCAAATAAATAGTAGAAACAAGAGAGAGATGTAGAGAAAAACCATAAAAATTTTCCAAAACAAAATAAAACTCACAGCCCCAGGGCTTAGGTTTAAGGGTAGGGGGGTCACCAAACTGTACTCTAAGGCAAGGAGTGATGATGCAGGCAGCAAAGCACTCACCAGGACTGCCATTGCTCTTTAGTTGGGGCCCGAAACACAATGTTAACATTCAAAGAGGAAGCATTCGGAAAAATTTCGGAAAAAGGAAAGTGTGGCTGACCAAAGCTGGGTGTTGTAGAGGCATCGAATTAGTTCCACATCAGTTCTGTCAGGGCCACCTGGGTGCAAAATTTACCTGCGACGCGCGGTATGAGGCGGAAACGCCACCAATTCCACGTGAACGGCGGTCTATCCTACTCCCCTAATCTTCGAGGATTAGACGTAAGGTCACCATTTGTCGAGTATCGGGTACAGCACCAAGGCCGCTTTGAATGTTCCGGCAACATTAGCCTGATTGGGACGTTTTGGTAAGATGGGGCATCGAAAGCTGTGTCGCGTCTTGGCCTGCTTTTCTATAACATCCCGGATGATTCCTGATTCCCATTTTTACAGTCCAATAACGAACACATCTTCACTAGGCACCGATATTCAAGGAGCTAACAAGTTCCAAGGTGAAGGAGAATGGAGATCAGGGGTGGCCAGTGGGCGGTCAGTGGGTGAATGGCTACATATGCAATGGTTCGCTTCAAACCAAGCGTATCTCATTTCTTGGCCCTCCAAATCAAGCATTGTCAGCGAATGCGTGGCTGGACGTTGCAGCCGCACGTCCCAATGTTATACACCAGGCGATAACAATTGGCGCGCATCTTATTCGCATTACACCACAGCTCCCAACGCTAGCCATAACCACACCACCCGCTACTCCACTCAATGTCTTTGCTGAGCCCCAACGAGAATGCAGATGATAATTGGAATAATACCGACACGTTCCTCCTGCGGGTTTTTGGGCTAAACTCCGTATACAGCCGCTTAAACGAGAACCACCACTACTACGACGAGGAAGACCAGCTAGGCATGCTGCAGCCAACAAACATGGAGGGCACGAGCGGTCTTGCTGAGAGTTATTTAAACCCAGGCAAAGCCTTGATTGATTCAGACGGAGACACGCATTCTGCCAGGAACTCTCTCAATCTAGACGGGAACTCTCTCAATCTAGACGGGAACTCGCTCAATCTAGGCAAGAACTTGCCCCCGGACACGAACTCGCCGATTCTAGACAAGGTCACACTCAATGCAGATGAAAACTTCCTCAATCCTGACAAGAACTTGCTCAATTCCGAGCCCGACCTGGATGTCTACTCGGACTCACTGGGCCCTCCCTCACCGCTACTTCAAGGCTTACGTCCTGCAACCAAAGAGGGATCCCGCCCAATGCCCAATACCTCAACCCTGAGACCTGCTTCAACAAACTTCTTGGGTGCCCCTGATAGGTCGGTTATGTTTCAACTTCCTGACAACCGTGACCATGGAAAGCCTCTGCAAACGCTACCGCTATTCAACAACATGTCATTCCGAAGACAGGCTGCAGAACAAAGGCCACCGCGGCCTCAGTACCTGAGGCGTGGCTTCACTAAGTTCCAGATTCCGCCCAAGGAGCGGGCGCTTTACTTGTGGGCCAACATTGTCAATATGGACGAGTTCCTAATCGACGTGTATTACTACTATCGTGGGAAAGGCTTTATGAGCATCTTGGCCAGCCGAATTGTGGATCTTTTAATATTGACCTTCACTCTATTGTTCACCACCTTTCTCCGATGGGGGATTGATTACCACCAGTTCTTCAGCCACTGGCAATCGAACTCAGGCAACGTCATCACTCTCAAGGATCTCGTGATTCCTGGCTTCCTCATACATAGGGTCCCGGGTTCGGTGAAGTTTCTTCTCCTTGGATTTTCCAGTTACATTAGTCTTCGAGTGCTCCAGCTATATTTTGATGCAAAATACAAGCTATCCGAGCTCAGAAATTTTTATAGGCACTTGCTCGAAATAACAGACGACGCAGAACTCATGACGATATCATGGTCGACCATAGTGGAGAGAATCATGCTTTTAAAGGACCAAAACTCTTTGACTGCATCCACCCATCGATCTCTGATGTACACCAACGATCTTAATTCGAAGGTGAGATTGAATGCCCATGACATTGCCAATCGGATCATGCGAAAAGAAAATTACATGATTGCCCTTATCAACAAAGACGTGTTGGATATATCTATTCCTCTTCCTCTGTTCTTGTCTGGAGTGGCTTCTAGCAAATCTGTCCTCACAAGGACTTTGGAATGGAACATCAAAATTTGCATCAACAATTTTATTTTCAACGACAACGGTCAAATCAATCAAAATGTTTTAAAAGAGTCGTCCCGAAATCTGATGTCCCAAGAACTAAACTCACGCTTCAAGATGGCTGCTATTATAAACCTCATCCTCTGTCCTTTCATAGTGATTTACTTTGTGCTCTTATATTTTTTCCGTTACTTTAATGAGTATAAAGTGAATCCGTCTTCTTTGTTGGGGCTTCGGCAATATACCCCATGGGCCGAATGGAAGTTGAGGGAATTCAATGAGTTGCCGCATTTTTTCAATAGAAGATTGCATCTATCCATTGGACCTGCAAATACTTATATCAGCCAATTTCCAAGCAGTGTTCTTGTCATCAACATTTTGACCTTGGCTAACTTCATTTCAGGTGCGTTGATTGCAGTTCTTGTGATTATGGGGTTACTATTCGAAAACGAGGAGCACAACTTTTGGTCATTTGAACTTACCGAGGGGAGAAGCACGTTGTTCTATATCAGTGTTTTTGGTACATTGTTTGCAGTATCATCCAATCCCGAGAAGTCTTCACAGACCACAAGCACGGCAGACAACTCAAACTCGCGAGTGGCATCCTTTTTCTATGACCCAGAGGCGAGCCTCAGATATGTGGCCCAGTTCACACATTACTTGCCTAGTTCTTGGAATGGAATGCTTCATACGGTTGAGGTTAAAAACAGGTTCTGTGAACTATTCAAATTGAAGATAGTCATCATTTTGAACGAGATCTTGAGCTTGATCCTCACGCCATTTGTTCTTTGGTTTAAAATCTCCAACAATTCAAGTGCAATCATTGATTTTTTTCGAGAGTATACAATCCACGTCGACGGGCTTGGCCACGTGTGCTATTTCGCAATGTTTAACTTTGAAGAGAAGGATAAGAACATGATGATTGGAACCAAAGGAACGCACAATACAATGCCGAAGCGCAAGGCGAAGGCCAAGAAACCCAAAGCCACCAGATCGGATTCCGAAAGCTCCAGTGAAGGGGACTTGGAAGGCCTCGACGACTATTATCAAGACGACAAAATGATCAAATCGTACATGTATTTCCTCGAGAGCTACGGCAACAAGGGGCAGAATGCGCCGGCCCATGAACGGGAGCGACCATCGTCATCAATGAATCCTGCAGCATCGAAAAAATTAAGTCAAGGCACAAAGCAAGAGAGCAATATCGGAAATTCATACGACTTAAACCCTTCCGTGATCGAGAGTATCAAGGTTAAAAAAAAGGGCCGGAAGGGTGTTTTAGGCATGATCAACCAGTTCTCAAGGCAAGAAGCAGGACTGTAATTATTGGGACGGGTTAACGGCCGTTAAGGAAACAAAGGCCATTCCACACCCTCCAATCGTCCGGGTTCAAAACGATGTCGAATGATCAAAAAAGATGAGTCGGGACATACCATTTTGCAGCTGGTATCGCCCAGCACGTCAGTGCGACTGCGCGCGGGCAGCGCAGGGCATCTCATCAGTATCAAAGTAAAAAAAAGCTCACGCTCACCCACACTTAATCCGGCCTACTCAAAACCACAGCTCGTGCACAAGTCGTCTACTCCGGCAACAGAATGGCAAGATCGCAGTTGAAGCAGCTCAAGGAGGCGCTTCGTAACAAAGGCTTGGTGGGCCAGACCAACGTCAAGAAGAAAAACAGAAAGATAGCGCCATCAGAAACGAGAAGGGACCAGGAAGAAAGAAAGAAGGAGCTTGGCAAGATCCGAGACGAGTTCAACCGGTTTGACCAGCGTGTCAACCGGTCTAAACACGATTACAGTGTAATTTCTGGTGGCAAGTTCGTCAAGGCCGGGTCCAAGCAACATAACGACACATCCATAAACAAATCCAACGTGGAGAATGCCATGAGACAGGAGTATGAGGAAGAAAAGAGACACAAGAATCGGGCAGGTGGAATTCTTGATAAGCGGTTCGGAGAACTGGATAAATCACTAACGCACGAGGAGAAGATGCTTCAGAGATTCACCAAGGAACGGCAGAGAAGTGCCCGTCAGAATGTGTTCTCTTTGGGAAGTGATGACAGTGACGATGAAGAAGAAGATGGTGGGTTTGCGCTTACCCATTCGGGGAAATCCATCGAGTTTGGTCAGGGTGCAGACTTGGGCCTGGCAAACAAGTACATGGATGAAGACGCCATCGAGGAACCGGCACGCAAGAAGTCCAAGAAGGAGGTAATGGCAGAGATTATAGCCAAGTCCAAATTTCACAAGAAGCAAAGGCAGCAGGCTTTTGAAAGGGCTCAGGAGGAGATCATGGACTTGGACGACGGGTACTCGGATGTGTTGGGCGAGTTGCGCCAGATCAATCCGGGTTCAGGCCATGCCAACAAAACCAAGGAGGACATGGATTATGATGCCAAGGTGCGTGAACTCACTTACGAGCGCCGTGCCGTTCCTGCTGACAGAACAAAGACTGATGAGGAGTTAGCCAAGGAACACGAGGAAAAGATGAGGAAGTTGAACGAGGATAGATTGAAGAGAATGAGTGGATTGAAGGAATCCGAGGCCGAGGCAGACGATTTGGGCGACGAATTCTGGGCCGGTAGCGATGATGAGGCCGGAGAAGAAGCAGATGCCCCAGAGGCACTCGAAAGTGGGTCTGAAGCTGAGGTAACCACTTCATATAGCGCACCCAAAAGAGCAGGCGTGCCAGCACTTGCCATGCCAAGTACGCACGCCGAGTTTGCGCAGCAAACTGAACAAATGACCCATACAGAAATCTTGGCCCACACCAACAAGCTCATCCAGCTGTACCACCCGCGGCTTGCTCAGGGCAACAAGGAGCGGGTGGATGTGTTTGTGGGCATTTTATTTCAACACATTCTTCATATCAGCAACGCACAGAATGCCGATTCCAGCTTGGTGGACCAGCTCACCAAGACGCTCAGGACTTTGGCCGAACACTACAACGAGGCCCTCATTGACGTCATCCGAAGCGTGCTCGTGCAGGTGGAAAACAGAGTGATATCCCAGACACTTCAGCAGCAGGACTTGGTCTACTTCGTGGTCCTAGGGTACTGTTTCTCCACGTCCGACCACTACCACTTGGTGGTGACCCCAGCATTGATTCTCATGAACCAGTACCTCAGCATTTTGGTAGGCGACCTCCACCACGGGTCTGCGCAGAAGCTTGGACAGGGCCTTGTTATGTGTGAGATTCTTTTGAGCTACCAGTCGTTTGCCAAGAGATTCGACCCGGAGGTGGTAGCCTTCGTGGAGACGTGCGTGCGCAGTCTCTTGCCCACGTCTCCAAGTCGTCTCTCAATAGACCCGACACATAGGCCGCAGAAATCAGCCAGTGGCCCCATGAAAATCCAGAGTCTTTTTGGAGCATGCCCGCAAGAAAACGAGTTCAAGTTCAATCTTCTCTCCAAGGCCCTCGGTGTCATGGAAACTTGCGTGGACTTATGGAGAGACAAGTCAGCGGCCATCGAGGTGGTACAGGTGTTTGAAGATGTGTTGAAAGTGGCTGCAAGATACTACAGCCAGCAATTGCCGCAAATTGGCAGCATGTTGACCCGCTACAATAAGCTCATCAGCAACATGGTGTCAAGCCGCAAGCCATTGACTTTGCAGGAACACAGGAAGTTGGCCATCAAGACGGTGGCACCAAAGTTCGAGGAGAACTTCAACCCTGACAAGAAGTCATACGACCTCAACAGAGAGAGACAGGAGTTGAACAAGATGGCCAACTTGATCAAGAAGGAAAAGAAGCTGACGCTCAAGGATATCCGGAAGCAGACCAAGTTTGTTGCCAGGAGACAGATTGAGGAGAAGAAGACCATGTACTCGGACTACCACAAGAAAATGGCGAGTATTGTCAATTCCATCTCGACGGTGGAGGGCGCAGAGAAGAATCAGTACGAGAAGGAGAGGAAGAGAAGGCAGAACCAGCGCTAGCTGCCCATTAGCATCATATGTGAAGATATTAATATTCGACGTCCGGGTGAATTGGCCCGTTTGCGCCGTGCCACTCGGCATGGCATTGACCAGAAGTTTCGGCGGAAACCAATCAGGCAAAGTAACTTGCCTGGCACAGTACACTACGGCAAAGAGCTATCGGCTAGATGTAGGCGCTTTGAGCGCACAGGTTCCGGCAGCCCCTTCAATGCAGGCTCTGTTTACATACGTTCATCTAGATGTAACAATACAGTATAAAATGGTTGAAAGCTTGAGGACTTCGCACTGGTATTAGATTAGAAGGTCGGCCCAAACGCTACTCTGGCCGGACCAGCCAATAGGGAGGGGTGCATACTGGCCTCGTTTTATAACAGTCAGACTCTTGCCACTTAAGCCTGGGAGGTGGATGGAACACCAACTCTGGTCTTGGGGCGCGAGCTTCCAAACAAGCCTCCTCTGCAGATCGAGATGATGGTGAAGACACCCGAGGCCAAGAAGATGAAGAAGGAAATGTAGAGGAAAGCAACGGACGCTTGGGCCTTTCTGCACCTTCCGGTAGAGTTCTGAGCGATCTTGTTAGCATCAATGTATGATTGGTTTGCGCATGAGTGTGCTCCAATTGCAGCAGCAATCGCAGTGGCAGCGGCGAAGGTGAAGACGATGTTCAAAAAGTCAAAGATTGCCAAAACAACCGGCCATGCAAAGGCAGCGAAAAAGTACGCCAAAATGCCGTAGAAACTGGAGGTCAAGATGGCGAATGCTGCAGCAAAGACGGCAAAGTTCACCTGAGGATTTTGCTGGTAGTGATTGGAGGCAGAAAGAGAGGCGGTGATACCGAGGGTAATCACTAAGAACACAAAGTTCACTGCTCTTAAGATAGTGTCACCAATGGCCAACATTGTTTTTGTTTTCGGGTAATTTGGGGGAGGGGGTGGGGATTATTCGGTAGTGAGGACGGGTCAGGAGTGATTGCAGCTGCGCCGACTTCCTTTACTGGTAATTGGGTCAAGGAAAAGTAGTATGGTAAGAAGTTCGTGATATAGACGAAAAAAAACAAGGATGGGAAAAGACAATGCAATTTAGGTTATATATGTGCATTTCCAGAAGCACACCACAGCAAGTGAATTTTAGGGATTTCCCACTGCACAGTGCATGATGGTGCTGCACACAGTTGTTTTGCTTTGTCCTGAAACGGGTAGTGCGGGACTTCCGGGGGCACATTGTGCACGCCGTGCATATTACATGCCATCCCAGCGTTGTCTGCTCGGCTCCAGTGCTCGTGCTCCCGCACTCTTTGCTTTCTCCATTGCTGCTTGCCTACGGTGCACTCTCACCCAAGGAGACTCATCCGGACCTGCACACTATACCGCCCGCTGGAAGTACTTCCGTACACTCTCGGTGTTTGCAACTTGTACGGGCGTTTTTCCGTCCCCGTTTTCAACCGTAGCATCTGCTCCGAGCTGAACCAACAATACCCCTACGTCCCCGAGCCCTTCCGCCAATGCATGGTGGAGGGGCGTCCATCCATCGTTATCTTTAGCATTGATGTTTGCATTGGCCTCCACTAGCATCCGAATCATTGGCTGGCTGCCTATTGCCGCTGCTCGGTGAAGGGCAGTGTACCCCTTCTTGTCCTTGATACGCACGGAGCACTTGTACTGCTCAATGAGCTGCTTCACGAGTTGAACGTGGTTTTTGCTAACGGCCAAATGAAGACACGTGGCGCCCGTTCCTGTTTGGAGATCAATGTCTGGCTTTGGATTGTGAGCCATCAACAATGCTAGTGCCTCTCCATTACCGACAGCACATGAGATATGTACGGGTGTCCAGCCGCTGTCGTCGGTCAAGTCGTCGATGTCTGTTTTGATGTATGGAAGAAGAATCTTAATGATGTTTTCGTGGTTCATGCTGCAAGCCCAGTGAAGAGGTGTACGGGCGTCGTCATCTTTCAAGATAGCAACGCCTGGGTTTTCACTGAGAAGTCCTTGCAAGACTGCAGAGCGACCGTCTCTGGCAGCTTCGTGGGCGGCAAACTTGGACATGATTATGGTGTACAATTAAACGGCAGGTGGAAGTTGCCCGAGAGGCGTGCATGCCGCAGACGGTTGAGGAGCAGAGGGAAGGCGGGGGCAGACCCGTGCACCACTACAGCCAAGCAATAGCATTGCCACGACGTGCTACGGGTACATGATGGCACGGCTGGAGACCAAGCGTCGGTTTCGGCCCCCGATCTCAGCGAGCGTCCGCCGTGCCTACGCCTGGAAACACTCGGGTGAGTTATTTTAACCTGTTTGGTTAAATTGCCATGGGCAACCGGGACAGCCGCAATGTTGCGAGTTCCGGCCGGTGCGCGCAAGTTCCGAGGGCTAGTCACTTGTTATTTGTTTGCATGCTGCGCACTACGTCATTACCATGCGAAATACCCGGCCCGAGGTATCCCTTGTTGCTTTGAACACGTTAGTGTTAGCAATCAATCTCACGCCAGGAAAACTGTTACGCCATCTGCATCCCTCCATTTCATCCCAGTGTGGGTGCTTAAACCTCGAAGTGGTGGCTGATGGTCTAGGTTGCCGAGAACATGCATGCGCGCGCCACCTAATCGGGCCAGTTGTGTCCAAATTGGACGTCTCTATCATGCTCGAGTGCGGCGGTCATCGGCTCGACTAGCCGCGTTGACGGGCCTGGGACTTGTTGGAAAAGCTAAGACTTGGATATTTCTGCGCTAAAAAGCCTAAATACTCGATGGAGACTTCTGTGAACCCATCGCCAGTCAACCTTGCGGCGGCTAGCTCTGTTAGTCAATATTCGCGGAGGGTTCAGTGTCTGAGTCCGAGTCGCTGGGAGGCTCGGTGTAAAATGGCGCGGCGATGATTTTCATGTTACCGTTGCTGTTGACTTGCAAATCGAGTGGCTCACTCAACAAATTTTTCGCCGACATATAAGACTCTGATCTCGATGTGGTGTTCATCCCAGATGCCCCACTGTATGGATCCGACTTACGGCCCTTGCGGCCCGTTTTCTGCATGCTGCCCGGTCCACGGGCTATGGATGTAGACGTAAATGAGGTCAGAGGCTGCCGAGACCCGCCCACAGTATCCGCCTGTAAATCCCTCAAGTATCTCTGATAGTCATTGCTTATTCCAGTAACGCTGCCACTAGAGTCGCTCGCGGTGTCACTAAAATCTCGCGAGACAAAGTTCATGGTGTACTCCAAACCAATAGGATTAGTCGCCACATGATCTCGCTCTGTTCGCGAAGAGTATTCATGGCTAAAATCCGTTTTTTTCAATTCCAATCCGGGGGCCATTTGTTGGTCAGCTCCCGGTGATGATGAGATGTTGGAAGCATCCTTATCATGATTCAAGTACTCAAGAGTCCATTCGTTTGGAGGAGTGTTGACGAGACTATGGATTCCTCCCTCATTGGCCACATTAGACATATCAAACCGTTTGCTCTTGAATTTGGTAGATAAGCGCGAGTTGCAACATTCCTGGTACATCAAGTCCACTTCTTCTAGCCTCAACCCCTTGGTTTCGTACACCATAAAGTACACGAAGACCAAGCCAGCAAAGTTCAAGCTTCCCCAGATGAAAAAAATTTTGTTTCCCAATGCTGCAGTGTGAGACACGGTATGGATCAAATAGGGCGTAATGTATGCAAACACAAAGTTGATTAGCCAATTGGTCGCTGCGGTGATGGAAACTGCTTTTTGTCGGATGCTGATGCCGTAGATATCGGAACATATAGCCCATGCGCAACCACCCCACGAGGAAGCAAAGCATGCGATGAAAATGCACGAAAACAAAATACTCACCACCGATTTTGCTTCTATTGAGGTCATTGTTACCCCCACAATGGCAATGGTGAAGTTGCTGACCGACATGCCGATTCCACCAAGAAGCAAAAGTTGCCTGCGGCCTATAATGTCAATGAAGTAGATACCTGGAACAGTGAATATCACATTCACAAGGTACGTCACAAAGGATATGATGTAGTAATTCTGAACCCCAGTGGAGGCGAAGAAGTTGACTCCGTAGTAGAAAATAAAGTTGATTCCAGAGCACTGCTGGAACGTCTGAATGCCTATGCCCGTTATCATACGTAATCCTTGCTTGTGTCGTCCGCCTGCCAGCCGGAAACAGTCGAGATAGGTGACTTTGCCGAAAGACATCTCGTAGTCGTAATTGGCTTTGATTTCCACGAGCTCCTCTATCAAATCAGGGTCATCAGTAGATAAGCATCGTAGTTTATGCAAGCTTATTAATGCTTTTTGAAGGTCGTTTTTTTGAACGTAATACCTAGGGCTTTCAGGAAGGTAGAACATCCCCACACAGAGAAATATTGACCAGAGGAACTGTATTCCTATGGGTATGCGGTATGACGCGCTAGAATATATCTTGCGGGTGCCTTGACAAATGGCCAGTGCTATTAGGAGGCCCCAAGTAATGGCCCACTGGTAGGTAAAGACTATGGAGCCACGAACCCATTTAGGGGATGCTTCTGCTTGGTATAAGGGAACAATAGCAGACAAAATACCCACAGCTACACCTGAGACTGCTCTGCCCACACACAAGAGAGTGACACATGTGGCCGACACTTGTAGCATTGTTCCAACATTGAATACAAATGCAGCCGTGGTAATAATGGAAAACCTGCGGCCATATGAGTCAGACACCAAGGGGGCAACCAACGCACCGAAAAAGGTACCCAAAGATAATATAGCAGTGATCAAGGCTCGCTCATGAACCGTGAAGTTGACTCCGTTGGCAGGAATCTCCGACTTGACGTATTGCATTTCCATGATGTCATTGATAAGCCCCGTATCATATCCGTACAAAAATCCACCCACAGCAGCGACCAACCCCACCGTAACAGCGCTGCCAGAAGACTTATAATGACAGGAAGAACTTCCGGAACTATCCTTGTCGTCTATCTGAGGGCGATTTGAGAGGATGGCGCCTAGGGTACTCCTTACTCCTCGTAGTGCCATGAATGTAGTGTGAGCGGCAACAGACGGTCGATTCCCACGGGGAAAAGAATGCGATGGCGTGGTGGCCTCTTCTTGCTTCAGCTGTATGCACTTCAAGGATTGAAACCGAGGGAAAATGGAAGATGCTGAGGATCGTTGACGAGGGGGTTAACGGAGGCGAAGTACGCGCAAGTGCGGATTCAATAATGGTGGGGAAGGTTTTCGCGCCAGGCAGTGCGCGATGCGATACCCTGGCACCCGTGCACCACGGCTTTGAGGTTTGAAGCTGTCCTTGTAGTTGTGGAGCACACTTGCTTTGTGAACTGCACCACATTCTTCCGCTATGGCCCTTCTCGACAACACACTCATTGCCAGAAGTACCCATTACTTCCGCTATGCAATTCTCCTCAGCATTTTTTTCTTCATGTCCATTCTTTGCAACCTACAATTTGTCTACAACAAGGCGTTTCTTCGGGTGTACTCCATGGCCTACTTCCCCAACAAATCTCCACAGGTGATCCGGGATGATGTGAATAAATTGCAGAAGATACCTCGACGTGTAAGCTGCATCGTGGACTTGAAAAGCGATACGGATGAAAACGGCGGCATTGAAGGGCTCATTGCTGATATTTCAGAGATTGCAGCCTGGTGTTTGGGGGCGGGAATCCCCAGCTTGACCATCTACGAGTACACGGGAGCAGTGAAGGAGTGCCTTCCCGAATTACAGCGATATGTGGCACGGAACTTGCGGAGCTACTTTGGGATCCCCACCCCCCGCGTCTTGTTGAAAGTTCCTCACTCCAATATCACGCTATTCGAGGGCGACGAATCTCTGGCTGCGGACCTCGAGCTTTCAGTGCTTTCTCGAGTCGATGGAAAGCCTACCATTGTGGAGCTTACGAAGACCATCAGTGAGCTCACGGTCAATAAGGAGCTACTGGTGGATGACATCACCGTGAAGCTAATCGACGAGGAACTTAGCGAATTGGTGGGGCCCGAGCCAGACTTGTTGATCTGTTTCGGGCCCGTACTAGATTTGCAGGATTACCCTCCTTGGCACATGCGGCTTTCAGAAATGTACTGGGAAAACGACAACAACAGTGTCAACTATGCCGTGTTCATTAGGGCATTACAGCGCTTCTCGCGGTCGAAGTTCAATGTGGGCAAGTGAACCCTTTGTAACAGCGCATATGCTCGCTTCCGGCATACCTCACAGGTCCAAGCGTGAGAGCCTCCATCGAGGCAATTCTCGGACGAGCATGGGCATTGTCGGCATTGGCCGTGTCTACTGGGAGCAGAGGATCAATACAACATACTTCCGACCAAGACGGTGTGCTTCTCAATTGGCACGACAAGCCATCTCGACGGAATAAAGGGAATAGTTGGGCGCCTCGGCGAGCACAAGAACCCCTGTCGAGATCATCCTGCACGCACCCATCGCCCCCGCCCTAACATACACCTATGTCAGAAGGATGAGAGGCATGGAACCGGTGCGCATATGGCCCAGGGCTTTGGGCTAATTGCAGCATGAACCCCGTCGGAATTCAAGGCAACGGGTGCTTTCGGGCAGGATGAGTGCCACACGCACGGAGAAGCTGAGGAGTTTCACGAGTTAATTTTGTCCCCACAATCTATTCAAGGTGTTGTTGACCGTTTCACGACTCCCAGATCATGCTTAGATTAAGCATATAATGCATAGTCAACGAAATCTCTACTGAAAGCCAGTGTGCACGCCCGGCCATGTACAAGTCCAAAAGAACCATTTCGGACCAAGCCACGGTTGCACCAAATCGCCAGGTTTAACGCGCGCCGCAACACGGGCGCCTCTTTTTTCTTTTTCTATTTTAATTGGTTTGGCGGCAAGGGGACGCGGCGGTGGCCCGAGCCGCGCACGACCATACCTGTACGGTGTCAATATTCCCGCGATTTGCTGTTCATTCAGATTCGACATCCTGATTCTAAACAGAAAATCTCTTCTCACACCCATAAACACCTTTGTATAAGGAATTCCTGACTTGAAGCCGACAGTTGCATTTGACCGACTGCTACACTCCAAGGGATCTTGACACGAGATTGATTGCATCACAACACAGTTGTACGGAAATTTTCTTCAGCGAGAAAAAAAAAAAACACGGGAAAAATGGGTTTGTCATTCTCTAAGTTGTTCAGCAACCTTTTTGGTAACAAGGAAATGAGAATATTGATGGTTGGTTTGGATGGTGCTGGTAAAACCACCATCTTGTATAAGTTGAAGCTTGGTGAAATTGTCACCACCATCCCCACCATCGGTTTCAACGTGGAGACGGTCGAATACAGAAACATCTCATTTACCGTGTGGGATGTCGGTGGACAAGACAAGATTAGACCTTTGTGGAGATACTACTACCAAAACTCCCAGGGTATCATTTTCGTGGTGGACTCTAACGATAGAGACCGTATCGCCGAAGCTAGAGAGGAATTGCAGCAGATGCTTAACGAGGACGAGTTGAGGGACGCCTTGTTGTTGGTTCTTGCCAACAAGCAGGACTTGCCAAACTCCATGAACGCCGGTGAGATCACCGAGAAGTTGGGCTTGCACTCCATCAGACAGAGACCTTGGTACATCCAGTCCACGTGCGCTACCACCGGAGACGGTTTGTACGATGGTTTGGACTGGTTGTCCAACAACTTGAGAAAGTCCAACTAAGCGGAATGCCTGTAATTATCCGCCGAATTCATTTCCAAGTGGTTTGCTCATCATGTCATGTTGCTCTTGAATGCATGCAATACATAATCTGTATAGATTATCGCTGGGAGTCTTGTCGAGTCCAGCGTAATATCAATATTCATCCTACTTTACTGCGTATATCATCCTACCGTGCTGCGTAATATACTTTATCCCGGAAGCGAATGTGCCGATGCCCATTTTGGTCGTTGGCGGGCCACTTACACGGGACCATGCGCGATTTGGGCAGTGATAATTGCCTACCACCACTCAAAGCGCACCTCAAGGGCACACCCTTTGCCGTAGACTGGTCTGCATGCTGACTACAGACGCAAGACACCCAGAGCTGTGCAGAGCTCCCCAACTTATTACTTCATTCTTCCCTAATGGCTAGTCTGTGTTCTGCACAAACCTGGGACTGCATCTCACTTGACACCGACTATTCTCCATATCAATCAGCCCCTGGACATTCCCTTGGCGCTTGGCTTCGCGATACACATTCAAATAAACCGAACTTCACTTTGAGAATCTTGTATTCATGGCGTAATCGAACCGCCAGTGTCGCTTGCTTGCAAGCCTATTAGAAGAAGCCACCCCGACGGTGAATTACAGCCCGAACGCAGTAGTCAATGGAGAGCTCTGAACCGCCGTAAAATTTTGTGGTTGAGGGGAAGGCCTGATTTAATAGGTGTACTTCTGAGGTCAATGTCTATGCTATGCGTATATTCGTAGGGAATTTTGGGTGCATTTGGGTGCAATGTGGTGGGGTGTAAAGGTGTGTGGATGGTATGTAAAGTGGCACGTAAAAGATTTGAAAAAAGTAAAAGGGGTAATACGTTAAAAAGCCTCCTGCTTATAGTGTCCAAGCATCCTGAAGCTTATGCGAGTAGCTACCCGTGCCACCGTGATCCGTTGGTGTGGCCGTGGCTGCAACTCACCTTTTGCTAGAGAGCGCGAGGGCTGGAGCCCTGACGCCACGTGCAAACAAAGACGCTCTGTGCAGGGCGCACTGCCGTCCATGCAGGCGCCGGGCGCTCTTCCTCATGAAAATTTTGTCTCGCCTTCTCACCCTCACTTACAACACATCAACAAAATGGTATGTGAAGAGCCCCGTTCAAGCTTCGCCACGTTCGCTGGCTTCTCCTTGCGCCCGCCAATGGATCGTGTCTCGGCACTCACCACGTTCAGTCTCGGCCCATGCACCGAGACCCATCGAGGGTCATTCCAAGCTATCCTCTTAGACCCAACCCTCGGGGATCTGGATTTGATGATAGGAAGCAAATCATCCGAACGCCGTCACATCTGGAGCAACGCCACCCACCGCATATAGCCGGCTAAGCCCCCAGCTCAAGCAGGCTTGCTGGAGCAGATGTACCAACAGATTTTTACTAACACCCAGGCTGGTATCAACGTCGCCGAATTGAGAGGCAAGTCCAAGGAACAATTGGAGCAACAATTGGTTGAATTGAAGCAAGAGTTGGCTTCCTTGAGGGTCCAAAAGTTGACCAAGCCAGCTGTTCCTCAAATCGCCATTGCCAGAAGAAACATCGCCAGAGTCTTGACCGTCATCAACCAAAACCAAAGAAAAAGCGCCAGAGAGTTCTACGCTGACAAGAAGTACATCCCAACTGACTTGAGAGAGAAGAAGACCAGAGCCTTGAGAAGAGCTTTGTCTGCTAAGGATGCTGCCAGAGTCACCGTGAAGACCCAAAAGCAAAGACGCGCCTTCCCAAAGAAGGTCTACGCTATCAAGGCTTAAACTTACATATCATGGTAGTAATATATTTGTACGATTCGGTTGAACTCAATGAACCTTATGCCTTGTACTTTCCTTGCCTGAAGTCATCGATCTTCTGCTTCATTTCAACGTCATCAATCACATCCTCAAGCTTCAAAGGCATCCGGTTGAACGGGTCCGTGGGGTCGCTGAGGAGGTGTGCCTTGATTGTAGATCTGTCAATCGTAATCTTGGACCCGGGCAAGATAACGGGGTCAGTCATGAGCGTGTACATGAGAGGATCGAGCAACTCGTCGGGGGCGTCTCCCAACTCCATCTCCTCGTGCTCAATTGCGATTCTTCGCTCCTCGGCGCTTTCGGCAAAGGCGTAGAACCGCTGGATGATGTTTGCTGGAACACTGGTTTTGCTGAAGAGAATTTCCTTGGCTCTCTCGAAATGCTCGAATCGGAACGAACGCCCATCCGAGGCCACAGCTTGAATGAATTTATCTTGCTTGCTAAGATTGTGGTATATGATGCAAAGGTCCCCGAGTGTTGCCTTCGGATTGAACTCGTACTTTTCTGGTTCCTTGACCTTCAAGTTTGAGCATTTGGGCCCCACCATCAAGCTTAAGTTGTGGTCTAACATGCCTGCCAAGCGGTCCACAAGTTCTGGAATTGTAAAGCCTTTGGGGACTTGCTCGGTAAACAATTTGAAAAGTGTCATGGTCTGATTAGCCAATCCCATGTATGACCTTGCTTTCTTCTCTGATTGCAGCAATCTCTCTTGGAGCTCCTCGGTGGTGCCAAACTCCTCCTCGTTGGCTTCGGCACCATTTTCTCTTTTGTGGGCCTCCTCTTGCATATTGTGAATGGCGTTCAACTCGTTAAAGGACTCGTCAAATAAAAAGGTCGTATCGTTTAGCATTCGGGCAATAAACCTGATGAAAAAATCGACATTTTTCGTCGACAATTCACTCAACTGGACCTTGTAAAAGCTGTTCTCCCACAATTTTTCAATGATGCTCGAGATGTAGAATCTGCTGTTGAACTTGTCGTAGAATTGGGACGAGGCCCCCGTCTTTTCGATGGTGACATAAATGTCCAACAACGAATACAACACATTGTCTTGTACGAGCTTATTTCCATTGAACAAGTCTTTGAATATGCCTTTCTCACCCTGGGGGCCAGAAATCCCACTAAATATGATCTCGACAATGGATCCTTTCAAGTGGGGGTTGCCTATGAGCTCCGGGCATCTCAACAAAATGACAAGAAATTCCACGACAACCGAAACTCGGTCATCATTATTAGCCAACGGATTCCGATAGAAATTCGACACAAACTTGCAGTAGCTTATGATTCCCTCCAAGCAGTACTCTGGTACAAATTTCCATGGAATAGGCGTCTTGGTTTTGAGAAAGTCTTGATCGTCTAGCTCGCTAGTCGTTTCAGCTTTGAATATTGGAATCGATAGTTTGGGCGACGGGTGTTTATGTTGGGGATCAATCAACCTGGTGAAGAACTGCGCCGAGCCCACTATGAAATCAAAGATCTCCATGTTGAGCGGCCGGTCCAAGAAGAAAGCTTCAATTGCCCACATGGAGCATTTGTTCTTATTCATCAACGTGTGAAACACCGCGACTAAACGATTGCTTGACCCCAATCTTCTCATTTGAGACTCATACTGCTGCCGGCTTGAGCGTTGGTGTTTCTTGAGTTTATCGTAATTGGCAATCATACCACCAATACCGTATTGGAGATAGGTCAACGTCAAGTAAAAGCAGTCAGAGATGAAGTTGGTTTCTTCTTCGATAAAATCAGCGTAATATTCAGTTGCCTCGGTAGCCGAAGAGTACACTCTTGACTCCTCCGAAACGTTCAACAACTTGTTCTTTGGCCCGAAATAATGATGTTCGATCTTGTCAAGTTTTGAGTAGACCGGGTAATCCAAAAAGGGTAAACTTAACCGGATGAGTATAAGAGAAATATTGACCATCAAAGCATCCGAGGCCAATTTCGCCGGATTGGAGTAAGATCCCGTTCTCAAGTGAGAGACATTAGCCAAATCAGCAAACCATTTCATCAAATCTTGCCTTGTTCGAGCCGATCCTCTGACCAACTTTTCGGATATGAAATACAAGCGGTCGAAAATAGCCTTGAACTCGCTATGGATGGCAGAAAACCTGGACGCTAACTCGGGGTTGGTGAGCGTCAATTCGGCAGCCTGCATGTCGCCTTTCGAGAAGTAGGAGGAGGATGCTTGAATACTCAATGGAGACAATTTCAAGAGAGAGCCCAAAAGGGTGTTGTTCTCAAAGTCCAAACCGTCCTCACGATTTGCGGGAGCAAAGAGTTCGATCTGAGAGAAAACGGCGCAAACAGGCTTCAAAGAAAGCAAAGTCTCCCACACCAAAAGATGTGCCGACAAATCTGGCGAAGCAACATCGACAGTATCCAATAACTGCTTCAATTGTGGAAACAAATTGTTGCACACGTCCAAAACGGCATCCAGCTCCGCGGCCTTGGCCATGACATCGAGCAAAAAGGCATGTAGATCCGGCTTTCGCACCAAGGTTTGGACAGTTGCTGGTAAATCATTTCCGAGAATCATATCGGGGATTTGAAAGCAAATCAGGCCGTATGATGCACAGAATGAGATGATGGAAGTCAAGAAAGCCTTTCTCAACTCGAAGGACAGATCCTTCTTGAAGTGGGTTCTCTTCATAGTCAACGCTTTAGTGTAGACTTTATAAAGATACAAGATAGGCAAGTCGCCGTTTGGAACACCGACCTCCGTCAAGATCTCCACGAAGATCTCATCCACGCAGTCTGGGCTCAAGGGCCCCTCGGAGCCCAACGATATGAAGTTCTTGGACTTGTCGCCAAAACCAAAGTCGAACAACTCTTCAATGTCTTTTCTGATCCATGCGTCGATATCTTTGTCAGAAGGAGGCGAAGTCTTTTGAGCAGGAGGCGAAGCCTTTTGAGCAGGAGGCAGGGCCTTTTGAGCAGGGGCAGGAGCAGGAGCTGCCAAATCGGGAACGTTCTGAGCACCCGAGGTCTTTAGTTTGGGATCCGCTTTCACCGGGTCATCGATCACAGTCTTGGGTTTCTTCTTCTCCACAACTTCAGTCTCCGATGCCACGGGCGGTTTGGGCGTGGGTGCCTGTGGGGAGGGCGAGCTCTGGGCCAAGCGGGCCAAGCGTTTGAGCCTGATCTGGCATGTTAGTATCAGTTTCTGGAAACGAAAGCGGTCCACATACTTCTTCCTGGCTGCTCATGGGGGATAAAACAATAGAGCGCTGGAGGGTGCTGGAGCTTGGATTGATTGCCTGCCTGCACTGTACGGTGCGTACGTTTGTAGGCCTTGGGCACCGCGGAGCTCAGGCGCGTGCACCATTCTTCATCCTTCAAGCCCAGCAGTGAGGGGGAGCCAATACTGAAGGTTTAGAGAAGAATTTCTAGCATGGATGATAGGTGCACGTGATTTGCATGGGCAAGCACCTTGAACAAGTTCCGAATCAGCATAAAAGCACTGGGTATCCCGGTGGTTGCTTGTGTGCAGGCGCGGCCAAGCACAGCAGCTAATCGCGCCGTCGCTAGAAGTCATTCGCACGCCAGTCACATGCCCGTCACGGAACGAACCCTCACGCGAAACGTCACGGCGTCTCGTTTGCTTACACCGGATTCCTGTGTGCAACCGCTGAGTATACAGTCCCCGGCGTCTCACGTGATTGGACCGAAGGCATTTCTGGGGCACTTTCCCGGAGGGTCACTTCAGGGCTATTCCGGGGTTTGTAGGGTTTGAATGTTCCCAGGTTGTGAGACCTTTTCTGGTTGGGTATTTCTCTGGTTGGGCATTCCTCTGTTTGGGCATTTTCTCGGTGAGACCTTTTGTGCGGTTGGGCAGGTTGTCCGGTTGCAGGGCGTTTCTCAGAACCTCGTCCTTAAATCCTTGTGCCTATTTTTCCAACGGCAATGGCGAACTTGGTGTGTCGCGGCCAAAGGCCTATGGTTTTGGGTTCTGGGGCGCCAAGAGTAAGCAGTGGTGCTAAAGTGATTAACGGTTGTAAAGTGATGGAAGGGTGCGGCACGTTAGCCGAAACTGCAACGTGCTCAAGTGAGGGCGCATCTTTCCGAAAGCGCTTGGATGAGGAATATTCCTGCACTGCCGCAATCTGCCGCCTTACTCCACGTAATAACCCACTTTGACGCTCACCACATTTCACACTAGCAAAAAATGTCTCAGGAGGATTTGGCGCCAGAACCAGTTGAAGGGTACACCGTTGGAGAGAAAAAAACCATCGAAGAATACACCAAGCTCGATGCTGAGGACGAGAGTCTCGCCAAGTGGAAGGCGTCGCTCGGATTGTCCGCCGACTCCGCCCCATATGCGGTGGCCGCTGGGGACAAGAGAACGGTGGTGATTGTGGAGATGGCGTTGGTGTTCCCGGAAAACCCCGAGTTGGACCCCATCATTGTGCCTTTGGAGGACAAGGACGGCGCTACTTTGAAGACCGACATCAAGTTCAACATCAAGGAGAAAAGCGTCTACGAATTGCAAATCAAGTTCCGTGTCCAGCACGAGATCATCACCGGCTTAAAGTACTTGCATTCGGTCAAGAAGGCCGGCATTCGTGTTGATAAGCTCGAGGAGCCCCTTGGCTCGTATGCCCCCAACACCACCGATAAGCCTTACTACGAAAAGTCCTTTGGTGCTGTGGAGGCTCCTTCGGGTATGTTTGCCAGAGGCTCGTACTCCGCCATCACCAAGTTTATCGACGACGACAAAACTGTGCACTTGGAATTCCCCTGGTCGTTCCAAATCACAAAGTAGCCTGCTGCGCCGTTTGTACCATTTATAGTAATCGAATTCAATATTCACCCTGCCCTACGCTTTGATCAATATTCACCCTGCCCTACGCTTTGACCGAGTCCCAAGTCTCCTCTTGTGCCCCTCCCTATCTGGGACATATATTGGGGCTTTGCTGCTTGTTCCCGGCTCCGATGTGACGTTTGGGACGCGCCTCGCCGCTGGTACTCCACCTCTCTTGGCTTTCGTGAGTATGTAAGTTGGTGCCTTCATGGTAGGCACTTGCTCAACCTGCGAGGTATCGCTTTTGTTCGGCGCCTGGCCCTTTGCACCCTGGAGCCCCTTTGCACCCTGGAGCCTCTTGGCCCGTTTTGATTGCCCATGCTCCTCTGTTCTTGAGTGCTTCACCTTTCCCGCAGAAATGAATCCCGCGTACAGTTCCTCGTCTGCTTCCCCCTTGACGTACACTCTCATTTGCTTGACGTAGTTGTCATAATACACTTTGGCATCAGCCTGGCTGCCCGGATAGTTCTGATTGGAAAAGTCGTACAACACGCCCAAATCCTCGGCATTCTTGAGCTCCATTGTTTCCGAGCACTCGCCTCCCAAGTTGCACAAGAACTGTGATACCTTCTCAATTTGTTTCCAGCCCCAATTGCTTTTCTCTGTGTACGCAGAAATGAACAACAAGTGCTTTGCTCGTGTGAGGGCAACGAAAAAGCACCTGCGCTCCTCATTCACCGATTCCGGGTTTCCATCTCTCAAGGCAAATTCCGCCGGAAGTAACTTTTCACTGACCCCTGGGACAAACACAACGGGCCACTCGAGCCCCTTTGCGGCGTGGATACTTGAAATCGACACCTTCAGTGCCGACCGCGCTTCATCGACTTTTCCAGGGTCAGCATCGTATAAAGAAACCAGCTCAAGAAATTGCGCGACGAAGGCCATGCCGCTCTTGTCCTCGACCGGCGAATTGTCTTGATCATCAGGGAAAGGATCCGTCTCTTCACGAGGTTCAAAGGACTTCAATTGTGTCTTCAATTCTTCGATGTTGAGTTCCCTATCGGGCTCGCTTTCGAACTCTTTTTGGAGCCCAGAATTTTGGTAGATGTAGGAGAATACCGAATCGATGGCACTCGGGTAATTGCCGTTGGCTTGGTCGAATTCTCTTTGCAAAAGCGCTCTTGCCTTGGATATGAACTCTAAGTACTTGCGAAGCTTGGGCTTCGTAGCAGAGGATAGTGTCGAATTCAGCTGCTGTGAGCAGTGCTGCAAGATCTCAAATACCGGGGTATCCGGTGACAGTTTCTGGTGTTGATCTATCGCTGCCTCGATTTCGGTAATTTTTGTGGGCCCCAAACCTCTTTTCGGGATGTTGAGCGTTCTCATCAACGCTAGACGATCATTTTCATTGGCCAAACACCGAAGGTAATCGACCATGATTGAAACTTCTGTGCGGTCCCAAAACGCCCTTCCACGGACCATCAAGTATGGAATTTTGCGCCGGACCAATTCGTTTTCAATGGCTCGAGTTTGGAATGCGCTTCTCACCAAAACAGCTACATCTGAGTATGAAACGACATCACCGGGGAGATTGGCCAAGTACTCTATCTGAAGCGCTATCCACCTTGCCTCCTCGTCGGCCGACGAAAGCGTTGCTTTCACCGGTTTGAAACTACCAGAGATTTGGGAGCGGAGCATTCTGCCAGCTCTTCCCAGCTGTTGGCGCATCACCGACTCCGAGAGTTGTAAGATCCCCGAAGTGGAGCGGTAATTCTCCTCCAAGACGATGATCTTGCACTGCAAGGAGCGGGAGGAGTAATACGAGCGCATTTTCTCGAAGTTGACCAGCTGGGCATCTCTGAAGGCGTAGATACTCTGGTCCGGGTCGCCCACAATGGTGACGTTATTTTGCAAGCGGTGCTCTGATGCGTGGCCCTTGGCAAAGGCATACATGAGCTTCAACTGAATCTCATTTGTGTCCTGGAACTCGTCAACAAGCGTATGCTGGATATGTTGTAGAACAGGGAACTTTGACACTATTTTGTGGCAATAAAGAAGACAATCGTCGAAATCCATGAGCTTGTACCGCTGAAGTTGGGCTTGGTAGTGGGTATACACAATCCCCAAGAGTTTGCTTGCATTCAGGCTAGTGGAGTAAACATCCTGGGCTAAGCCAGCAGACTTGGCGGAGGAGATTTTGCGCTTTATCTTTTTGGCATCATACGGTTTGGATTTCTCTCCGGACGCCCTGAATTGAACCTTCTCAGTCTCGGGTAGACGCTCCAACTCCTGGACACACGCTTTTTGGCATAGGACGTCAGAGAGGATTTGCAGCGAGTCCTTCTCGTCGGCAATGGTGTAACCCTCAATGTTGACCAATGCACCGTACTTCTGAATGATCTTGTAGCAGATGCTGTGGAAGGTGCCGACGAAAAGCTTTCCCACATGGATATCGGTTCCCACAAGCAAATCGCGTAGCCTAGTGGTCATTTCATTGGCGGCTTTCTTGGTGAAGGTGGTCACAATGATGCTTTCGGGCGGCACGCCTTCATGAAGAAGGAGATGAGCCACACGACTAACAATCACCTTTGTCTTTCCGGTTCCTGGCCCCGCAATGATCTGAAGTCTTCCTGAACATGGCGCAGTAACAGCCTGTCTCTGAAGTGTATTGAGGGATGCCAATATCCGGTGCTGCAACGCGTCTCCTTGCATTAAACGTGTGCGTTTGAAGGTGTTTCTTTAGGCTGGGTGCGATGCGAACAAGTATGGTGCCGTGCGTGTTGGTTCGTGATTGCGTGGGGAATTTTTTGGAAATGAACGGCGCAAGGTAGTGGAAAAATATGCCGACACTCAAGACGGGAATTTGGCCAGTTATACTAAAGGGCAGAGGTGGCCTTTGAGGCACTCCCTGAAGGAGCGGTTGACCATACGCATTGTCTGCATAGTAACAATCAAGTCTCACCAACAATACGACACGCAGCTCATAAAGAGGCGGCTTGGCATACGGGACAATTATGCCAGTTTTGAAATTCAATGTAGTCTCTGCAGTCTCAAATTTCCTCTTTAGTCTCATGTAGTCTGTAGTCTCATTAGTCTGTAGTCTCATTAGTCTGTAGTCTCATTAGTGTGTAGTCTCATTAGTCTGTAGACTCATTAGTCTGTAGTCTCATACAGTCTCTGTAGTCTCATATAGTCTGCAGTCTCTGCGTCGCCTCAAAGCTGCCTCAAAGCCCCAATACATCATCCTATCGGTCAATCCATAATTGGTCACAATAATCCGCTTCACTATAGACTAGTTCATTCCAAGGCCGTACACGGAACGCCGTTTTCGTCCGTACGACCGCGTGCATGGAATCTGGAAACAAAGGCGCGGCGTGGAATATATGGCGGCGTGTTAGCGACGGGTCCCTGCCTGGCATTGATACACCCTTAACTAAAACCGATGCATGGACTAGATCACACCCTCCACTGGCATTCTGGAAAAAGCTTCTTCAGCCCCCAATTCGTCGATACCCGGTGTCACGCGGCACACGGTCCTACAAAATGTCTTCTGGCACAGGTCACTTTTGCCCAATTCGACTGGCGGGGAACTGAGCCAGTTCGTTGAGTGAAGGCGGCGTCCAAATGAGGCTTGGATCTTTCCCTGGATGCAATGGGCATTTTTAATGGTGTTGCGCCACAAGTGATTTGCTGCAACTGCGCTAAATTGGCTGAAAATGTGAATGCGGCGAGATGGTGATGGAAGTCCTGGAGGCGTTGCAAGGAGACGGCAAGACGCAAAACGAGGTGAGCAAGCCTGGGTTTTTGGCAATTTTGGAAACTTTTCCCCAATAAAGAACAGGAATTGGATATCTTAGAAATAGGCTTCGGATACACGCCTCAGTCCGCATTCCAGGTTGGTGGTCATGTGATCCGGGCCATGGGATCGGGACCAACGGGATCAACGGGATAAAAAACGGGATCAAAGGATCTTGGGGTGAACTACCAACCCCTTTAGAAGCGGCCTCTGAACACGGGTTCTTTCCCACAAAAAGCGGGCGCTTCACTAACCTTGTCTGATGCCCCAAACGGACAAACCCTATCACAATCTAGAAGGCATCCAGCCCTGGATAAGGCCATAAGGTTTGTATCAATGGCCAGTTAGGATCAAGGGGCCAGCTGCTGGATACGGGCGAAGATTGGAGCCAATTCCTATGTTGCTGCTAATTCATGTTACGACCAAATCATGTTGCTATTCATGTTACGGCCAAATCACGTTACGACCAAATCACGTTACGACCAATTCACGTTACGACCAATTCGCGTTACGACCAATTCACGTTACGACCAGTTCATGTCACTACAACTATTGAAAAACACTGATGCGCGAGGTCTGCCCACGAATCCAATATCATGCTCCATGCTTCTCAGATCAGCCTGCCAATTCACATGCACATACCCACGAACCGTGGCGGGGCAAGTCGTGGGCTCTCCGGGAAGCACTGTGAGGCGCCCTGCTTACATCATGGCGTATCGAACGGCTTCATTGAATTATAGAGGCATCCAGCAGGGAATTCTCTCCAGGACTGACCGGCCAAGAAACCATCGCGCGCCTAGTCAGGAAATCCGTCTACGACCGTCTGAACAGGCGATTCTGAGACTGCGAATTGTCCGTCCAATTCGGGGAAGCTGCTTCATGGCTTCATAGAGGTATCCAACACCTAGCGCGTACGCCTGTCCTAATCATGTCCATTGGAATTTGGTGAATCGAAAATGAGAATGCCCTTATTTCCAAAATTTCACCACCAAGTTAGGAATAAGCATGATGAGCTGAATAAAAGAGCTTCAATTTGTCTGTTGTACAATCTTTTGTACACGACCCGGGGCAGAAGGAAGGTGTCCCTCACCTTGATCTCAATCAGTGAATTAGACGAAACCCCAGATCCTGAGACTAAAGACCCGTGCGTTATAATTCCGAGCTCTACGGTTTGTCCAGTAGGACACCTAGCAGAACACCATGGTCACACATACTCAGACGAAAAATGGGTGCTCGCTAGAGGGAGCTATTCTTGTGGAATCTTCATGAGAGGAGTCCGTTTCTGGACGAATGCATATAGATGGTGCGCATACCGCCTACAGTGGTGGCTGGTGCCTTAGGCGAGCCTCCCTACTCTTTATGCTAGTGCTCCCGCTCTGGCTACTACTATCGTGGATATCATGCAGCTTCGGCGACTCTCTAAGCTCGGTGTCACTATTGAGTGCCTATGAGGATGCTTTCATCGCCCAGAGGGACACCTCCGCCATCATTCCTGTGGATCAGCTCACGTCTTTTGGAATCTCCCTCAACAGGGTCATCTTCGACTCGGTGGGCTACTCCAACGCCTCGCTCAGCTACTTGACCACGTTCCTCAACTTGAAAACTGGCATGTTCATGCTTGATCTATACTGGAACGACCTCTCGCGCAAATGGCAGCTCTGCCCGGCTCCCTTTCCCCTCAACCAGACGCTGGACCTATCGCAACCTGTGCGGATCCCATGGAAGGGCAAAACATACACTTGCCAGCCGTCTTTCTCCGTCAACGAGTTTTTGCGCACGTTCGAGGACTACCTCTCGCGAACGAACGTTCGTTTGGAAGCCAATGTGATCCAGTTGGCCTTCAACCTCAAGTCCATAACTCCTGCGCGTTCCAATTCGACTTCTTACAATGCCACATCCATGGTCAAAGCATCCGGTGCGGAGGCCCAGCACACGGAGGCGCTTCTGGAGGTTGGCAATGCAACCCTTCAGGACTCTCTCAGCCCACTCATGGACTACCTCTTCAAACCCTCGGACTACAAGCTTGTGGGCTCGACCTTGACACATGACACCAGCCAGCAATTCTACTACTCGTCGTTTCCCACGCAGTACGAACTCATTTATACCCTATACAAACGGGTGTTGCCTTTTGTCTTGAGCAACGAGCTCTCCGATGCGTCTTCGTACCGCGTCTCTTCCCAAGACTACGACCTCATGTTCTTTCCAGACCACTCGGACTTTTCTCCTTATGTGGAGGATTTAACCAATCACACCTTGGCGCAAGAAATCGACAATATCTACGACCATTCCACCTCCAGCCACGCCTTCGGCCAGATCGTGAACCTGTCGCAGTTTCGCTTGCTTATAGACTCCGACGAAGCTTCTTTCAACAATGAGTCCATCACCAAATACCTCAAAAGTGGCTTCACTACCGTGCTCAACTCCTCACACTATGAGCTACACGACACCGACAACGCTGATACTTATGCTAATGATGACTCAGAAACCTCCACAACTAATGACAGCGCCGTCCTTTATGTTCTTAGTGACTATATCCCTATTTCGTATTGGTCCTGGGCACCGCTCGAACCAGTCTCCTTCATTCAAAACGACACTCAGACAGGCCTGTCTCATAACGAGTCATGGTATACTCCTTCAGCCACCCAGAGCGCCTACCAGTGTGTTAGCATCGGAAAAACCGGCTGGGCTCTTCTGAACTGCTATGACAAAATGCGATGGGCTTGCAAGAACAATTCCAATCCCTTCTCCTGGGAAATTTCCGATGACACCAGCACTTTTTTCCAAATCAACGATGCAGAGTGCCCCCCCGGCTTCACGGTGGGAGTGCCTCGCCTGAGCATCGAGCAGTTCTCGCTTGTTTCTCTTCTACGAAGCAGAAACGTCAGCGCACCCATATGGATCGATTTGAATGATATAACCGTGAGCGGGTGTTTTGTTTCCGGCGGTCCCTATGCGCTCTGCCCATATAAGGAAGTCATAACCACTCGCAGCTTCATTAAGAGCCTCGCTCCGAGCAGCTTGGTGGCGCTTTTCCTTTTATTTCTTATCCTTTGCCACAAGTGCTCCACCGTCCCAATACACTCGAACCGAAAGCGACATTGGAGGAAGACCATCACCAATTATTACAAGGAGAACGACTATGAAGGTGTGCCCTTATGATCGCAGGGTGCAAACCATGGAGCCGTTAAGCGGTTGTGCACGCACGAGGCTTGCGCGGCACCCCATTGAGGAGAAAAATTGTGCGCTCCCTGGAGGCAAATCGACCCGGTTCAACCCTTACTCCTCAAGACGCGAAAGTCAATCATACACTTCCAACAAGCGGCATCATGAACGATCCTAATTGGCAGAGGTTATCACAAGAGTTGAAGCGCAGGGCTGCCAAGGCTCGCTCCACAGGAGGATCGCCCCCCAGATCACCCTTGGGTATTTTTGCTGGTTTTGGAGGGCTCCTTCTTTTAGGTGGTGTCACCCTCATGGCTCAAAACGCCTTGTTCAATGTTGATGGTGGCCAAAGAGCTCTCGTTTACTCCCGGTTGAAAGGTGTGCAGCCCCAGATTTATCCGGAAGGCACCCACTTTATTATCCCATGGTTCCAGAGACCTATTGTGTATGACGTCCGGGCCAAACCCAGAAACGTGTCGTCCTTGACCGGAACCAAAGACTTGCAGATGGTGAATATCACTTGCCGAGTATTATTCAAACCCGATGTCCAGCAATTGCCATTGATTTACAGAACTTTGGGCCAAGATTACGACGAAAAGGTCTTGCCGTCAATTGTCAATGAGGTGTTGAAGTCGGTCATTGCTCAATTCAACGCTTCTCAGTTGATCACCCAAAGAGAAAAGGTTTCCAGATTGGTTAAGGAAAACCTCGTGCGCCGTGCTGATAAGTTCAACATCCGGTTGGACGATGTGTCGTTGACTTATATGACTTTCTCTCCCGAGTTCAGCGCAGCTGTTGAGGCCAAGCAAATTGCTCAGCAAGATGCAGAAAGAGCCGCTTTCATTGTGGATAAGGCCATCCAAGAGAAGCAGCAATTGGTCGTGAAGGCCGCTGGAGAGGCCAAATCAGCCGAATTGATCGGTGACGCCATCAAGAAGTCCAAGGATTATGTTGAATTGAAGCGGTTGGATACTGCCAGAGAAATCGCCTCGATATTGGCAAACTCCCCGAACAGAATCTTGTTGGATAACGACACTTTGTTGCTTAACACTGTGGTGGATTCTCGCAAGTGAGGGGGCTTATGTTACATAGATACGATGAATGAATAAAAAATGAATCCTATTAGTATATAGAACCAACACTAGAAGATCAGACGCATCAAGTCACTGCCCAAAGCGGAGCCGGCTCCGAATATGGCCGCATTTCCAAACTTGCTGCCCACGCTCTTGACGTGGCCCTCCATTTTACTGGGCTGATGATGATGCTCTTGTTCGGGCTGGGGCTGGGGCTGGGGCTGCATCTGCTGCTGTTGAGGGGGGTAGTAGTTGGTAGAGGGAGGAGGAAATTGGGAGTATCCGCCGTACGATGGTTGGGGCGACTGGTATCCTTGAGGAGGCGATGCGTAGTTGTGTTGAGGCTGGTAGCCCTGAGGAGGGGCACCAGAGGGAGGCGAGTAATCATGATTATAGGAAGGAGGAGCCACTGTTCCTTGCAGAAGGGGAACTTTTTCATTGGATTTTTCATTGAGCGAAACGGACTCCTCCGAGTGGGTGGTGGTGAACTCGGAGGCGGGGATGGAGGCCACGTAATTGGCGGGGAAAACGCCGGCCTTGGACTTATCCTCGCCTTGCTTATAGCCCTTCCACCAGTCTGGTGAGAGGTGCTCTAACACGGCAATCCGAACGCCTTTGGTGAGCTTCAAGTCACCTTCTTCACTGGACTCATAATCATACAAGGCCTTGCAATACCCTAAAACAGGGGCTGGTCGTGGAGGAGGGGAAATGGCTGCCAGTTTTGCGGGGGGCTCCTTTTCGGCAATATTTGTTGAGGCCATGACAGAGGCAAGCTGGTCGGCCAGCGAATCAGCACCTGCGGACTCGGGTGCACGAAGGGGCAACAACGGAACCTTATCTGTGCCCCAAGGAGCCATGTCCTTCTGGTATTTCGCAGGAAGGGAGGCCATGAGCAAATCATATAGGTCCTTGGTGATGACCTCGGAGTCGAGGAGGAACTCAAGCTCTGTACGGGTGTTGGTAAGAGACCTGTTGATGAGGGCAGCCGACATTTGTGGGGAGGTTAAAAAGAAGTCAAGTACTCAGCGGGAGGGCAATTGCAGGTGCTTATAATGCCTCGCATTGTTCTGCCCACTATGCAGAGCTTTCATGGTGCGCTCGGCACGGGACCAGGGGCGCAGGCGCATTTATAGACTGCTGACCAAGAGGCAGGGGCTCTTTTGACAACATGACACTTTTCAGTGCTTTTCTTGGCGAACAGGCGAAAAAGGGAGTAAGCGTGAAGAAAACAGGGACGCCGGGATCGGCAGAAGTTTGAATCGGCAGAAGTTGGGATCGGCAGAAGCTGGGATCGGGGGAAGAGGTCGGGCTCCGGTGCAGGTCGGGCTCCGGTGCAGAAATCGGGCTCGGGTGCAGAGGGCTCCGGTGCAGACGGCTGGATCAGGTGCTTGGGAGGTCACGTCGCGGGGTCTCGCAAAACGGGTCTATAGCAATGTCGGTGCAGAACGATGGTACCGCGCCGGCACCCACGGGCAGCGAGCATAATCGGAGCGGAACGTGAGGCCCAGGCAGAGAAGCGGCGCGTAGCGGAGGCGCGGCACCCGTGCACCCGGGCTTTCGCCCCGCGGGCGGAGGGGAAAAAAGGCCCATGACTCTTGGGTGAACCATCACCCTTCCTATTGCAACAAGATGTCAGTGGCAGGCCGGCTTGCAATGCTCCGCCACGTTAGAACGAAGGTGAGCTCTTCTTCGACGTCTGCGTTGGCTTATAAGACTTTGCATCGAAACCAGAAGAGACCCTCGTTGCCCACATACGACAACCCAACATGGTCGGCGGACGCGGCGGTGTCGTCGATTTTGTACGAGACCCCTGTACCTTCGAAGGCGCCCAGAAAGCAGCACGTTTTGAACTGCTTGGTGCAGAACGAGCCCGGGGTGTTGTCTTCGGTGTCGGGCCATTTGGCTGCGCGAGGCTTCAACATTGATTCCCTTGTGGTGTGCAACACTGCCGTCAAGGACTTATCGAGGATGACGATCGTTTTGAGCGGACAAGACGCCGTGGTGGAACAGGCCAGAAGACAGATTGAGGACTTGGTGCCGGTGTATGCAGTTTTGGACTACACCAACGCCGAAATCGTGAAAAGAGAGTTGTTGTTGGCCAGAATCTCGTTGTTGGGTCCCGAGTACTTCCAGGACTTGATTGCAGCCCACAACGAATACACCAGTGAGGGATCGGCGCTTCCCGACTTGAGTGCAGATGAAAGTGCATTCCACCCCAGCAACTTGGCTCCTTCCGAGGCCTTGAGACAGAAGCACGCTCACTTGCAACACATTTCCACGATTGCAGACAAGTTTGGCGGCAAGGTGGTGGACATTTCCGACAGAAACGTGGTGGTGGAGTTGAGTGCAAAGCCTTCCAGGGTGTCATCGTTCATCCAATTATTGCAGCCTTTTGGGATTTTGGAGATTGCCAGATCGGGCATGATGGCATTGCCTAGAACCCCATTGAATGATGCGGTTCCAGAGGAAGAGAATCTCGATGCTGGGGATGTTGTGGATGCGTCTCAATTGCCCCCTGGTTAGAGCATCTTGCTGGAGATGCGCCCCAGATGCCGCCGGGCTAAAAATCGAGGTGTGACGCGTCCCAAATGCGCCCTGACTTAAAGTCTTGGTGATGTGCCTGTATAATGGCAGTGGCCAGAAGTCCACACCCGGTCTATAAGGATAAGGAGACATGGAGGAGAGAGAGAGCGTGTGTGACATCGATGGCTGGGATCCGCGGTCAGTAAGCACTTTGACGGCGCCATGCACATTAGGGGTCCCGAGTATTATTTTCAATGAACAGTCTAGGAGTTTCACAAGAATGATATAGATGTACACGTGGTGAAAACGGAGGAGGTGTTGCTTCGTGTGGGATGAAGGTGCAATGTAAACGGCCGGTTTCACGGAGTGCACACTGCAAGTCCGAGCATCGCATTTTGCAGCTATCTACTTAAGCAGACGAACGCGCCACATGGCTCACATTAAAGTAGGGGTTTTTACAACATTCGAGCTGGCGGTTGACTTCAGCATATCCTCCTGACCCGGTGAGTTTATATATTGATACCGACAATAGGAATAAGCAAAGTACCGTCGGAGATAAAGGGCCGAGCCAGTCCAGACCGAGCCAGCCAAGACCGAGCCAGCCAAGACCAAGCCACCCAGTCAAGGCCGACAAATTCAAAACCAGAGCCAAACGCGAGCATCAAACCCATACTTCAAAACCTAGTGCCGACAAAAAACTAGCGACATGAAGGATGACAGCTTGGAGTATCACATGCGTAACTGCGACTACGAGATTAAAGAGCAGGACAGGTACCTCCCCATAGCGAACGTGACGCGGGTCATGAAGAAGGCGTTGCCCGAAAAAGCCAAACTCTCCAAAGAGGCCAAGGAATGTGTCCAGGAATGCGCGTCGGAATACATCTCGTTTCTCACTTCCCAGGCAGTCAGCAAATGTGGCGTCGAAAAGAGAAAGACCCTCAACGGAGAGGATATATTGTGGGCCATGTTCACACTAGGGTTCGAGCACTATGCCGAGACCCTCAAGATATACCTTGCCAAGTACAGGCAATATGAGCAGGAGGAGCAGCTCAAGAAAGACTCGCGCAAGAGAGGCGCTAGTTCAGGCAGTGTGGGCAAGGGCGAGTACGACGAGGGCGAGTACGACGAGGACGAGTACGACGAGGACGGGGCTTTTGTTGCTCCGGATGACTATGTGAACTTTGATGAATTCAGTCTCGACTCGGGGCAGGAGAGCGATTACTGAGAGAAATTACTGAGAGCGATTACTGAGCAGTGAGTTGGTAGTTGGTAGTTGGAGATTGGAGATTGGAGATTGGAGATTGGAGATTTGTTAATTGGTGGTTTTTTTAGTGGTTTGGAAATCGACACTGAACCCGCCGTCAAGCTGATACTTGTCTCCATCGACTAGGAGCAGATGATCCTGCGCTTAATCTCGAGGTGCAGGGCAGTTACATTTTCCGGCACACGCGAGGCGAAGGGCCTCGGCCTCGTAGGCGCCTAAACAATGCGCGGCACTTCACCCGCGAAGGACCAAGCACGCAGGTGGACCCAGGTTTGGGAGTGATGTGGAGCACTGGGATGTGCGGTGACTCGGATCGGCGCCCGCGTGCATCGAAGTCAGGCCAGCCCGCCCGTGCCAACGCAAGCCTGACGTGGCGCCCTGGATGAAAGCCCCGCTTTTGTCGCTCCACTTTTCATGCCCCGCTTGTCCGTCCCAAACCAACCACGAAAATGGGCCCACGGATTCGTCAAAACCGCCACAGGCCTACGCGCCCCAGTAAAGTTGGCCCCGCACGACCCCACACGCGGTCTTGGGATCTGACGCATCTAGGTAGCCTATTCTTCGGGCCCGTCTTGCTTCAGCGAATTACAAAGGCCCCGCCCGATCCGCGGCACGTGACCCGCCCGTAGAATGCGCCCCCCCCCCC